>VXBJ01000749.1:315081-810223 GCA_013400055.1 Nycticryphes semicollaris | reverse complement strand
ATCAAAGAGTTACCAATAAAAAAAGAGAGTAGACAGTTAAAGGGTTCTTCAGAAGCTTCTGCAAGCCCTGTCCTCTACCTCTTTGAACAGTTCAGCTGCACTGAAGTTGCTCTGGTTTACCTCTGCGCCTGCCTGTCTCTTCAATCTTAATTGGCTGCAAGGGAAGAGAAGTTACTTTTTCCAGACCTAATGCTGCCTCACCCACAGTAAAGAAAAGTTCCTCCGCTTCATCTGCAGACACAAATAAGTGCCTTCTCAGTTATTCCATATCAAGTTACTGAATGTTAGAAATTAATATTGAAACAAAACAAAACAAGCCAACACTTTAATTTATTTCCATACTGACTATTTGTGATAACAGTTACTCTTCTGCAGGTTGCAAAACCTGTAACACCTGAGATTAATAGCAGCCAATCCTGAGATACCTGAGAAAGGATACTCAGCTTTCCCTCCCCCAAAGCCCAATGTGGCCTCATCACCTCTTCCACCTGTGCCTGAGTAGCAACCAGCTGTGTAACACACACAGCTCATCCAGCAGCAGACAAGAGGCTGTCCTAGAGAACTTCTGGAGAAATTGTGATAGAACTAAAGAACAAACAAAGCGTGCTTGGCACAGAGATCAGGAAGAGGACCAGAGTAAGCACTGAAGTAGGCTCTGCCTTTGAAAGGCCAGTATCTACAGGAGTAGGACAGAACACAGTGCATCAAACTGCTGCTTGGACCACCTGTAGCAGAAGTCACTGCCAAGAAGGAAAGAGCAACCCCTGTTGCAAATGCAGGTATTCTGGACTGGGACCTGGAAGAGCAGGTGTAAGCCTATGGAAAAGAAGGTAAGATTGAACCACAAATAAAACAATGTAAACAGAGGGGCACAAAACATAGAGTAGTCCAAAGTTTTTTTTCAACTTTTGTGAGGATGAGTTGGAAAGTTCCAGTGAGATAATGTGGGAGATGCGCCTTTACAGGTGTAAGATTATTCCTGATCGAAGAGAAACAAGTTAGAGCAGTAGAAACAGTTTTGTCATTATAATTATTCACAGTAAGGATTTTTGCTGATACTGCTATGGCAGGCATATATGCCTCATTACACACCTGACCTAACAGGGCTAGCAAAAACTTAAAATACTGTTTTAGCTTTAGTAATTTATGCCACCTGGCAACAGCCCTGCCATCTTCTGGAGTAAGTTCATTGTGAGTCAGAATGTGGAAATCTCTCTTATCTGCTGCACTGAGCAGAAGTACGCTACAACAGGGAGTTTAAGGGGTTGTGTGTCTACACAGGACACTTGAACTAAATGAATATGGCCAGAGTTACCTGCATGTGGCTTCTTCTGTCCCCTCCAGCTGGGGCTATTAATCTTATTAATATCTTGATAGAGTCTGCCCTATAAGTGCTTCTAATGCTAGTGCAACTTTGTCATTTTGTTTGTTACACACAGGCTCTTTGTCACCATCTGTAAAAGATGTATGAAAGGTTTTATTGGTTTGTCCAAATTTAAGAGACAACATTTTGTGATTTGGTGGTAATGTGTGTGTGGGCCTTTTATTGTAGAGAGGTTATTGGCTTACAAGTCTTATTAACGAAACTTTTATTTATTGCCTTCATAAATACTGTTTTCCATCAAACTTTCTAGAACAATGTTGAGACAGCTTAGTTCTATTTTAAGCTAGAATTTCTAAAATACTGTTTACTAGTACGAGTACACTAGATTTTCAGATATATTTTATTCTTTAAGATAACATAACTTGTCTACAGCTGCCTCAGTAGTTTGGGTGAAATGGAGCAATCATCTGAAATATTAACAGTACACCATTTGTCCCAGTGTGCCATATCGCAGTTCTTTCTTTCTTTTGTCCTTGGCAGGACTACTAGAAAGTTTCTTTTGCTGTCTTTCACCAGTAGATCACCAATATACAATAAAGAGTCCTTACCTAGAAATACCCATATACTGGGGGGAGCATTGTATTTCTTGTCAAACTGTTTTACTGTAGCCTGTGATCAAACATAGGCTATATAACAACAACAGAACATGTTATTCCCTTGGTTCTTCTACTGCAATTAAATCCAAGAAGAAACCATATTACAGACCAAGAGGCAAACTTCACATTAGGGTAATAGGGAAGCTTCTGTCCTACTTAACTGATTTTTCCTTGTCTTTGTTTTTAGAAGTAGAACAGGAGATGGAAGATACTCTGTGTATCTTCTGTGTAGTATTTCTGTCAGTGCTAAAGTACTTACTACGTTGCTGGTTCTTAGAATACCTTCAGTTTGGTCATCCCAACTTAGGGGGACGATAAGGAGAGGGAAAAGAAGGGCAGAATCTTCTTAAAGTACTCTATCAAAGTTACCCTGCTTGTGAACTCACTCTGTCAGGATGAGATGAGAAGCAGTAGGTGCTAAGGCTGGCTCTGCGAATGTCAGCAGTAGATAGGGAGGAGTTATCAACATTCCAGCTAAATACTTTCTTCCTAATAGGCAAAAGTGTTCAGTTGATGAATACTAACAACCTTCACACTTCTACCAAGTTACTAATTAAATCCTCACCACACCCATAATTAATAGAAAATTGCAGTCCAGAATCAGATGAATTCTTTTAGTGCCTTCTAAATTACATCTAACAAAGAAAGCATTCAGTGTATTCAACAGTACTTACTGTACCTACCATTTAATCATTTGTCATTATGCTTTCCTAGTCTCATCCGTTTTCTTACATATATCTAAAATCCTGTTCGTTAAAGCTCAAATTGAAAGCTTGAAAGTATTCATGATGTATTTAGTTTATTCCATAACTTTAGCCACATAGCAATTTCAATTTCAGCTCATAGTATTGTAATTTGAGGGAGCAAATGTTTTCAGTGTTGTTTCAGTTATTTTTAATCTATCAGATTCAGGGACATCCTCATGGTTCCTGAACGAGGGAAATTTGAAGATACTGGTCTGTCACTATGGTTTCTGCCAAAAAGGCAGATGAAAAACTCAAGAGTTGTAGTATCTGCAGAGATGAGCAGGGGCAGTTGAGAAAAGCAGGCAGCCTTGGAATGAATTGTTTATGAAGTGCTCATTTTTTTAAACACCATTACTTCTCTCTTGTTTGTAGATAAAAATAATAGAATCTGCTGTGGTCATGTTTTCTCCTCAAACAAAGATTATAGTCTCTCTTGTCTGTATATTTTATTGCTGAAGTGCTTAACAACAAACAAGCCACTGGAGTTATAAAGGGAAGGCAATGAATAGTGTCCCCTTGAAAAGTACAAGGCTAGCTGTTAATCATAGAATGGTTTGTGTTGGAAGGAACCTTTAAGGGTCATCTAGTCCAGCCTCCCCTGGAGTGAGCCAGGACATCTTCAGCTAGATCAGGTTGCTTAGGGCCCCGTCCAATCTGACCTTGAATATTTCCAGGGAGTGGGCATCTACCACCTCTCTGGGCAACCTTTGTCAGTGTTTCAGGTGTCAGTACAGGCTGGGGGATGAAGGGATTGAGAGCAGCTCTGCTGAGAAGGACTTATGGGTACTGGTGGATGAAAAGCTGGACGTGAGCTGGCAACGTGTGCTCACAGCCCAGCAAACTGCATCCTGGGTTGCATAAAAGTAAGTGTGGCCAGCAGGGTGAGGGAGGTGGTTCTGCCCCTCTACTCTGCTCTGGTGAGACCCCACCTGGAGTACAGTGTCCAGCTCTGGGGCCCTCAGCAAAAGAAGGATGTGGACTAGTTGGAGTGGGTCCAGAGGAGGGCCATGAAGATGATGAGAGGGCACCTCTGCTATGAGGAGAGGCTGAGAGAGCTGGGGTTGTTCAGCTTGGAGAAGAGAAGGCTCTAGGGAAATCTTACTGCATTGTTACCGGATTCTAACATCTCACACTAAAGTCAGTGCAGTTACTGATACATTTTTAGGAATAGTGTCTTTCTGTCTCGTTAAATTTTGCTTGTTTAATTTGGATTTTGAAACTTCTATTTTTTGTGGCTTTTGGAAAAGACAGGAGAAAGTGTGTTAGCTTCAGCAAGGGAAACAAAGAGACGCTTTAGGTAAGGGTGGGTGTTACGTGTGGCTTATTTCTGTGAAGACATAGTGAAGTTCAGGGAAGAATTTTTTTGGCTTCCCATTAACTCCAATTGTTAAAATTAGATTCTTTCATTATGAAATTTATTTGGCTTCCAAATGCTGTGGGTAGGGATTCTTTTTTTTTTCTGAATAAGTAGTTAAGTAATTTGAAACCATCTGTATGATATATATGAGTAAGAGGAAGTAGCTTTTAAATGTATTTGCAAGGCTGCTAGTGAGCATGTAAAACGTATTTTCAGACCAGTCTGTTCTGATCTGATCAATTCTTTATTGGGGAATTAATTACATAGAACATTTCAAATGGAAGTAGAATGCCAATCTTTATTAAGGCATTTTGAAATGTTTTCCGTCAGTCTCTATTTTCAGTTAAGGAATGCGTTACTCTGTAAAACTGGCAAATTCGCTATCATTGAAGCTTAACAGGTATTTTAAACTTGAGTAGGAACAGTATCTTGTACTGATGTGCATTGTTAAAGAACTGCTCATTACACAGGTATATCTCTGACATTCAAAGCTTTTTCCACACCATCAACACAGTCTGTGACACTCTGTATTACTGATAGCTACTGACATAGGTGAGAGTTTTGCCTTAAGCTGCCAAAAAAAGCAGTTTTCTATTCTATACTGGAGGAACTAGCTAGCATGCTCTTGTCTTACTTGTGTTTTTTAAAATTGCACTAGAAATTCAATGCGGTTTGTAATTGTGCATGGAGGTGACTTGAAGTTTTCCCTCTAAATGATAAAAGAAGTGCTGAAGGATTTGCATCCTGTATTTGGTCTGAATCCCTCTTTAATTCAAAGCTCCCAAATACACTAAGGGATGGAAATAGGCAGCTAGATCAAACAAAATTAACAACTGTCTTATATTTAGAAAAATGGATTAATTCTATGATAAGCAACTCAGGTTTATTCATATCTCATTTGTCTTGAAGGCAGACCGAAAAATAAAATCACCAGAATAACATGTCAAATAAAGTTAGTTATAAATGTATGAAATAACGAAGGCTTCTAATGAAGGAAGGGTCACTCCGAAGGGCTGTGTAAGCACTTTATTGTGCTAGTGTTTTAACATGTGACCAGCAGTGGTTTGTGCACTGGGGGCTGTGGGGTAATTTAAATCACTGACACCATGGTGGCTCATCTCCTTGAAGTACTAGAAGGTGCATGGCATATTCCTTTCTTTGGCTTCCTGAGTTTCATAGTCAAGGGACATATACTAAGATAACTCAATGGTGATTTGATACTACCTTTCTGATGTCAAAACTTTATTTTCAGTTTGCAGCTTATACTGTCAGAGGAGTTTTGGTCGCTTCTGTAGCCCAGCTTATGTAAGATTTATTATAAAAGCAAGTCCCCTAGGGACCCAGAGCTTGAAATACCTGTCCAAGAAAGAGGAGGGAACTTGCTGTGATGGGGTTTTTTAAACAAATGTGTTCTGGTCTGGCCTGTTTTCTACCCATGATTTGTTGGTATCTTGTGGCCTCACCCACTCAAGTCACCCGCTAAAATACATACTGAATTTCTGTCAAACTGTGTGAACTTGGAATATTTTGTCAACAGTTACAGAATTTACAGCATCTTTACGCAGTTAAGTGGAAATTAGAATCTGGCTGTGCAATTCTGCTTAGGTGTTGCTTTCATTGCTTTATATCCTTCCCTCTCCCCCTTTTTAAGAAAGTAAAATAATTGATTTATGGGACTAGCAAGTTACTCACAGGTGTTGTGATACCCAAGAGATCTGAGCTCTCTGTGTTTCAAGAATTGCCTTGTTTTGGTTTGTGTTTTAATAAAAACTAGCTTTAGAAGTTGGAAGGCTTTAGTGGCATGCTCACTTTCCTGGTACATACTTATTTTAGAGAGTAAGCATTCATGTCAGCGGCTTACGTGCATATGCTTAGCATTTCCTGGGTTTGGGGGATTATTTTTTTTTTTTTTAGGGGGGGATAGCAGAAGTATTCAGGAATGCAGCTTTTTCTCTGTACAGGATATTGGAATGAGTCCATCTGCCAACATAACTGAGAACTGACATTAGCCCTATTTTAAAGTTCTAAACCAGAGGGCACGTAGGTTAAACATCTTACACAAAGTTGCACATTAGTTCTGTGGCAGATTTAGCAGGTTTTGGCTCACAAGGTAACTACAAAGCTTTGCTTTCAGTGCAGAGCAGCTTGTACATAAATGTTAGTGAATGTAGTTAATGCTTACCTAAAGCTGTTTTGATTAAAAATAGTAGATTTTCCAGATAAATACTCCAAATGAGCCTATAGGGATATGGTTTCTTAAGCTCCAGAATAAAAGAAGAATTTTTTGTGTACCTATTTTGATTTTAAAATTAATGCTATGAAAGAGAAAACAGGTGATTTCCATCCGCTCTAGTTTACTAGCCCTGAACATTGTAGCTATGAGGTGCTGAAGGGCTTGAAGTCCTGTAAAGTTCAGTTGTTCATTAGCTTAACAATCCTGAGAAGCTAGGGCTTAGATTCTGCTTTTGTTTGAAGAAGCAAATTTAACTATGGGAACAAACTGTGACAGGTAGATTATTTACATATGCTCCATGCCTCTTAGAGGCACCTCTGCACATCCGGTTGAATGAGTGCAAGGTTTATGGTAATATCTGGACATGTCTCTAGAAGAGAAAGGATAGGAAATCTTCCCTTCTCCATAATGACTGCAAATCAGTAAATACACATTGCGGATGCTTATGCATGTATGTGGGTGCATGGATAAGTGCATGGTCATAGGACTTGTGCTTCACTGAGGAGCAAATATTCTCTTAGTTTTGGTTACTGTGGAAACCAGGAGGATCATATGGATTCATCCAATGTATACCTTACATTCAGGCTCAAAGAGCCACAGGATCCAGAGTACAGGAATAATATCTGTCTGCTATCCCTAGATGTTCAAAATCATAAATCCCATGGGAAAAGATTTTGATAGCAATAAAAAAAATCACGTGAGTAAGAGAGATCCAGCCGGTCAGAATTAAGTTTTGGTCATTTTGTTATTGTTGTTTACATTGACAAAAAAATGCCTGTGTGCATAGAGATGGATTTGCATGGGAATTAATTCTGACTTTGCAAATACAGCCAGCTGAAAAATCTTAAGATTGGAGGGGGAAAAAAAGAGTGCCTTGGCTCATTCAAGACCCACGGTTCCAGAATGTGGGATTCTGGCACCTGGAGAACTTGTACAAACACAAACCTATAAAGGCTTAAGGCAGCAACACTGTTAGTGGTAGCTGAGCAAGTGTTCTAGGGATTTACATTTTGGATTTAAGCACCTGTATAATAATTCAGACACATCTGTAAGCCAAAATTCTTTACCAGGTAGACGATATATGTGATAAGACTAAGGCTGGCTTAATATTGAGGAGGGCCGAAGAAAAATCCTGAAGAATTTGACTTGGTCCAGATACAGCCATAGAATAGATGATTTTGTGGAGATGTTTTGAACGACTGCTGAAAGGAAATTGAAAGCCCAAGTCACCAGAAATACTGAACTGCCTCAGATTTTTGCTGATGTCTGATAAGTCTGTAAGGGAGGAGGTGCAACTTCAGTTTCTGTTATGGGAAGATGTTTGCTGCTTTTCTTTGCTGCCTTTTTAACAGCTGCAGCTCTTTCCGAGTTCAGTGAAGCATTCCAGCCCTAATGGGATTGCAGCTTGGTGCTGAAATCTCTCATGAGAAAGTCTTTGAACCTCATGGTTCCCTTCCTCTACGGTGAGAAGAAGGTGGCTTCTTTGGGGGCTGTTGATTCTGCTAGATGAGCTAAAGATTCAAGACATAGCAATTCACCTTCTTTACCTGTTCTTCTTCTAGTATCACCAGTTCATTTCTCAAACCATCACTCTATTTAAGTCAAAACAATCTGCAGCTCACTGTATGCCTAAACTTTACGCTGTCTGAATTTAAAAAAAAAAAATCGATTCACTTTGTATGCTTAGTGCTTTCTGTTTCCATTTCTATAGGATAAAGACATTTTGGGAGAGGCTTAACCTCTTTGTTTCCATAGCAAAAATGCCATTAAGTTAACTAGACTCAGAGGCTAGTGCACTGAAGAGGAGGACTATATTAAGCCTTTCCTGCAAAGGTTGAGCTGCATTCATGATGTGAACATTTTTCAGAAGAATAAAGGCAATCTCAGGGCATCTCTGATGAATGTCTTTATTCCCAAGACTTGTCTGAAGTTTTGAACACAACTTTGCTAAGTAGTATGCTTTTCTGCTTTGTGGAAACTACCAGGCCTCTGAAAGATGGCTTTTCAGTTACTGTTCTAGGAAGTCTTCATGTTTGTAATCTACACAGGTTGGGTTTATACTGATGCAAGTAACCCAGATATGCATGTGAACAATCACCGTGAAAAGAGATAGGTTACTTTAATTTACCATGGCGTTTTTTGAGAATTCCTATGTCTATATATATTTTTTTCAGTCCTGGTGTCCTTTGTATTGCCTTGGAGTTCTACCAGGGTATAATCTGGATCTCGGATTGAGCTCCTCTGATCTGAGAGTGCACTTGTGATAATAAGATACGCACCCTGTTCAAAGACTGCTAGAATGGGCTAGAATGTCTCTAACTTGTTCTCCTTGTGCCCACCTATGGCATGAATGTGTCAGCAAACTGTGCATTCCAAAGTATCTCTTGATATTTTTGATTGCTATAAAACTTAGTTGGCATATGTATTTCCATTCTAGCAACTGCTGCTTAGAAGATGTACCGTGCCTCTGGTATTCTTGGGGGATTGTTACGGAAGTACATATTTACAAAGATAAGGGTCATTTGTTCTCATTAGAATAATTTTTCTTTAATATATAAAATTTCTCAATTTTCAGAAGGAGGGATGTTTCAGTAAGAGGGATGAAGGCAAATTTATTTTAGAAGAATAGCTAAAAATATAAACACTTCATAGAATTTGTTGCTATCACACATTTTTCCCTTATTCATTCTAAAACCGTAATAAAATCATTCTGCTCTCTTTACTCAGTTTTATTGCTTTTTCGTTTATAAAAGTTTTATCCTCCTGGTGTTTGCTCTTTTGTTTCACACCTGCCTTGTGACATTGCTCATTGTAATTTTAGGGGATGAAAGAAGTTCTTTTTATTGTCTGCTTTATTACCAGATTAGTTTCTTAGATTGTTCCTGCAGGATAGTTAAGGAATGTGGCTTTGGTCTGAAATAATGGGGAGACTGCATCAATTCCTGGTTGATGGAGAAAGTTGCATACATACTGCATATACACGGCTTGTAGTGTAAAACATCTTTGCCTGGATACTTCTGTTTTTAGATAATTTCTGTGTTAGTACTTTGGTACAGCTGTACTGGCTAGAATATAATCAGGATCCACTAGAGCTTTACTCCCCATCCATGATTCACTCATGTTATTCAATGTCTTGCATTCAACAGATAACAGCATTCTTGAAAAGTGTTGCAGTTTCATAATCTTCTCTGTGTTAACTTCTTCACTTCTCTACTTGTCTCTGGTCCCAAATTAAAAATATGTTTCAAATGACTAGTATGAAATGAGACCCACAGAATTTAATTGAGGATATTAACAAACTTGAATCTTCCTTAATGCAGAACTAACAAAATTAAAGGACTGTTTTAACAGATTGTTAAGAATCAATTAAGCTGGTTTTTTCTTCTGATTTTGTGACCTAGATTGTGATAGCATGTTAATAGTTCCTTATAGCTTAGCTTCAGATTCTTCCTATATGTGCTCTGTTTGTGTGTTTTCATTCAAACATATCAAAGGTATGCTGAAAAATGCTTGCATTATATAGATACTATAATTTATAAGAACATGTAATGCCAGGAGAGGTCGCTAACTTTGCCATATTTTATGGGTAAATTCCTGGCATACAATTTTGCTGTGTTACACTGGTATATAAAAAAGGCCAACTAATTTTGCTCCGCTGGAGCTGTTCCAGATACTGATGGAAATAAGGTTAGAACTTACTTGCCAGTTATAAATAAATTGGATAGCCATGCTAAGTGCAAAGAATGGCTAAAACTCAGNTCGTGTGTTTTCATTCAAACATATCAAAGATATGCTGAAAAATGCTTGCATTATATAGATACTATAATTTATAAGAACATGTAATGCCAGGAGAGGTCGCTAACTTTGCCATATTTTATGGGTAAATACACGTGAATGTAATGAAGGACAAGCAACCTTGGAAGTAACCCCTTGTAATGGAGAAAATATGAAGTGCTTTGGACCCACTCATGATCACTATAAAGCACTATTGGTTCAATTGAATTAAATGTTATTTAGGACTTCGGTGGGTGAGTCTAAGTCGTGGAAACGGTTTTCCTATAATGAAGTCATAAGTGCATATGTATATTCTATGTATAAATTTTAAATATATAATTTATACTTGCATTAATATTTTTATATAGTCAAATAAAAAGCTACTCTGTTCTGTGGGTTTGAAAGTAAACCTGTGCATTGCAATACATTGCTTGGTTTCTTCTACGAAGACTTGCACTTCTGACATGGTTAAACACACAAGCCTCTTTAACTTTCCTGTCTTACTCATGTGGAAAGTAATTTTTTTGCCTACATGGATATGTTCAACTTTAAGTGTGAGACAGACTGGCTGTCTAGAACTGTCACTGTAAAGAATGAAACTATATTATTTAACTGAAACTTACATGTTTAACCAGTTGTTTCCATGCCTGTTTCCTTGTTTCAGTATTCTTGTTTTCTCGATTTGCAGTAAAATACAGCAGCCTATCTCTGTTCTTCTTGATGTTTCTCTCTTCTTCCTCTTTTCAATACGTTCTTCAGTGGTTATCTTCTTTGGGCTCTTGCTTTTTTCCGTCCTGATCGATGACTTCTGTAATTTTCCTGTAGGTCATATTGACAGCATCTTTTGTCATACCACTCTTCTTTAACATCCAGTGACAAGATTGTTGCTGAAAGTGCAGTTACAGCAGCTCTGAAATCTATGGTGATTGTGTTTGATAGGAGATTACTACACACTGTCTCTCTGCTCTTTCAAGCAATGTCTCAACCTCCAACTCTCATAGGTATATGGTGCTTTATAAGAAGATACTGTCTTCAAAAAGCGTAGTTTTCTGGTTTTCATGCTGACTCCTATTTTTTTCCACATCATTGATATAGTCATAATTTTTGGTTCTGCAGTACTTAACTTCTTTCAAGTATTACTTTCATGGAAATTACTTGAGCCTGGGTATAAAAGCTCTTCAACACACAGAATTTTTTTCTTATCTATTGGAATGATCTCATCTTTACACAAAAGAAATGAAATGAGAATCTACTCTCCTAATATATATACCAAGCTGACATGTTCTGTGGATTCTTGGACCAGATGGTAATCAGTGTTACCTAAAGTCACAGATCTCCTCTCAGATTTTTCTAATGCTTTCCTCTGTGCTGTCGCTGCTAGAATGCTGGATAGGACGATAAACTCACCTTTTCCTGTATACTTCTATTGTTTGAAACCCAGTCTTAAATTATTTTCACTTCTACAACTAATTTATGATTGTGGTATGTTTTACACAATAGCTCATCTAAATGTGATAGCAAACACATTTTAAGCATCATCAGCTGTAACCGATCATTTCCCACAGAGTAAAGTGCTTTAGTGAAGTTAACAAACAAGAGAGATGATTACTAAAATATTTGAACCTGAGTGATCGTGCTCTTGAGGTTTGTCCCTTGTGCATCCTCCAAGTGTATGTCATACCAATTTACATTGATATTTTGAGTTGGCTTTTTAATCTTTGATTCTTTTCAAGAATAATGACCATGTTTCCATGCAATATCAGAGAGATTGATTTGCAGCTGTATGTTTCTTCTAGTACTCCTTCTTAGGTTCTGAAATGTACATTGATCTTTTCCAAGAATCTGGCTGCCCTCCAGTTTCCCATAGCTTCATGAGTATAGAAAGCAACTTTTCTACTGCCACTGTTCAAGAGGCTTTGCTGGTGTGTCGTCCTGTTCTTTAAATTTTTGTATTCTTCATTCTTCGAGCAGCATGTGCTGATTTAGGCTGTAATAGTGATGGTTCTTTTTTACCTGCTCAATTGATATCTTACCTTCCTTACCCATACCTGGTTTCTGAGAGTATTCTTTCTGCAATTCCTTGCTTTTCTTCTACCCAGAATGTCACCTTTGACCGGGTACCTGTGATAGAAGCTTTTGAGCAACACTGTGATGACAGTGCTACATTTGAGTCTACTGTTTAGGCTGTCTTCAGATTTTTTTGGTACATCTTTGTACCAAAACTTTGGTTTGTACCAAATCTTTGGTATCTTTGAGTGGTTACTTTTGTGTTTGAATCTTGCTCTTTCAGTTTCAACAGAGCTTAAAAACAGGTTTTAGTATCTGCAGTATGTGTTCTGATACACAATGTTGAAACTACTCAATAAATCAAGGCCTTCTCTCCCTTTTATTTTCTAGCTCTCAAATACAGCTAATGAATCGCAAACTGCACCATAATAAATTCTCCTTTCGCACTGTAGTAGTCTCCATCTGACTGATTATGTGCAGCTGCCCTTCTGATTTCCTGAGTGTAGGTTTGGCAATTGTCAGGGTATGCACATTTTGCTTGGACAGACTTAGGATACAAAATTTCACTAGCTGCTAATCTTTCCATTTACTTTTATTCTTGCCTTTTTTTTTTTCTTTTCCTTTTTTCTAACTTTGGCATTAGTTATGATGAAATACAAGTGCCTCTCCCTTGCAAAATGTAACTGTTTTAACTCTTACAGTAGCCATGTGGGTTATGATTCCTGCAGTGGTATGAAATGTGTTTAAATTATTTTGACCGCGTGAACTCGTGGTCACAATTGCTATGATATCTGCTATCTCAAACTGCAGTCTTCTACAATTAATGCAATTACTGCAGTGCAAGATGTAACTCATCACCACAATTCCCAGCATATCTGCAGTCTCTAATTGTAATTCTTTTACAATTAATGCAATTACTGCTGTGCAAGTTGTTTAGAAATTCTGCTCATTAATTTCTTAAATTTGGTTGATTTTGATTTTTGCACTCAATAGCTACAAAAGATGGATTTGGCCACGTTGAATCATAAAAGTGCTTTCTCAAAGTCTAACCCCTCACCTGCTGATTTCATACTGGTTTCAATGAGAGAAGGAAAAAATTGAGGGGAATCTCAGTGATTTCTGCTCTGATTTGAACCTATATCAGGTAAAGCAGTTCCGTCTGCCCCAACAGGAAGTTAATTTCCTTCACGTTGATAAGCTTATTTGGAAAAGACTAAGAACCCACTTCTACTTCTGTTGTGAAATAAAAAAATTATTTCTCCTATTCATTGGTCTGTTTGATTTACATCATATATACTATACAGATCTAAACACAATTCTTTTCCACTAAGAGAACTTTACGCAGCACTGTTGTGCTTCAGAACAGGGAAGTTTTTTCAGAGTTTATAAGTAAGCTGTAAATACTTGAAATGTGCAATTTTATCCATGATACTGTAAATCCAAGCTATTGGGCTAATGACCTCAGCAAAACTTATTGCACATCTTCAGCATGGTACTTCTTTCAATATATATTCTAGCTCTTATTTTCTCAGTCTGAAGCCAGGATAATCTACATGTGGGTTACACAAACTGAAGTTTTAAACAGTAGCTTTTTAGTAGCAGCAGTGACAATAAAATTGTGCCCTGAGTATTTGAAAAGAGAAAATGCATCTAAACATCTCAAATGTCTAAGATCTCCAACATTCCTGGAAGAAGTATTTCGTTTTGGGGCTGTCTATATGAATTAAGTTCAAAAGAAAATATTTTCAGAATACCTTGATGCAGAAGAGATGACAAAAAATGTTTTAATGCTGTATTGATAGCTTTGCTGTAATTAGTATATGTATACCTAAAGGCGTATAGAGATGAGGACTTCAAAATCTTTTCTAGACATCATTCTGCAGTCTTAATGTCATGGGTAGTCTTATTTTTTTCACAAAGAAAATATTATTCAATGAGTATAGTTAGTTTCTCTTGAAATATGTATTTGTCCTCAAATGTAAGGGGTGAAAAGTTTTAAATAACAGAAATCCAGTCTTATTTTCATAGGTTTTTTTATTTCTGAACTACCACTCTTCTACATTACAATTTATCTAGCCTTCACTAGTGTGTGAAGCAGAGAACCAACATGTGACTTGGCCTTGTCCAGGCACGCAGGGGACACAAATGAGGATAACTGAAAAAAAACACAGAAGAGCAGAGCATCCCGTATCACTGGGGTTAGCATCATGGATTATAGCAGGTCAAATGAAAAGTGAAATTGTACGTCCTCAATGCCATCTCAATGCCTCAACTGCCATCTGGCTGACTTTGGATCCAGATGTCACATTTCTTTTTAGCCTGAGAATACAACAACTGTTTCAAGGTTTACTTGGGGGAGAAATGCAGCCTGTATGGAGGAGGCAGATGTGAAGTAGACATAAAGATTTTGGAAAGTAATTAGAAGAGATTGGATGCTCTGGTTTATACTCTTCAGAGATTTGTTCCACCTGGTTTACTGTTATTACAAATGTTGGAAATATCCTTGAAATGTCAGATAAGACAAAAATGTTTATGCCTTTTTACTGTATTTGCAAAGTGTTTGGATAAAAGCTCTTGAATGCTATAATATTTTTTTAATGCAGCAGTCTTTCTGTAGAACTGAAAAAAACAATAGGTAATAAACCACTTATTCCAACAGCATCCTTCAAGTTTAAAGAGTATTTACAACACAAATGACCACTGAACCATTGATATCAGTATAATACTTAATGTGGCCTGGATCTAAAGACCTAAATTGGTATTACTCAGAGACACCAATAAATATTTTTCCAGGGGGTGGGTGGGGAGGAAGCTTCCATGAAAATGTGTGATTCATTGTCCTTCAGAACGTATTCTGCCTGCACCAGAAAATACCACCACACTGGAGCTTTTTATCTACCCCATGGTTCTGCTTCTCTTACAGGAGTCAAATTGGTACAGGATTCATGCCAGCTTTTAAAGTCCAGATTAAATTAATTTCAGCAGTAGGGGGATTGTAACGGCAATCCTGTAGAAGCACAGCAGTGGAAAGGAAAAGGCATGTATTCTCCTTCATTCAGCCTGGGGCTAAACCCAAAGATATCCTGCCATCATGGTGGTTGTTTTCATAAATTCTCTTTCAAGTTCTTGTTTGTACATACATCACGCTTTGGGAACATCTACGTGAGATCTGTTGATTGCAGAATTTCTTACTTCATCTGGATGCAAAGCATTGCTTTCTGAGCCTCCTCCTACGTGCAGCATTTGGTCATTAATTGTGCAGCAAACAATACATACTTTAATTTTAGTTGCTGGCTGAGCTAGAGGTCTAGAGGTTCTTTTTTTATCCTCATGGCAGTTGAGTCTAATTGCTGAATTTTGCTTTCAACTTCTGTTGGTTTTAAGTCTTCTTTCAGTACCTTCAAGAGGCTGTATTAGTGGGCTTTACTGGTTTATATGGCCTAGGCCTTGGTTTCTTTTAGCATGTATGATGGGAACATCTCCTACTTGTTTTGAAAGTATCTGATGGGCATACATCCTGCCCATGTTCTCTAGAGGGAAGCATTGCAGCGATGTGATTTGTCTCTTTAGCCTTCAAACCTACGGCATCTTCAGTACAGTGACAAAATTTGGAGATAAATTGTGGAAATAAATAAGTTTATAATTCTTACTTCTCTTTGTTGCTGTTTAGAAACACATGTATTTTTAGGAATGGGCTGCTAATTTTTTTTTATTGGATTTGGCACCCTACAGTTTACAAGAAAAATTGGATTTTACACACTTAGCCCTTTTTATACTTGTTCTGTTGTTAAAAATACATTGCTCCCAACCCTCCTCTCAACCACCTCTGAGCCTTCCCTTCTCCCTTTCAGGGAATGCTCTTGTGAGACTTTTCTATAGGAGGCTTGGTGCTAAAACATTAGAGTGTTTTTAAGGGTTCTTTTTCATTCTAACAAGAGCAAAGGATGGACAGCAATCCTGACTGGAAAAAAAAAAAAAAAAAGAGTAATTTTTATGTGAAAACTGAAGTTTAGGGTAGTTTCCCTTTTGAAAAACAGGGCTGTGGACAAAAGAGATTGATTTGTCCCTCTCAGCCTGTAGGATGTTTACAACTGTACCTAGATCATCTCTTTATGTCACAAAAATCATTATTTCTAGATAAATCAGCATCATTACTAATTCAAGGTCTTGCCTTGTGGTTTGTCCATTACTTTAACTATCTCCAGTTCTTACATACCTAAGATGACAGGGCTTAAAGACTTTTCCTTATGTACATGACTAGTTCCTGTAAGATAAGAATTCCTATAATTCCTAACTTCTTATTGCCACAAGACCATGTTAAGTTTGTTGCACAGTGTGTTCTGTTGACTGGTAAAGCTGATGTAATTGTTGAGAGAATAAGTGACCTTTTTGGGTTACAGCTGTGTGGTGCCTTTTTAAGAAGGGGAAAATTTCTCACAAAGTATGGATTTTTGTTCAGCTTTGGGTACTAAACCACAGGTATGAAGAATCTGTTTGTTTGGTTTTAGTGATAGCTTTGTTTGTTTCATTAGAAATCTAATTGGTTTGCCCTCTGCCTTCTGAAACTTACTATCCTAGCAAGTCATTTACTTTTGGCTACGTATGAATCCCAGAGCCTGGTTTTGCTACTCCATACTGAACAGTGTAGCCTAAACTGTCAAACATTAGCCCCCTGTGAAGCACGCCTTGAACTCAAGACTCAGTTACCCAATAGCAGCTCTAAGACATTAGAAGGAATGCAAAGGCTAGTCAGAAACAGCAGCAATAGCATAAATTTAACTACTCGCAGATAATGCTGCTGTTTGAAGATAGACAGTTACTCATTAGCATAAACCCAGTCCAGATGCAGTCCTGATCCCATGGCTAGTTCCCCTGAGGGGTGGGAAAGAAGTTTGCTGCAGAAAGTGGAGAGGTAGACTGATGCTTTGCTGGAGCCCACTCTCAGCCAGATGCCTTACTGCTGGAGTCCTGATCTTTGAAGTAGTTATGTCATCTCTTGTATTGTTTTGTGGAAGGTAACTCAGTGGTTCCTCTGCCTCTCCAACCTCCCCATCTAATCTGCTCTCTTCCATGGGATTCCAGGAAAGAACATCATTGGTATGGTTTCTCTTCACTCAGTGTCCCTTGCATCCACTGAATCTTACACTGTTGCTCCCCTAGGGACTCAGGAGTTGCAATATACACTTTTTTTAGAAATGATCAATGTGTTCTTACATACTCTCCTAAAGCCTATGTTAACATATTTAAGGACATTTTTGGCCACATCCCTCTAAAGTACCATACCTAGAAAATTAAAAAAAATTGACTGCAAGATGATTATATGGAATTAGGCACTGCATATTTATTTAGAAAATAATATGTAAACTAATCCTTGCAGTGAAGATGTACTTAATGGAAAATAAAAGCATTGTACTGGCTCTCTATTTGGCAACACTGGATATATAACAGGTATTGTTACACATATCCATTGAATTGTTTGCTTATATCAATTTTACCTGTGATGAAGAGACCCAAGTAAAATTATTTGGAGCACTTGATGTGCAGAAGCCAGCAGATGTATGAGACCAGCTTGTATAGAAGTTTAACATATGGCCTAAATGTCCTTTGGCATGTGTTGTAGACAGTTCAAATCCAGATCATACCATCAAACTAATAAAACATAGATTTCAAATAAAAGCTTTCCTGTTTTATAAATACATTCCATTGCTTTGATAGAGCACTTAGTGAAATATGGATAGCTTCAAGAGGCTTTTCCGTATAAAACTGCTAGAAAGAAGGGGGTCTGTGGTTATAACTGCATTATTTTTACCTTCTCATATTTTCCAAGTGACCTATACGCCACAAAAGTCTAGCCTTCTTGATCTACTTGACCAGTCACTTATATTTCACTCCTCACTGTCCTGTATCCATCCATAATTTTACTTAGTGTCTGTCACATGTGGTTTTGTACTAGACTTTGTCAGTTTTAGCATTGATTGTGTATTAAGATCATGGAAACACGTGGTTTTTTTCTTCCTGTAAAAGTTTTTCATACCGTGTTTGTCTTTTGGAACGTACCAATCTTAACTTAAAAGTCACCCATCTGTTGCGAGAACATGGAGCTAGGACAGAAGACCTCAATGACTAAGCTTCAGAATCCAGTTGTAGTTTTTGAGCCTTGAAGTGTTGTCTTGGAATCCACCAAAAAATTAGAGTGCTATACTTCAGGTAATAAACACAGTAAGAGATACCAGACAAAACAGAATTGTTTCGTGGTCTGTATTTACCATTGTTTGTTAGTTCCAGTATTTGGGTGGGGTTTTTTTTCCTCCTCACTGGTGTGTCTGATGTATTGTTATAAAGACAGACAAAGCCACAGGACCGTAATTCTGGCTTGGCTGAGCCTCAGTGATCAGTTTGCAGTTCTATAAAGTTAATGCTGAAGCCATCGCTTCCTCTCTGGGTAGGTGGGAAGGGAGATAACTATTAAAATATTAGTCAATTGTTGGTGGCTTTTTTTATATAAAACCTACAAATAAGCACGACACACTGCAAACAGTGTTTTGCTACAGAAAAGGAACTAGTGGTGTTTTTTCTATTCACACAGCTGCCAACTTCATATCACTAGTGGGGACCGCTTTAATTATTTGGTATTTTCTTCTTCACTTGATGTGATTTAAAGCAAAATAGCTCAAATTACATAAATACATGGTTAGGGGATTTTAAAAGGCTCATTATGTACCATACATATGCATTTTGCTACAACTGAGTGCAGTCATGCCTTCAAAGCAGTAAGTCAATCCTTTCATAATCTCACTGATGACTCTTAGTCCAGAAAGTGTTGAATACATAGTCTGCAGATGAGGAATAGACTACAAAACAAAATTACTTTTTTTCTAACAATGATGGCCCACAACAAAAGCATTTACGGCCTAGGTGGATTTATTTTAGTCTGTGGATTTTCTTACTGCTGTGAATTTTTCTACCAGAATATAAAGCACTGGAAATGTAATTCCACCTGTAAGTGCGTTATTATGACATAGACCACTGCCACAAGATTATTATTATGAATGTCTAAAGTATAATGTAGCATGATTGATATTAATGTTAAATATTTGGTCTTTGAAATACTGTGACACAAGGTCTAATCTTTATAGTTTAGACCGAACAGAGCTTTTAGTAATATCATTGAAAATGGTATTTTCTTTTTTTGGATTTTGCTTTAAAATGGCAGTGACGGAAATAAGTAACTTTTGAGGATGTCTCCAGCGGCTAGAGGTGCTAGGATGGAACTTGGACCTGAGTTTCCATAATTTGACCTGTTAAAATACTGTTACAGTGTCATGCAATTGGTAACGATATATAGTGCCTTTCACCTTTGGGTAAAAGATGTCATTGTACTCAGTGCTAAAAGCAATAGTGATTGCAATCTCTAGGGGGAGAGCCCCAGAACCTTCTGGATGTGAAAAGTGGATGAACAGTTCCCTCATCCAGCAGCAGTGATTGCAGGCAGAGCAGCAACACACTGGAGAGGAGGAACATGCATGTTTTTTTTCCTATTGTGATCAAGCAGACTCCCACATTTTTTAAGGAACACTGAATTCACCACAAAGTTGAATTGTAAAGTTACTGTTTCCTTGAAACTGTGTGGCTCCAAATCTGCAGCCTTTTTTGTGTTAAATAACGTACGTAATTAGTCTCCTTTGAAGGCAGTAGTCCAGCTAATGTAGATACAGTGAGAAAAGCAAGTTAAGTACGCTCAGAAACAATTTGTCAAGGCCTTGTTTCATCTGTGGTGAATATGAATGACTGTCACTGTCCTAAAGTATCTGTCCTAAGTATAAAGGAAATTGAAAGAGGTTGACCAGCTGTTGACCCTGCAATTTATTAAATTATCTTGGACTTGAAGCTTATAGTGTGTGTAGTGGGGGTAACATTTGAAACTGTGAGCCTCTAGGGTTGTCCCAGGGTTAAGGAGCAAGAGAGAATCAAAACAGTCTGTGAGAGTTCCTCTGGGAAATGAGTAACACCTGAGAAAAAGAAATACAGGAAACAAATAACATGTTGCTAATTGAGGGGGTGGGGTGGTCAGAAAAGGAAAGTAAAGCAAGGCAAATTAAAAGAAGGGGGAAATGGCAAAACACGGAAGCATGTAAAGCAAGGGTAGCTATGTGTGAGATCTATATTACTGGCTGAAAGATGAGCATAGTACAAAAAGCATTCCTCAAAAATGTCATCTGCCGCTGTTTCTTACTACAAATGTTCTTCAGGATGCTGCTTTTCAGCTGAAATCCTCTGCTCCATTGCACTGTTGCTAATACAACTCAGTGTCCTGAGGCATCAGGAAAGGACCATCGCTTTTTCTGTGAGTTGCAGAAGGAGAAAGCTTCCATCAAGGGAGGTAAAGGAAGGAAGAGAATCCAAAGATGCATCCCAGTATCTACCCTTTACAGATATTCAGTTTTGGTTCCAATGTACTAACTTGGATTTAAATAGACAACAAATTTTATTAATTGAAGATGAGGGAGGAGAAAGAATCAGCCAGGCCCTAAAGAGAGTTGTAGTTCCATTACACAGGTATTTTTCATATATATCAAGGGACTACAAGCCAAAAATTTAAATTGGCAATCTGCTTAGGTAAACACTTGATTAATTGTTCCTTCTTTTTCCAGATACTAGTATTTTATTTTACCTTTTCAGTTCTATATAAATGGAGTTAGAAGAAATGGAATTATTTTCCTGAATCATCTCCCTAATGTTCCTCCTCAGTTACTTTCATATGTAGGTCTTTAATCAGTGGCCCAGAAGTCTGTCTGTCTGTATTCTCTCTTTCTTTAAGTGAATGCCTAATCTTTTTCCTTCAGTTCCTGTCTGCTCTCTTCATTGCAGCTTCATGACTTAATGTACTTCTGCATGTCTTCCTCGGCAGCTGCCCAGCTATTCCTTCCAGAGCTTCCTTACATCATTATGTGTAGTTCAGCTCTGAGGTTTGTTTGGCTTTTTGGATTTTTTTGGGGGCGCTGTGTGTGTGTGTTTTATTTCCTCACGTTTCTCTTTTATTACCAAGTCTCAACAGTATGTTAATTAACTTAATCCATGTATGTCCAGAATTAATATAAATTTCAATGCACGGTTTGTGTGTAGAAATGACCAAACATCCACTAGATTTGCTCAGATACAATCTTACCTGTTGCAAGGTAGTGCTAGCTACCACTCCCGCTTACAAACAATACAAGTCCTTCCTTGTCCCACTTAAAATGGTAAAAGAAAAGATTGTTATTTGAGGTGTATTTACTTCTCTTGAGTGTAGGGAGACAAACTTTCAGAGTTCTGTACTGGCAGATTTCTTTGGGACTCAGTAAATCCAATGGAACAGTAACTAACCAGTGAAATTATTAAACAGTAGTTACTTAGGTTATTGCAAATGAATGAAGCACTTGCAGCCTTTCTGTGTATATTAGTTGTTCTGGGACAGAATTCTGTTTGTATGTCTTCCACTGGCATTTTCATCCCCACTGTGCTTCACAGATGCTACAGTCAATGTCCTGTGAAACAGAAACAAGGGCTGGATTCCATGCTCAACTGTTTTAAGTCTTGTGAGGACTCTTAATGCGTAGCTTGCTGCTGGGGTTTTGTGAGTTGCGTTTTTCACCTCATACCTTTGATTGCCATTTTATTTCCAATTAAAGTATTTGGAAACAGTGAATGTTTAATGGGTGGTGCTTCCAGAATCCCTTGAACTTTGTTGAACTTTCAAAATGCACAGCAGTGCACATGTAATACAGGTGCATTATACATTATGTGCATTATTTCTAGCTGTCTAGAAATGTATTTCCACATATCTACTTTGCTCTGTGGAAGCAATTACTTAATATACCATGAAATGTTGCAAGAAAACCTGATGCAAGCATTCTGCAACTTCATTGCTAATGTATTCATTCTGAGATCTATTAATTTGTTCTCCAAGCACTACAAGCTTTTGGAGGTAATTTGGCTTTTAGATTTCTTTAAGTTTAAACATTTAAAAAGGAAGTTTTCCCAGGTGAGCTTGTCTGAATATACAGTAAGAGGCTCTGATTTATGTACTGCTTTACTGCCATAAAAGAAATTTAATTTACACATATAGTTAGGAAATTTTATTCTTTACTGCTGATAATATTAAAAATCCAGCAATCTTAGGTATCTGCTTTTATATATTATAAAGAACCCAGAATCTTTCTCATTTTCATGTCATTGATTAGGTGGCCATTCCAATTTATAATTATGTAGGGTCATGGTACAATATCAACAGTGCTGTGAGTACTGGTGAAGAAGTTGCTCTGCTAAGACTTGCTGTATTAAGTAGTATATATAAGGATCTATATTCATGGAAGTATATGACCAAAAGCAAATTACTTCAATTTCTCTTCTTTAACAATAAATCGATGATATGGGTGAGTGAGAAACTTGGCATTTGACCTGTTGAATTTCCTTAAATTAAATTTAAAAGGTAATTGATCAGGAAGATCTCAAAAATCTGGTTTTATTTGAGCTGTTTCTGAAGAGACACTGAGTACGGAGTCAACTCAGCAAGCCATTTTAAATACTCATCCACAGGGAACATGCAGGGTTGGATTAGGGTTACGGTTTCTACTGGGTACTAGCATGCTTGAGAATTAGGCTTCCCCCCCCCCCGCCAAAATCTGAAGTTGCCTTTTTATATTGATAACCTTCAATTTTGGCAGACTCCACTTGTCCTGCTATTTTCAGTCTTTATTTGAATTCAATAAATTGTATAAAAAAGTTTTGAGTAAGGCATGTTTGTTAGCTGAAGGGTAGTTATAGACTAGTAATACTTTTCTCCTTTGAAAATCTCCTAAGTGTAGTCCATTTATAAGCCTTGCAAAAATCAGTGTTTTATAATCCATGCAATTTATGCTTTCATTGTCTGAGCTTCCCACATCTTATGCTTATCTATTGAAGCTGTTCCACTTTGCAGAGTAAGATGTATATATTCACTGGCTCACAGAGGAAAAGAATTTGAATGAGAGCACACCCCAGAGATGGAAAGAATCAAAGTCATGCCCCTGTTACGATGCTCAGTTTTGCTTGTTTATTGTAACACAATATGAAACCGCCTTGAGAAGACAGACAGTAGTGTAGCCATCAATCCAAATCAAGCAGAAGAAAGCTAGAGGCGAGTCCTGTATTTTGGTGCAGTGTTTGAATTGGTTGAGCTGCTTAGCTCACTGTGTGACATTGTCTTTTTCCTTTGCCCACCAAAATAAGTCTTGAAGCTGAATGAAAACAACAAACAAGCCTCACTACTACAATGAAAAAACAACCACCAAAAAAACCCCTAAAAAATAGGAAATTTGAATCTTATGAAGTGTCTTATACTTTAATGCAGTTGTCACACATGACAACATGTTCCTCAGAGGACTTATTTAGCTAGGGAACCCCTGCTGGTGCAAAATGGGACTTTTAGTAAATGTATATGCCTGTACAGTGAAGGCAACAGCAATGTTCACAGTATGTGAAGTATGAGATTGTTAGCTGTGTCAAACCTTTTACATGTCTATTTAGTACTTTCAGTAATATGAGTAATAAATAGCATGGGCTTTAGCAGAAACTGGTCTATTGCTTTCATTAACAAGAGGGCCGCTGTCAGCGTTTATGTAGGTTATAGTGGGTTACAAAGAGGTTCAGTTTTTTGCATACACAAGGAACATGATATGCACTTCCAGAGGATGGTTTGTATCCCCTGAGAATGGGTGATTTTAGTTTGACACTGTGAAGGCTTCTAGTATTAGTGTTGTAATGAGAAATTATTTGCTGGAAATAGGGAACTAGTTATATTCTGGAAAAGATCAGCCTGGTGTGATTCATACCCATCTCCTATAATTCACATTGAGATAATTTGAGATCTTTTTCTAAGACAAATATGAACAGAATTGGCAGTCTTGATTTCTATACTGGTTTAGATTACTGGTTTATATTTCTCATTAAAATACTATGCTTATAAAGACCGTTTGGAGTTAATTGTCTTGCACTCCTCAGTGTCTGAAATAGTGAAAGAAAAAATTCTCTTTCCTGTTTCATATTATTTCAAAACATGCATAAAAATTTGCAAATATTCTGTTTTCTTTAATCATAGCTTCAGCATAAAAATTGCCTTTCTTACAGTTAGTCTTAAAGTTTTAAAGAAGGGATTTCAGCTGCAACTACTTTATCAGTGCAGGACAGTAATACTAGTCTTTTTGCAGTCATAAATCTGACTTCTGTACTTCTTCCATTTTATCTCATTCAGACAACCCAAAGTCAGCTTGTTAGGATCTAATGGCATATGAGAGTTTTCCTTTACAAGACTCCTTTCAGTGTTTTCTCTCCATAGAGCAGAGTGGTATTCAATGACCTTCCAAAGCTGCAATTCTGTTTTCTGAAGCAGAAAATTAAGTTTTCTCTTCTTGCCTGTGAAGAACCAATGTGTCTCTCATATTCACGGTAGACTGTCCTGACATACAAGCAGCAGAAAATGTGAAAATAGCATGTCCGAGCAGGTAGGACAGCAGAACGTGGGTTTCCAGCAGAATCTGTATCAAAAATGTCTTAGAGGTTCTGATTCTTATTCATAATAAGATACCTTTAAATTGCTTTGGGAGTGCAAGGAGCTTTCCCGTGGATGAAGGTGTAATTTATACTCTTTGCACTGCCAAATAAGAATCAGATTCTATATCTGTTCTCCCAAAACAATATGGGAACCAGGTTTCAGCAAGGCATGTGAATTTTCAAGTAAGAGCAAACAAATGTCTAAGATACTTCAGGTAAGAAAATTAAAATTAAATCAGATGCTGATCCCTGGATATTATAGGTACAGATGCTTTAGGAAAAGCTGAAAAAGGAGGCAATGACAAAATTTGTCCCAAAATGTCAGGTTGTGTATGATCACTGAAGTCGGTGAACAGATGTCTTCACTTGCATGGAGTTCAGATGCTCTCAAGGGCAGCAGCATACAAAGACATCTTGGCAAGAAGCACTGAGCCCTTTGCACTGGGATTCCAGCTCAGAGAAAACACTTCATCTTCAGAAACCTGACTGTTGGGTTTTACAGGTTATGCTCCTCTGGATGATCAGCCAAACATGTAGTCTTACTGCTATTGTTAGTGCTTTTCTAGATCCTGAATCTGTATGGGCAGATTCATAGAACAGAATCATAGAATCATTTAGGTTGGGAAAGACTTCTAAAATCATCAAGTCCAACTGTTAATCTCACACTGCCATGTTCACCAACAAAGCATATCCCAGGCATATCTAGCCATCTGCTAAATACCTCCAGGGATGGTGACACAACCGCTTCCCTGGGCACCCTGTTACAATGTTTGACAACCGTTTTGGTGAAGAAATATTTCCCAATGTCCAATCTAAATGTCCCCTGGTGCAACTTGAGGACATTTCCTCTTGTCCTGTCACTTATTACTTGGCAGAAAAGACTGACCCACACCTTGTTACAACCTCCTTTACAGGTAGTTGTAAAGAGTGATAAGATGTCCCCTCAGTCTCCTTTGAGACTAAACAACCTCACTTAAGGATCATTTATTAAAATAGAGTAAAATACTATATCAACCTACAGTGATGTTTGTGTGGAATAGTCTTTTCCTGGGGTCCTTCCTATGGCTGTACTGTAAACCTGCCCAATAATGTAATTCATTCCTTCTGCTGAACGTTATTCAGCTACTCCTGTAGTTTACATTGGAATAACAGGTAGAGAATAAATAGTGTGTTGAGCCCTGGAATATGGGCTTGCCAAGTTCAGGTAGTACACCAGCTATGTGTCTCAAGTGAAACACATAGGGCTACCCATAAAATTTTATTCCAATGCGCTGTGTCCCAGTTAGCTTCTCCATAGGTGGCACAGCCTTTCTTGTGTCTTACTTAGTTGAAGTAAATAAAAAAGATTATGCATAGATTAGGCTGTTTGTACTTGCAAAACATAGGAAAGTGAAAATACTTTTTCTCATCCTGACCAGAAATGGAAGGAAAGCTAATCAAATGAGTGGAAACAACACAGAAGAGCACTACAGTCATATTAGAGATGGATTGAATCTTGTTACTCGTGGTCTGTTGTTGGCAGATGGCTTAATGTATTAAGAGACAAGAACGTGTTACAGACAGCGTGGCATCATAGCTGGACAAATGGAGACAGTTTGGGCAGTAGCTCATTGCAGTTTGGGGAGTGACTGAGAGAAGAAAATGACTCTGTCACACTTAATTAGAAAATTAGCAGTACAATACAGAGACAAAGCCCAGTGACAAGTATTGTCACTGCAGATCAAGCATTAGATTCCTTGCACAGTCCATACAGTACGTGTCAGCTCCTTAGCTTACCGACCATATAGGTGATACGGCTTGTTACTAATCTGACAACCATAAGGGTCTTTAAGCAAGGAAAGATCAGTCAAAGGGAAGACCCTGAAACTGGATGATTCCCTTCTTCCTTCCTTCCTTCTTAGGTAAATATAGGTCTGACTGCTGCTCTCACCTTATGAATTTCTGTTTCAGTGCTTAAATGAAAGATGACTTCTTTATTTCTGTGCATAACTGTATAGCAACACACCCTCATGAGCCTTGTTAGCAAGTTTTTGCTTATTTTCAGTGCCAGCAGCGTTTTTGGAATCATAACTGCTAGGGAAAACAAGGGGCTATTTTTTTTCTTCCTGAACTTCCACAAAATAATTTCTTTCTTGGCAGGAAGCTTTGATAATATTCAGGATGACTTCCTCCTCTTTAGAGTTCAACTAAATTAATAGGTTTGAGATGTCGGAGACATTCTTTCAGGTATCTAAGGTGCAGTGATTATATTAATGTATTCTCAGTGTGCTGTGAACAATTTTTGATTCACGCTCATCATGAAGTGGCTTTGGGCCACCTAGTGATTCCTGACAGATAAATTCCCTTGTGCCGCCATCATTGTTCTATGCATAGCACTAGTGAGGTGAGCATGGCATGGTCCCCTCCTGCACTGTTCGCCCAGCCAGCAGGCAGGTTCCCAGATGCAGCCAAGGACAGTATTGGGGCAAGATGGCCAGGCAGAGCCAAGCTCTTTCACAGTCACCAGCAGCTCCCTTCCAGCAATGTGTGCATTGAACACAGGGAGATGAGACCCTTCCAAGTTTGGGAGCTAGCCTGGCTACATGGTTGATCTCTCTAGGCTGGCTCTATGGTCAGTGGAAAGAGAAGAGAGTGTTGCCACAGGGTAATTCAAAGCATGCTGCTGTTGCAGGTGCTTTGAATTACCCACAGGAGTTCAAATCACAAGTAGAGATTTAACTAGTTTGTGCAGTTAGATGGTGCCTAAAGTTGCAACAATGTGAATGCTTTCAAAGTTTCAATGTGCCCTTCAAGACTGATCAAATCTTGAGGTATCATAGTAGATGTAATCTTGATGACTGCTGGTTTCTGTAAGCTGTGGCTTTCTTTAGTCTACACCTTTTAAGGTGACAGGGCAGCATTTCATGCTCAGCACTCAGCCTAAAGTGGAAGTCTCCCAGAGTACACATTATTCTCCTACAGCAAAGCGGCTACATCGGCATAAAACCTGGAGTTTTATCCTAAAGGTTTAACTGAATAATAATTTTATTAGAAGATTTGAAAACTTTCTTAATCCCAGAATTTTGACCGCAAATACAGTTTATCCAAACTTCTCAGAAATTCTCCTTTGTTCTTCAGAAGCTGATGTGTTAATTGTCCATTCCCACTCTGCCCAGTTTCTTCCTGTTCCAGCATTCTACCTGCTGCTCCAGTTCTTTGTTGGCTTTAATTAAGAGCCTTCTCATACTTTCTTGTATATTTTACCTTTCTTCTCACTGTAGAGAATCCAACTGTTACCTTATAAATCATCTTGCACATGTTTTTTAATTACTATAAATAAATCATGTGCTATTCCTGCACTTCGTTCTCATTCAGCAAAACTCCAGGTGCTTTCACTAGGAACTGGGCTTGAACAAATGACCCAAAGACATTTAACTTTGCAACTTCCTAGGGAAGTTTCTTACATGCATCATCTACCTCTCTGACTTGCCAAGTCTTTTTTTCTTTTTTAATTATTTTCTGTATGATATTGAGAAACTTGCTTTTTCTAGTTGTGGATCACTTATTTTCTATGTTGCAGTACCTTTTCGATTATATTTTAGGTTTCCTGCATATTTTGTTAGCTAACTATAGTGGTGAAGGTGTGGAATCTATAACAAATAGGGCATTTCCTCAGCGTATTTGGCAAGCAAATTCAAATATTTTTCTAAACACAATTTACTTTGAATTCTTGTCGTCTCTCTCTGCTTCTCCCTCCTCAAATTGCAGCCTGTTCCTCTGTATTGCTCAGGAATAACACTTTTAAAGAGCATTTTTATGCAATAACAATTTTAAAGAGCATAAAAACACTTTTAAGAGCATTTCACTTGCACTTCAGTCATCAGTGAATCATCAGAGTATGCAGGCCTTCCATGTCCCATTGAGCTTGTCTGATCACTGCATCTTACTTTCTGTTATCTTATGAGGGACTTTCAGTGTCTCTTAAGCTGAAACAAGTTCTATGTGGCTTTCTTCTCTTCTGTTGTTTGTATGTGTGTGAAGCACTGTGTATTGAATAAAGTTCACTGAATTATGGGGAGAGATGGAAAAATTAGCTTGGTGATAATATAATTTCATAGCACTTAGTTACAGGAGTCAACAGTTAAGGCATCCCAGCAGTGGTGGGGTGAATACTAACTTTCATGAAGAACAAAACTGTTTCCTATACACAAGCAGAAAAATTAAATTGGCTTTTTAAGGTGCTGATGTAAGGCGTAAAAACTCATTACAGTGTCATAATCAATATCTATTTTGCTTTACCCTTTACATTTGATCTGAATTGCCTTAAAGAAGTTAATTCCATATGTTTTATAGTTGCATCACTTATGTTACTTTATAATAATTCTCAGAAAGGCTGTATGACTTTCTGGAGGTCATATGTAAGAAATTGAGACAGGAGTCTCAGATTATGTATTGTATTTTGGAAAAAAAATATGGAGCTTCAGTGCCAAACCTTGCTAGAGAAAAGAACGTATCTGAAATGTGTGCATATTAAAAATTATCCATAAAATCTATCATAGGCCCATTATTATTATTCTTTGTACAGCTTTAGTAACTTGAGAATATGTGGACGTGGGCACACCCACACAAAGACACTTTCATTCAAATATCTCCTTCCTCCAACAGCATTAAATAGAAAGGGTGAATAAAAACTGCACTTTTGCTACTGTACTGCCATGATTGTACAAAATCAATTTCTTTAGTATGGAGGTGTCACGTGCCTTCTGAGTATGGTACTTAGTGATCCTGCTAAAGATAGTGGAAAAAGGTGAAAGAGCCATGAAGAAAAAATGCATCCTTAGAAGAAAAATCAGTCCTTTAAATTAATTTCAGTTTATCTTTTTACGAATTTCATTACATCCCATTCTGTTATAAAAATCCACTCTCAATATGGAAAATGATTGAAAGAAGAAAGTTCAACTGGTTTTAATAATTCATTTGTCTGAGTCTTCGAATACTTTGGTTTTCTTCAATAAAATATAACAAAATTATAGAAGGTGATATTATCAGTCCAGATTAAGTCTTGTGCACAAAAGTTTTATCGAAATAATTAATTCTTTTCTGCACTTTGTATAAATTCATACTAAAAATTTCACCACCAAAACACAGCAATTTAAACATTTGCAGGACTTTATGCAGTTACAATATTGTTAGAGTCTAGCTGTTCCTAATCAGTTCCTCTGCTTGAATAATGCATGCTATGCTACAGCAAGTCATTGCTACTCAGGAAGAAAGACGTGGCCAGCTGCTTCGATAGTCCAGCAAAATATGAAGTAAAATTGTCTTGATTATGAAATAGAGTTCATAAATACTGGCTTTGGTTTTTTGCCATGCATTTCATGTGAATCCTTGTTATGGTCTATATTTCACTCTCCTGCAATGAAATGTCCATATTTGTCCCATTCACATTCAATTATTCTATTCCTGGGAGGTAATCCAAAGTTATTTTGGAGTGTATGCTGCCAGGAAAGCTGGGGGACAGAGATAGAGACCTGGGGGACAAAATCTGTCCTCCTGTAAGTGAAGACAAGATTTGTGACCACCTGGGGAACCCTAACATACACAGATCCATGGGACTTGACGAGGTGCATCTCGGAGTCCTGAGGGAATTGGCTGAAGTAGTTGCCAAGCCACTCTCCCTGATATTTGAAAAGTCACAGCAATCAGGTGAAGTCCTTGGTGACTGGAAAAAGGGAAACATTGCACTTATTTTTAAAATGGGTAGAAAGCAGGACCTCGGGAACTACTGACCTCAGTCTCACCCCTGTGCTTGTGACGATCGTGGAAGAGATCCTCTATAAGCTATGCTAAAGCACATGGAGGACAGGGAGGTGATTTGAGTCAGCAGCATGTCTTCCCCAAGGACAAGTTCTGCCTGACCCAACCTAGTTGCTTTCTTCAATAGAGTGACTACAGCAGGGCAAGGGAAGGGTAACGGGTATTATCCCTCTGGACTCCTGCAAGGCCTTTGACACTGTCCGCTACAACATCCTTCTCTCTAAGTTGGAAAAATAAGGATTTGATGGGTGAACTGTTCCATGGATAAGGAACTGGCTGGATGGTCACATTTGGAGCATAGTGGTCAATGGCTTGATGCCTAGATGGAGAGAGGGGACAAATAGTGTCCCTCAGAGATCTGTACTGGATCAAGCACTGTTTAATATCTTCATCAATAATACAGGCAGTGGGATCAAGTGCACTCTCAGGAAGTTTGCAGATGACACCAAGCTGAGTGGTGTGGTTGACACACCAGAGGAACAGGATGTCATCCAGAGGGACCTGGACAAGCTAGAGAGGTGGGCCTGTGCAAACCTCACAAAGTTCAACAAGGCCAAATGCAGGGTCCGGCACTTGGCAATCGTTGTTATCAATACAGGCTGGGCGATGAAGGGCAGCTGAGAAGGGCTTGTGGGTACTGGTGGATGAAGAGCTGGACATGAGCCAACAGTGTGCACTCACGGCCCAGAAGGCCAGTGCATCCTGGGTTACATCAAAAGAAGCATGGGCAGCAGATCAAGAGATGTGATTTTCCTCCTCTGCTGTGCTCTCATGAGACCCCATCTGGCGTCCAGCTCTGGGGCCCTTCAGTACAAGAAGGACATGGACCTGTTGAAGTGGGACTAGAGCTGGGCCACGAGGATGCTTGGAAGGCTGGAGCACCTCTGCTATGAAGACAGGCTGAGATGGGTTGTTCAGCCTGGAGAAGAGAAAGCTCTGGAGAGACCTTATAGTGGTGTTCCAGTACCTAAAGGGGGCCAAGAAAGCTGGGGAAGGACTGTTTGCAGGGGCATGTAGCAATAGGATGAGGGGCAATGGTTTTAGACTAGAGCAGAGTAGGTTTAGGTTAGGCATTAGGAAGAAGTTCTTTACAATGAGAGTGGGAGACACTGGAACAGGTTGCCCAGAGAGGTTGTGGGGGCCCCATCCCTGGTGACATTCAAGGTCAGGCTTGATGAGGCTTTGAGCAACTTGATCTAGTTAAAAATGTCCCTGCTTACTGCAGGGGGGTTGGAGTAGGTGACCTTTAGAGGTCCCTTCCAACCCAGCACATTCTGTGGTTGTATTCAGATGAGATAATCTCCCTAAACGTGTTAAACATAGTAAGACCATAATGTATCTGAGTCTGCTAGAGGAACGGCTTTCCACTCATAAAATAAACTGGGTCTGCTCACAGTAGGTTGCTTGGCTCAAAGAGATCTTGGGAAGATTGCCTACAAACTGTCACCATTTTGATGGAGAGCAATAGGCAATGGCTGCTTTTTCCATGCCAGATGTTTCTTGAAATTGCCCTGCCGTGGTGCATACCCATTACATTCCTTACCTGCCTGGCTAAGGGAGAAATAAAATGGCTCCCTCTGAGATGCAGAAAGAGAAGAGCCAGATTTCAGTGTTCACAGAACATTGAAACCGACATGCCTAGAACTCAAGAGACAGCTACAGCAGTAAGGAGTGACAAAGGTGGCTGAGGTCTTTTTGATACTTCCTGTTATCCCCTTTTATAATGTAATTCTCAGGAGGTAGCTCATTTATTTGAGACTGTGTTGGCCTAGTTTATGTAACAAGGCATTGCAATGCTGTGGCTTCTGAGGTCCAATGAAGAATTCCTTTTTTTTGAAAGGAGAAACCTTGGTTTTCTTCCTTCTGTCTAAAATTCTTGGGTTTTTTAATGACGTGATTTGCCATCTGTTCCCAGAGCACACAAGTTTAACGATGGAGGTTTTAAAAAAAATAAGGTAGCCATTTTCTAAATAGAGAAATGGTATTGCTTTTGACAAATCACATTGTATTTTCCAAAATCAGAGGGAGAATGCTTTGGCCACAGCGATTAGTTTGTTGACTTTGCAAGTGTAGCCTGCTCTGTTTGCAGTCTAAATTTTTAAGGGTTTCTTGTAAGCTCTTCTCTGTGTCCTGCATTAATTCTGTAGTTTTTTGCTACTAGTTCTTCTTTTATTCTCCCTTTAGATATCTGAATCTTTGGGCATTACAGTGGGCAATTAACACAGCTTGCTAAAACAGCTTGCCATTTCAGTAAAAAAAGAGAGTTGGAGTCTTATTGCCAGGGAGGAGGTGTTGTCAATGATTACAAGTAGACCGAGGCCGTGGTAGAAGCTGGCCAATGGATCTTTATTTGTGGAGATCTATGTCTAAGGGAAAAGATGTGAAAAAATATGGGGAGTTTATCTGCTTACACCAGGTTAGAAAAGCGGGTGAGCATGAGCATATAGATTTGACAGGAGCGAGAAAGACCTTTCACTCCAGTGATAGGGTTCAGGTAAATACTGGACTTTTAGAAATAATACTAGTATTTAAACCACTGTAAAGTGATCTGACTGCTGGCCCAGCTCATCTGCTTCGGGCAGGTTGGCCCATTTGTTACCCAGTACTTAGGGATATGTGAGAGTCATTTTTCCTTGGTGAACAAGCAGTGTGTCCCCTGAATCCATTAGAGAGCAATCCAATTAAAACCTAAAGTGAACTTACTTAGGAAGGCTTTTACTTAGGAATGAACTTACTTAGGAATGGCATAACCATACTTTCTAAAACCTTACAGTGTACTGACAATTGGTAGCTGCAAAGTGCTGAGTACAAGGTGGGTATGTGTAGGAACACCGTACAAAGAAACTCCAGAGGCCTTTCTGGAGAAAAACAGCACTTTTTTCTGCCCCCTTGGGAAATGCTGACTTTTATAAACTAGAAGTTTTCTGCATTTTGTAAGTGTCACTCTCTCCTCTTCTGCTTTTCTACCTCAGCACAGAAATGAGTAATGATTTCTATCAAGCAAAAATACTCTCAGCACGACCCAGCAGCAGCGCAGAGTAAACCAGGGATTGCTACTGGCACCAACACGTGGCTGCTGGTGGATGGGTTTATTCACAATAACTGTTTCTGATGAGATTTCTCAGCTGGGTACCCTTGCTGAAATGTTAGTAGAGCAGCACATGCTACATTCCTTCCAGAGCCCTGAGAACAGGAGGTTCTTCTGGGAGGAAAATAAGGAAAAAGAGTGAGGACAGGATGCAGGGAGAAGTCTTAGTCATTTTTGTTAAAATAATACCTATTTGATATGAAAGTCTATTGACTTCTGTGCTATTTGCAGCTAGATAAGGTTGATTTCAGTGAAAATAGAGCTCATTGTTAAGCAACAAGTTGTCAAGTTACTTTTTTTAATAGTTTACCAAGTAGGAATATCCTCTTCAGAAGTTTGTAAATATATTTATTTTATGCCCTATTTTTAATTGCCAAGGTTTTAGGTTCCCGTTTAATTTCTGACTGACTGGATGCAATTGCTTTGCATCAGCTGCAGCTGATTTTAAATATTATTTCAAAAGCAGAAAATTAAAGCTGAATATGGAAATGCTTTACCTGAGTAAGGTTAAACATTCCTGTACTTCTGAATTCTAAAATCTTCAGAAAACTTTATTTTTAGAATAGCTAAACTTTATGTAATTATATACAAATATATTTATAGGAATATATCACTATATTTAATAACAGGTAAAATAATTAAATTAATTTATGCTAATATTTTATTATTGTGTTATAGTAATCATTACTAATATGTTGTGTATTTTACCATGTATAAAATTTATAATAAGTAAATTACATAATTCTTTAAATAGGTACATGATAGTTATTTTTCTGTCAGGTCAGGGCAAAATCAGCGAAAGATTAAGGCAACCAGATTAGGGGCAAATGATTTGCAGTGTGTATGTGTGGTCTTCCTCTATTTGTGTTTACTTTTTATACTTCATACATACATACATATACTTTCTGTCTGTATGAAATTTGTGGCATATGTATAGTCCACATATAAAGTAGAACTTCCCTGTAAGATGAAATGTGTCTGTTGGAGCTCTTCTCCAGAAGTAAAATCTCAGTTGTAAGCTACAGCTGCATTTTCACATTTACACTTTCAGTAATAATCCACATAACTTTTGAGTAATAAATGTTTCTCTTAGTAACCACACCTTGTTGATTCCTCTGGTTGTTATCTAGGTGTGCCAGCAGCATGGCTTTGATTCAGTAAAGCACTTGCATACAATCTTAAGATCAGGCTTAATTATATTGTTTGCGATACTGGCAAATCCACGGGAGTTCTGTTCACTGGGAATTACTGCTTATACATACTGTGATAAAATGTCATGAGGTATCTTATGTCAGTATGTGTTACAATTACTCTGACCAAACACTGGCTTCTTCAGCCAGGGTTTTCTCACACGCACTCAGTATTTTACCCAACAGTTGTATGCTACAGGGAATACTCCATCTGAAATTAGTAATTTCGTTTTTCATTACAAAAACTACATGAATCTGTCAAAAAGTATCAATCCGGCCAAGAACTGAGAAGTCTACCATATGCTGTTTAAATAACTCTGTATCTATTGTCTAGGTAGCATATTTTATTTTCCTTCACAGTTTTTGTTAGGTCTGTTTATATAAAAGTCAAATACCAATGACAGTAAGATTTAATTAGTTTTCAAAAGAAATACTAAATTGTAGACTTTAAGTTTCTCATAGCTTTTCCAGTCCTCCTGCATTGGAAATAAACTTTGGAACTTTCAAATACTTGGTGGCAAATTCTGTTCCAAAGTGTGGGTCTGATAGCTAGATGTAGTTGGATAGCCGGCCTTCCTCAGATGATACCTTATTTAAGGAAAAGTATCATTGTGAAAAGTTTCTGGATGAGGAATTAAAATTGGCCAGAAAAGGGGCTTTTTAAAACATTGCTTGCAAATTGTTCATTTAAAACAAGGCTGAACTTGCTTTTGTTAGCAAAAAAAAAAAAAAGACACACTTTTTTACCTGATGTGTAGCCAACCAAAATTAATTCACAGAAGTCCCTGCTTAGAAAAACACATCTTAAATGTGTAAGTCACTGCTGGGGGATGCATTCAATGGTAATGTTTACCTCAAGCAAAACCACAGAATTAGCTGCTCACTTTCTCTCCTTTTATACGTTGAAAAAATCAAAGTATATGAATTTGTTTTAGCACATTCAGACTCTCAGAATTCACTTCATAGTGAAAAAGATAAATGTATGGCTGCTTGGAAGCTGAAATACAATCTTTCTGAAAAACAATACTGTAAGGGCTCTTATAGTTAGGAACAATGTTCTTCGTATTCATTCCTTTGCCATGTTTTCTGATCTGTTTTATTTTATTGTTAATATTTCAGGAGGTGGTGGGAAGGTTTGTTTATGCATGTATTTTGGATACACTGGGCTCATGTATTATTGGCTGTCAGTTTTGGTCTTCAGCTGTTGGTGATGCAGAAAATTAATGGAGTCCTCAGCCTGGGCATTATGGTAATACAGTGCTTGAGGATGTCCCATCACCACCCATAGAACTCAATAGCTCTTACTATCAGTGAGCTCTTTGCCCTTTGGATTGCTGTATTAATAACCTTCATATTTTGTATTTTGGTATTTTAAAGTTGGGCCCGACATACCTAAATAAAGACAAGTTGTTTGAAATGCAGCAAGAGGAAAGGGCAAGGAAGACATATTTTCTTCTGGGGAGCATATCTCTTTACTGGCACGGTGCCTTCTACCTGTTCAAAAGCAAACTTCAAGGTGACTGATCGGTTTTAGCCAGCCTGAATGAGGGATTACATTTTTTAGAGACCTGCTACAGAGGGAGGACTACAGTAACTACTGTCAAGGGAATATTTTAGCACTGAAGTCAAAATAGCTGTGCTGATTTAGCCTGGCTGCTGAGCTAGCCACACACCATTTCTTCTTGTTCTTTTGTTGTAGCATTTTGAGAAGATGAATTGAAACAGGATCTTGGGAAGTGGGGGTGGAGGTGCTGAAAACCTGTATGCTGTCCTTTTGTTTAAAGAAAAAATAGTGTCCAGGACAAAAGACAGGAACCTGAGGGAGCGCACAGATACGAAAATAGGATAGATGGAAATTAAAACATGAATCAGAAGGTAATAGGACAGGTGGGTTACTTGGTCACTGCATACAAATGATGCCAGGAAGTCATGAGGAAAGGGTTCGGTGGTTCCATTTTTCCTTTCTTGGCCAACCTTGCAGACAAGGAAGCCAACCACCTCTGAGGAGCCACCGAGGTCCCACTCCCAATTAAATTCCTGAACATCATATGAGCTATGGCTCCTCTGAAGGACACAGTCTGCACAGTGTTGTTATGGTGTGTCAGATGATGGACAATAATAGCAGGTGCTAGTCCAAGCAAGCCCATTCCCACACCTGGCAGCAAAGGGCAAAACAGAGAAAGCTGTGAAAGCAGCCACATCCCAAACATGCAGGAACTCAGCTGTTGCTGCTTAAATCGATAGCCTGCCATGACAGCATGAATCAACGTGTGGCTAGGTACCATCCACGTACGATGTTACACCTATAGTGCTATTCCCTTTCCTCTAGTAGAAGAACATCTTTGTGCACAGCAGCAGGAATGGTTTGCTGCCTAGCCAGGTTCTGAGAGACATCACCGAGGGTTTGGACTTTGTGGCCTTGCTGGATGAAGTCCCTAGTAGCTCCAGTAAAGAAACATGGAACAATTAATCAGTGCAACTTACTGTTAGGAAGGTTTCTAGGATATGCATCAGTTGCTGTAAAATATGAGCTGAGTAAGTAATGCAAAATTTACACTTAGATCTTCTATAATTAGAAACAAGTTTAGGACAGAGAAAACAGAGGGTTAGGTTGGTTTCATGAAGGAGTGGAAATTAGAAGAGAGCCTCTTGCTATTTTTACCTTGATCCTTGTAAAGCCCAGACTCCAGGGAAAGTCTGCTTTCCTGGAGAAATAATTTCTTTGAATTACGGTCTTTCTTCACCAGAGAAGCTGAAAAAAACACAAAAAAAGGTATTTTTCTCCCTTTCTCCCATTCCCTCAGCTGTGCTGACTAGTTGGGCCAACAAAGCATGGTGCTCTGTTCCATATTTTGAAAGTAGAGGAGCAATTTCCTACCATGTTTCCATCTAATAAGCGAGCTCTGGGAACTAAGCAGAGAAAATACCTACAAGCAGGCTTGCTGGAGCGCTTAGCACCAGCTCCCTTAACATCTTGCCCCCCTGCCTCCATGAAAGAACAGGGCCAAAAAGGCAGTCTCCCCTACAGCTAATGAGCTACATGACTGTTTTCAGCTGCTGTTAAATCATTTGCTGTCTTCTGTAAAAATAATTGAAAACTACAGCAGAAAAGTCAATGGCTCTAGAATGGCCAGGCTGATAGAAGACTGAGTCCAGAGGAAACGTCATCCTGCATGACAAAACATCTCTGTAGTCTCCAGCCTGTGTAAATGCAGTCATTTTCACCATCAGGAAGTAGAAAATTAGTATTTCCTATTATCCTGTGAAAAGATTCTTAAAAACAAAATGCTAGATCCATCTCCTGCACTGCAAGCTTTCATTTTAACTATTTCTTGTATGCTGGAATTTAAAATTACTCCCTCAGCTTTCAGTGCCTTGGACCACAGCAGTGTCTCCTGTGGACAGTAGACAACAGGGACTTTGAAGAATTTTCCTGTTTTGTTTTTATGTAACTTTTAAGCCTTTTCTGCTTTGGATATATTTTGTTTCTCTTTATCCCACAAAAGTTTCCACAGACATGCAGTTTATTAATTGAAAGGTATTTTTCATTGGATTAATACCATGTTCAGGGTACAACATGAAATCCATCAGATTGTTTCATCAACAGTGCTAGTGCTTTTTCTTCACTTTAAGTAGTTCTGAAAAAAAAACAAGGCACAAATTATAGAATTATAGAATGGTTGGAGTTGGAAGGGAATTTAAAGATCATCAAGCTCCAACCCCCCTGCCCTGGGCAGGGACACCTCCCACCAGACAGATTGCTCAAAGCCCCATCCAGCCTGGCCTTGAACATATCCAGGGATGAGGCAGCCACAACCTTTCTTGGCAACCTGTTCAGTGTCTCACCACCCTCACAGGAAAGAATTTCTTTCTAGTATCTAATCTAAACCTCCCCTCTTCCAGTTTAAAACCAATACCCCTCATCCTATCGCTACACTCCCTGACAAAGACTCTAGCCCTCCTGTACCTCCCTTCAGATGCTGGAAGGCTGCTCTAAGTTCTCCCCAGAGCCTTCTCTTCCCTGGGCTGAACAACCCCAACTCTCTCAGCCCGTCTTCATAGGAGAGCTGCACCAGCCCTCTGATCATCTTCATCGTCCTCTGCTGGACCATTCCAACAGGTCCATGTCCTTCCTGTGTTTAGGACCCCAAAGCTGAATGCAGTACTCCGCGGGGGTGTCTGACTTGGGTAGAGGAGTGAACGAGAAAGAGTAAGCCAGGTCTAATAATCTCTCAGGAAGACAAAAATGATGTGTATAGTGTCATCTGCTTGATCTTTAATTACTGTAGTAATATGCTCTTCAATTGCAGTCTATTGGACAATTTCAGATGATGGCTTTTATTACATAAACTTCCCAGCACCCCAGTGGTTTTTAGTGGGTTATTACAAGAGGAAGCAGGCTATTAACAGTTGTGTATAATCAGAACTACCTCATTGTAACAGGCAAAATTCACTGGGATGCAGAGGAGCCTTTCTAGAAGAATGGAGGCTGAAGCCCAGAAGAGGGCTGAGGAAAGTCACTCGGGCCTTAAGTGCTGTGGGCAAGGACTGGGAAGATGAAGGAGGTGAATGAGGCTTTTCAAGGCTCTTGGGATTCCTGGAAGCAAAACCAGCAGGTATGAATTTTACTGTCTACTATTTGTGAAGTCTTCCAAACATGCCAACTCCAGGTATGGGCAGAGGCAGCAGGACATGTGGATTTACATTTTTCTGAGGGCCCAAGAGATGAGAGCACTCTTGTTCCTTACCAGGAATAGCTCACTAAGTCAAGGTAATAATGAAGTAACTGACACTATCTGTAAACTATGCTCAGCACAATCTGCAGTGACAGAACTGCCTGTTTACAAATGAGAATCACCAAAGACTAAAGGAAACAACATCAGCAGTGAGAGCACAGTGACACAGCCAAGTTTATTAAAAAAAAACCCCTAAAACGAACAGGTTTGCGATTCATGGAAATGGAAATTTGTCCTTTTGTACTAATGTGCTTCAACAGTGAAAAATACCATCTATCTCATTTTTTAGTGCTACACTGAATTTTTAAATAAAATTGCATTCAGTTTTCCCTCATAGTTTGCTCTGTTATGTGGTAGTGTGGAGAGGAGAAGGCAAGGTAATGAAATAATCTGAGCTGCTGAGGTGAGGAAGCTTTACAACACTGCAGCTAAGAGCATAGTTTTCAAGGGACATGCTTGGACATCAGGCAAATACAAAGGCAAGGAACAATGGAGTGAAAAATGATAGTGTGAAAACTGCAGCTAGGAAGGAGTGAGTAGGCTGCAGGATGAATTGAGTAGTGCTTTGGAACTTAACATCCTCCTTATGCGTTATTAGTGGTGGTGGTTCCTGGCTTCACAGACCTGCTGAGGGTGGTAATGAGAAAATACAAATAACGAGCTTTTTACATCTCCAGGACTTGTTTCTTATCCCTCTGCCTCCTTAGCCAGGAATAAACTTTACCTTGTTATATTTTCACTTGGGTTTGAACTTCAGCCAAGAAAAAGAAATCTAGATATAATTAACTCATCATCCTTTTGGCTCTTCTCAAACAACAGTAGTGGGGTTTGTATTTCTTGTTCATTTAGAAGGTTCCTATGTAATAAGAATAGTACTGGAAATAGAGACCAAACTGGCTATTGAGTATGCCAGGATTAAGTGAGTAGTGACTAGCGTTGCTGGAAGGACCACTAAATTAAGCAGTGAGCTGTGCTTTGGTGATACTAATGCTAGAAAAATTCACTTAAACCAGAGTAGTAGAGCATGAGAGTACTACCAGAGTAGTACCAGCACGGTAGCTGCAGGTTTCATAGGGTTTCTTAACCAACAGCCTAGAAAATTACACTGTTCCACTCTCCTCAGCTTAGAAACAAAGTGGCCCTCCAAGAGGGAAAACGCAGTTTACGGTTCTTTTTGCTGCCCACATTGTGCTAGGCAGGTGCAGCAAAACATGGTAATAAAAGGCATGGAGCAGCAGCCCATAGTCTGAAGCCACCTCGTAATGGCAGTCAACAAAGCATCATAAAGTTATGGCATTTGAGGGAGCCCTTTCATTTAGCAAATACAGAAAGCATACCAAAGGATTGACTTAATAGTCACGCAAAGACATCTTGACTAACAAGTGGAGTCTGGAAAAACTTAGTGACGTGGCTGTGAAGGCAAGTTAGATTCTTTAAAAAAAAAAATCAGTCCAACTGGATGTTGGATTCAAATAGATACAGAAATATTTTCTTTCACCAACAAAAGCCTGGTGGTGACCGCACACTAATAGTACTTACCTTCACTACACACTTTGAGATACAGGGCAGCCCTTTAGCAAGTCGCTTACCAGCACAGTCCTGTGTTTAGGACTCTGGTGTAATTAGAGAAGCAATTTAAATCACTAGTTACTTTGCAAAAAATCACTTAATTCCCAAGAATCATGATATGTGTCTGTGTATTTCATACACTGATCACAGAATAATGATGTATTTTGTATTTGTTCATTTGTGCAGTGATTAGAAAAGTTTTTTATTAATATTTGATCTATCTGTACTTCTAAATGTAACATTTACTAGGGCTCACAGAATACAGCAGAAAGGAGAACACAGATTAATGATGTTTCAAATTATTACTGGGTTGTCAGTGCTTTTTTTTATTTATTACAATATTACATCCATGTTATAACACTTGTTGTGCTTCATCAAACATTTTCAAACTTTTACTTCCAAGGCTGGGCCTTGGATGAGGGGAGATTTTTAGATCTTACAATCTAGGTACACAACTGAGGCCCCAGACTCTCATCTGGCATCAAGCAGTGCAGCCCATTTGATCGAGGTGTAATGACACTGCTGAAGGATCTGGCCCAATAGCGCAATGTTTAAAAAGCTGTATGTCATAAATACACACAGTTTAGTGTTGGCCACATTCATCCCTGGAGAAGAAACGCCTAAGCCCCATGACTGCAGTATGACTTCAGGCAGGCTGGCACACTGTGTCCTCCATTCCCACTACAGCACAGCCCCATAATGTATCACTTGGAGTGCTCTGTTGAAAACATGCCAGTATGAAGACATGATGGTTTGTCACTGCAAGAGAAGGGCTTTTTTTTTTCCTTCCAACTGTGTGCAGCATTTTTCAAATAATTTAAGCAAGTGTTATCTTACAGATTTAAAGAAAAGCAAAACAGTAACATACAGAATTATTAAATAAGTGGGGAAAAATGATGAAAATCATTAGAAACTCAAGATAGGAACAAGTAAGAGATAGTATTAGACTATTTCTCTGCCTCTAAATTCGCTCATGACTTGAACAGGATGGATTCTCTTCTTCGCAGAACCTTTTCTGACAGCTGCATAGATTTCTTCAGGCTTCTCTCTTTTAATTAGGGGCTTCTTCTCTGGAGCCTTCATTCTCCACATCACAACAGGATGTCGTGGGCCAGTAGGACTCTGAATCTTGATAATCTTCGTGGACGCAATATAGGACATCTTTACTGTCTGCACCACAGCATTCATTAAATTTTTGGCAGCCTGAATTAGTGAAGTGACGCTATCCAACTGTAATAACAAACAGAAACATTAGCCTAGGGAGCTGGTCTGCCTTTAATCACAGTATGCTGAGGAGTAAGTACCAGTTACAAGGTAAGACCAACATAGCAAACTCTAATGTCTTTATTTTCCCTTGGTGTGTTTGATCATTGTAGTCATGTTCCACTGCTCAGACTTAAAGCTGCATACAGAAATTTGTGCTGGTGGAGTATAAAAGCTTATGGATATAGTTTCTGTTGTTGTCTTTTTTTTAACCGTGACTTTGTGATACCTCTCTGCATGGTCTTACTGCAATTACTCCTGATGTGTAATGAAATAACCTCAAAGAAGAACTAAAAACGTAACCTGTTACTTCCTTTGGATCAGCACCAGGCAAAGTCTCCAGCTGCTCCTGTCACATTCACGTTCCAGGCTCCCACACACGCTCCTGAGCAATGTTGGGATACTGTGAAGTGGGTGGCTTTGTCAGAGCTGCTGAACCTAGCCTCAGCAGCCAAGATTTTTAAGGGTAAATAAGAACAGGATAGCACACAGAAATTGCAATGACTGTATGGACTCTCAAACTGTTGAAGGAGTGCCAACCTAAGAGGCAGAATGCCTAATGCTAATCCCTATCACCTACTACCATCTTCAACAGTATACAAACAGTAAAGCAATGGCAATTTCCACCAATACTCATGGAAATGGGAAGTCGTAGATTTAATTTTAACGGAAAACCTGCTAACTGGAAAAAAAATGACAGCTTTAACAATGAGTTGGCTTTGCAATACTGCTCTGTAGTGTAATACAAGCAGATTCACAGACTGTGCCGCTCCCTTGGTACATATGAGCCTATGTGTCTCTAGGCTGAAAGCAGAGAGTGCTGGGGACACATCATGATCTTGGCCAGCTCCTGAACCCCAAGAACCTCAGCAGCCTAACCAGAGGCTGCCTGACTAACCACTGGGCAAGTGGCAAATACAATCCTATGATGTGTGTTTGAGAAGTATTTTATTGTGTCCACACAGACACACACAACCCCTGACCCTGCACCCCAGTGAATCTTAATCTCAAGCTCTAGGCACAAATCTGGCCCTATGTGCTGCAGAAGATTTCAAGCAGGCTGTAAGCAGAACAGAGTTACTGCTCCGCTGGGAAGACCTGTCTTGGGGGCTGTGGCTTGATAAACCAAGAACAAATGTAAAAGATCTGACTCCTGCAATTAGCCATCAGAAGTACTCCAACTCTTGAAAATGAGAAAAAGCCCTTTTGTCATTTCTTGTATTCTCAGCCTTATCCTTTTGGGAGTAATAGGGACAAGAAACAGGGGGAGGAACTGGGTGTGGGTGCAGATGTGTATGGGGTGTATGGGGGTGCTCTTCCACAACTTGTGCTCTTAAAAATCCAAGAGCAGAGAACTGCTGTGTGTATGCTTGCTACAGCTGTGGCTAATGTTAGGCAGTGGGTGCCACCATGGGCACTTGAAAAGGCATTGCCAAACATCCAGTGCACTCAAACAGGAAAAAATACTCCATTTTAGGTGAAATCCTTAGTAGTTCACTTGTGGTTACATGGAAAACTTTTTTTTTACTGGTTCGACTAGCATCTGAATGATGCCATATTTCATTCTGAGCACAGTGCTTTTTGTACCTTTACGTTCCTTTTGGATTTATTTGCTTGAAATAAAGCCCATCTTCCCCTTTAAATTAAGATCCCTTGGCTGTTGTCATCATGCACCAAACTTTTTAAATCTTCAAGGAAGACACCATCCACCTACTTAATTATGGGCCGACAATTTCAATTTGGAAAGGAATCTGCGGTCTGAATACCTTTAAGAAGGTCCTTTTTAAAGCTCTCTATGTATTTACTATTGTTTAGTATTTAATAATTAGAAATATTATTTATTTAGAAATACTTGTTATTATAAATATTATTTAGATAAATTAATTCTACCTGAGCAGCCTGCCATTTTATGACACCTCCCCAAAAGAGGGAAGAGGAGCATTAAAAGTCACATTAACATCACTGGGCCAGGATGAGAACGGTACTGGTTTCAGGACCACATGTAAACTTCAGATGCGAGATGCCCTACTCTGTAGAGAATATGTGTACAGGCACATGCAGATGTGTGTGTACGTTCAATACAGTTAGTTCTCTAAAAGGGCCAGTGGTTTTAGCAGGAGAACAATGCACAGCTTTGTCATCCAGCCTACCCTCAGGCTTTTGCAACCTGCAGCTTTGCAAACTGAGTTGTTGGCAAAGGGTGAAGGTCTTCTCCCCTTTACCACATCAAAGGAATTGATCAGGTAAGAGGAGTGGGCTGTTTTAGTCTGTATTCATGTTGCCTGTGACACTATACACAGAAATGCAAAGAAGGCAATAATCCAGCCAAGGGGCTGCACCTGGTTGCATTTTTTGGAAACGTTTCAGAACTGGCAGACAACTCTTCCAGTTTATAGCACATTTATTACTTTCCTCTGGAAGTGCACAAAAACCTTGCTAATTCCTGTCCCCTGCCCCAAAGTGCAAAGGACTGGTCGAGCACACACACATGTGCTGGGGAACTGAAACTATCACTATAGGCCAAGAAAAGATAGAAAATTTATCAGATGGCCTCTAAAGTTCACTCCTTGCTGCAGCATGTGAGCTGTTTAGAAAGGATTTCCAGCTTAGTAATAATCTGTGCACAGCAGCAAAGGTTATTTTAACAGAAGACAGTGGACGTATATGGGGCCTGTGTTATGAACGCCCCCTTAGGCTGCCCAGCCACTCTGCTAGGTTTAGCCATACAACATAGTTCTTATGATGCAATCTGATGCAAGGTTCAAAGCACATGGAGACCTCCAAACTTAAGCTTATTTCAAATGCTGCTTTTAATCCAAACATTTTGTAAACTTTCAGGCTGTCAGTACGGTGTTCTGCTCAGAAGCCTTGTCATTACACTCCTGATGCATCTTCAGACCCCAGCGTATCTTTTTCTAGGGAGGCTGGCTAGTGGTGTACCGTTAGCTCACTGGCAGAGGAACTAACGTCCTGTCTTAAATTTCAAACTGTCAGACACTCAGTGTCACAGTATAGGTTGTTTGGTCTGAAGGAATGAGAGACAAAATTTCATATGAACTTTTTTCTTTCATTCTAACCAGATGATTAATTATACACAGGCAAGGACACACACTCAATTTTAATATGTCTTGTTACCTACAACAGCTGACAATTCTGTGAGCATGACAGCTTCTGAAGAGTTGTGACCAATCCTCTTCCTCCCCACCCCTCCCAAGAGTAAGTATCGGTGGCATCGTACACACTTTTTTTATCACTGGTGGTGCAGTAACACCACTGTATGAAGTTGCTGCGGGTGAAAGAAGCTGGTTTTGTTTCTATGGCAGAAGGTGTATGGGCTTAAGGGGCAGGTGTTTTCCTGAAGTTTCGTAGTGACTTCAATGTCTTCCTCTTTTTTTAAAGCTGCTTGGAGTTCAAGCCATACTAGAGAACAGCAGGCTGGGCTGGGGTGTGTACTCACTGCTGCTCCAGGAGTGGGGAGAAATATGTTTGTGTGGAAAGGAAAAAGCTTGTCTAAGAAAGTGGTGGTGTTATCCAGGCAGGATAGAAGGTTATCCCAAAAATTCATCCAGTTTTTATTGTTGACTCTAGTTTATACTGTGAAATATGGTTAATGACACAGAATCCTTTCAGAAGACTGTTACAACCTACTTGTCTTTCCCTCCACTGGAAACTGAAGTTACCACCTCATTTTGGCATCTGTACCCCCTTTCACAAGATGTCTGTGGCTGCTTCACCACACTGTTGGGATCAAGAAAACTCTATTTCTTAAACTATAATCAGATACATCTAATAGAAAGAATAATAAATGAGCTTCATGGGTCTCTAATTTTGATGAGGTTGTAATTAAAAACTAATACATAGTATGTTAATTAACCTCATAGTTTGACACGAGTTCTGGGGAGAAGACAACTATCAAGTCCAGCATTGTAAATGCTAAAAATCTAAAGAATGAACTATAAACTGAATTGTAGAGCTGTACCAAACCGGAGTGGCTGAATTCTGCTGCCCCCTTGCCACGCCACAGGAACTGAACCTCTGCCATATTATTTAAGCTCTACAAAAGATATCCCGAGATACAGACAGGTTTGCAGAAACAGATACCTAAAACAAAAATGTAAGAACAAGCTGATGTGTGTCTCCCTGCTGAAAAGCAGACAATCTATCTACAACTATCGTTGCTTAAATTAGGGGTTTGCTGCAGTTACTGTAGTGGTGGGGCGAGGTAGGTGGCATGTGTCAGGACAGCCAGCAATCTCCATTAATTTTACTTTGCTCTTGGCATCTCTGCATAGGCAATGAAATACAGAGACAGACTTAATGCTGCCCTTCAGGCTATCCGTGTTACTTGCAGTTCCCCCTCTGTTTTCTGTATGCAGCTCACACTAGCCTTACTTCTGTACAGAAAGTGTGGATATTCGGGGGCGGAAGGAGGTATTTCTTAACTGCATTCAAAATTTTAGAGAAGCTCTTAGAAGATGTTCTTGGACAGATACTACACATGGTAAGAGTCAGGCCACGTGTTTTACTGGGTTTTTTTTTCTCTAGAGAGCAGATGGTTTTATACTTCAGTGCCAGTAACATTACAGAGTTTGGTGTAAATCTATTGTTCTTCTATAAATCTAACATATTCAAGGACTCTCTTCACTTGAATGCTTTTATCTCGGATATTCAGCAGGCTCTTCAAGGTCTCATAACATATCTAGGAAAACTGATGAAATGAAACTTGACATAAATAAAAGATTGATAAAATATTCATTGAGCATTTAAGTTCATTCCATTTAGAGAGATGGAGCTGCAAATGCTTCAATGTGTAGCAAGCAGTACATAAAGATTCACTGGCAAAACAAACAAACCAACCCCAAACTAAAAGCTGTTCTATTTTAGGTAACTCCACTTTTGCTCTTTTGGCACTTTTGATGGAGATGCAACGTTCCAACCTCTACATTTCACAGGTCTGATTGAGTCCATCAAAACAGTAATTCATTAAAGCATCCCTTACTGTATCTTTCCTCATTTAAATGTTATCTGTCCTGGGAGTGCTAGTACTTTGATTCTATTGCAAAAGGAATACAGAAGGATTCTGTAATCACTGAAACTTCATGTTGTGGTGAAACATAGAAGATACAGACCTGAAGATGGTAATTTAAAAAAACAACCCACACTATCATCCAATCCCCCACACCAACAAAATCCAGAATGGATTCAGCTCGTGCTGAAATCGACTCTCTTCTCCCCAGCACTTGCATTCTCTTCTGTAATGAATCCTGTGTGCAAGTAAGAAAACTCCACTGAATACCAAAGCTGGAAAAAAGGGAGTTCAGAAAAAACCAAACAGCAAAACTTTGATTCAGTTTGTTTACATACATTGTGTTTTTCACATTTATGTAAAATAATTTCATGTCTTGGCAGTAGTAACAATCTGTCACTATAAGAAGTTTAACAATATGAAAAGTAGTATGGTCAGTTATTTTTATTTAATATTCCAAATGATTAAGATAATCATTACTCTATTTCAGTCCATGTGTTTTCTGTTCGCTATACTAAGGAATGCTTGCTTTGCTGTATGTCAGTAGGAGTTGCTCCTGTAGCGATTAGAGCATGTCAGTAAGTCAGTCTCCTGCTCACAGTCTTTGTGCAGATTTGCAGATGCTGTCTCTTTGACATACGAAAGCGGCAGACAACTGCCTTTTGGAATAAATATAACACACTATGCAAAACAATACTCAGAAACCATTATTTGATCTGTAATATGCCAGTCTGCTCAAACCACAGTTGTGACACTTGGGATTGGTCTGCTGTGACATTTACTGTGTTTTGCAGGAAAGTGAAGTTTTACTATTTGAACACAGATTTATCAATTGGCTGTTTACAATCTCCAAGTCCTGTTCACAGATCAACCAGACTTTCATTTTTCATACTTTCAGGTGAAAAGTAACATTTCTATGAAGAGCAGTGAGCTGCTGAGCAGTGCTGCATTTAAGGTAAGGAGTACTTATTACATTGTGCTTTTCATTTTCTTCCCACTTTCTACTTCGTGTAACACCTTCTGTTGTGAATTATTTTATGGTTCTTTCACTAAGGTTGCTATATAAAATATATCAGAAGATGGCTGTTCAAGAAAGCACTTTATTAACTACCGTGTTTCTTCATATAACTGCCAGATGATACAGAAAACCAATCACAGATTCAATCCCAGTACAGGTAAATACACTAAAGGGAAACTTGCCATTGAGAGTCTTTTTTCCCAGTACTGAAAACTGTCCCCTCTCCCTTTTGCTTTCCTCAGCCTTGCCATGCTACCTTTGGGGTATCGGAGAGGTTTCATCTCCATTTGTGGAACTGGTGTCAGGAAAGCTCCCTCACCATTTGGGTGGTCTTTATTTTCAATGAACTGAGTTTTCCTAAAAACGTAGCTATTCTGTTGTTTATCTATGTCTGTCTGTCTGTCTAGTAATTACATTACACACCTCAAGGGTATCTGGGGTTTGTTCTGCGTTTTACCCATTTTTTGGGTGGGGAAATTGAATCTAATGAACTAAATAACTAACCATTACCAGAAACTGCTTCAGGCTATGTAAGATTCAAAGAACTGAAATGGAGCCCTATAATTAGACCAGGCCCTGTGTCCAACTTGAATGATAAACAACTTACGTAAGTACTGTAAAACTGTTTCCCTGAAACATCATAATGGAACATATGCTTAGACAGGCATTAGCTCAGTCCCTCTCAACCAAGGGTTTTTAGAAAAAAAAAGAAACTATTTTGTAAACATAGGTCCTTGAGAAAAACAGAACAACTATTTAATATATATCCCTTCCTTGTTTCCATCAGTTGGGTTAGTTTTTGAAGAAATGGAGTGCTCGTTGCAATAATCTTGTACGTGTACTGAGGCCAAGAACTATAAAATACATCCTGATTTTGCTAATTAGCAAAGTAATTATTATTAGGAATATGCAGTTTAGAATGCAGTAGCAACTGAGCTGTCTCTAAGTAGTTAACGGGGAAAAACATATCCCTTGCTTTGCTTCCAAAGGTCAGGAGACATACCTACTGGCACACACTAGGCAAAACCAGTGAAAGATGAAGTATTATCACATAAAAAACCAACAGTGAAACATTTCTGGCAAGTCTTAAGAAAAAAATTTTCAAATAACATACCACCTTTTAGGGGTTCATGTCAACCTTTAGAAATCCGTGGTTTATTATTCTCAAAATCAAATGCTGTTACAAGAATTAATGTTATGCACAGTGTAAGGCCCAATAAGTCATCTTCCACCATTAATTCAAACAAACTGAATTACAAGCTGCTGATGACACGGAGAAATACCAGCAAAGGGAAACAGACTGGCTGAACAGCAGTAGCTGTGCCCCTGGCCCACACAGGCATTGGCTTTCTCAGAACAGCAGCCAAGGACTTAAAGCAAGGCAAGAGACATTTTCTCACGGAAGGCCATAGAGCAGTAAAAGCAACAGCAGCACTGGAGTAAGGGGAACAAACTCTACCTATAATAAATCAAATGGGCTGGTACAGCAGCCAGTATTTCAGTATGGTTGCCAGCCTGCTGCTTAGCCCTCTGTTGCCATTCTTCAGTCCTACATGTGCTGCATCCAGGACACCATTTGGCCCATCTTGACTCTCATTTAGAAGCAAAAAAGCAAACCCAAACAGAAACCCTAAAAGGAACTGAAATGCACTACTCCCCATCCCCTCCCCTGCCAAAGGAGCAGCTCTTTAAAGAGCTCAGCAATATGCCAGCTCTTGCAGTGTGGCTGCTCTCTGGCAGTAACTGAAAACCTCCAACATACTGCTCTGAAGGCATTAAGCAGCTCCCAGCTGCCCCACTCCTTCACATGTTGGCTGAGGCATCATTTGCCTAGTGCATGGTTAGCCAAGGATTGGGACCGTGTCAGCCAAAGGCCTGGTGGCAGCTACAGATACCCTACCCTGTAGTTTTGAACATGCCTTCTTACAGCTTTCACTCACTGCGTTTTTACCTGCCGTACAGCCTTCAAAGCTGAAACATGTTCATAGCAATAGCACGCAGGCATGTTTTGATTTACCTGGCATGGGAACTCAGTGGTAACTTGGTAAATTAAATGGATATTTACATGCATTCTTGAAGTGTGAAGTTGGAAGTAATAGAAGCACAAAAGAAGCATCTGGCACAAAAGCTGACTTACTTTTGTCACTGTTTTAAGTAAGTCTGGTTCTTGGGATACCAACAGGAAGAGTCAAAGATAAATGCAACATTAGCAGGAAAGCCAGAGTGAAACAGCCTTCAGCACACAGGTAAGGCTGGCTAACCTCAGAGATGGTTTCTGTGCCATCTATCAAATTCTGTGATAGCCTAACTCTGAGAATTCTCTCACCCAGATTTCTCTTTCCTTTTTAAGGCCGAAAAGGCTTTTTCTCCCTTGCGAAATACAATATAAAATGAAATACAAGAAGATAGTGAGTATAAATAGCACGAAATAGAATTGGCTGGCAGAAGTCAGAGCACGCAATTTCCACGTATATGTTAATTTTCTTCCCAGTGATATAATTCCCTTTATTTAAAGCCACTGTTGGGAAAAAAGCAAGCTGTCAATGTGCAAGCCTATCATTGTATAGTACTTGTAAATTAATTATCAGATTATCTACATAAATGAATACAATTACTGTCAATCTACATACTGGAAATGTTACCCTATTATTTTGTGCCTGAAAAGGCGTAATAGAAGGCATTGTGGGTTTTCTGTTTAATAACACCTAGTGAAGACTTACCGAAACCTCACCATTTTAACTTGTGCAGCTTACAAACTTGGCAATGCTAACTGCATTATTTGAGAATTCAAGCATTTTATGAGAGCATACCAGACTAAATACTGATCAAGGAATTTTTTAGTGAATGAAAAAAACCAAAATTGCAGTGAGTGAAGCATTAGAAGCTGAGGAGTCACACATCTCTTCCTCTCCTTTTTGCTGTACTTCACCCTTTTATAACCAACATGCCTGGGGCTCTGAGCATTCCAGTGTCACTGACTAGAACTAAGGGTACTGGAACCAAGGGAAGGGCTGTGAGAAATTCAGGGGTTCAGGTAGCTGTAATAAGAGTCTACAAGATTGTAGACTGCTGGAAGTCAAAAGCCACTAATTGAGGAGAGCCCCCAAAGCATTGCAGCTGCCCCAGGCAAACTGGCCAGTTTACCCTACACTAATGATACGGCAGGGGTATTCACTTTAAGTAAGAAACATTCCAGGGGAGCTTGTCAGAGGAATGTTACAGGAAGACAAGGACAAGGGCACAGAGGACACAGATGAAAAACAACTGAATATAATGTGATATAGACAGTGAATGACTCCGAGTTGTGTTTGTAGATTACAACATACTTTTTCATACGCATAATGCTCTTTGTTGTCATGGGAGTAAGTCCCTAACTGAACTGTGCTGGCAATCAGCAGCAACTCCATAGGTACAGTGCTTCTAGAGATGAGAATCCATCTTCCTGTTGACAGAGATACAGGCACCTTTGCAACAGGCTACGCTGACCACTCTGATGTAGCAGTATGTAAGGTTCATCTGTAATGCTGCTTTTATGCCTATTTTACTTTCTCCTCCATGGCTTCATCCAGAAGATGATACTGGTAAGACAGATGTTGTGACTTAGCACTATTTCAAGAAGACAGTTCTTTTGCAGATCTACAAATACGTCAGAGAATAAGACTACATGTTCTGCTCTTCTATGCTTTTTAGGCTTCAATAGTGGATTTTTTTTTTTCATAAACTGCTATTCTTCCTGTGAGAAAAAAGCCTTTAAAATTGCTTTGGGCCAATTTAAAATCAAGGGCAGCCTTGGCTGCAGTGACCACCAGATCCTTAGGACAGCAAGGAGAACACACAGTAAGCTCACTGCCCTGGACTTCACAAGAGGAGACTTGGCCTCTTGAGGGATCTGCTTGGCAGAGAACTGTGACATAAAGCCTTGGAGGGAAGAGGAGCCTAGGAAAGCCCAGGATTCAAGGATCACCTCCTCCAGGTTTAGAAGCGATACATACCAGCAAAGAGCAAACCCGCCAGGAGGCCTGCATGAATGAACAATGAGCTCCCTGAGAAACTGGAACTGAGAAAAGAAGGCTATAGAGGGTGGAAGCAAGTATAGGTAGCCTGGAATACAGACACATTGTCCAAGCAGCCAGGGACCAGGTTAGGAAGGCTTTAGCCCAGATAAAAATTAAATCTGCCAGGGATGTCATGGGCAACAAGAAAGTCTTCTACAGGTACATCAGTGATAAGATTGTGGAAAATGAGGTCCCTCTTCAGAAGGAAATGGGAGACCTGGTTACCCAGGATATGGAAAAGGCAGAGGTACTAATGACTTTTTTGCCTCAGTCTTCATCTTGCTGGTGAAAGTGGGCTGTAGCCACCCTGCCAGAAGGCAAAGGCAAGGACTAATCAGGTTTGAAACCATCTGAGGAACCTGAAGGTGCACAACTCCATGGGACCTGATGAGTAGCATCTGTGGGTCCTGTGGGACCTGGAGATGAAGCTGCTAAGCAACTAGCCATCATCATGGCACTCCGGTCAAGTTCCTGCTGACTGGAAAAGGAGAAACAATAACCCCTGTTTTCAGGGGGAAGGAGAAGGAAAAAAAGGAAGCCCTGGGGAGCTACAGGCTAGTCAGTCTCACCTCTATGCCCAGCAAGATGGTGGACCATATCCTCCTGGAAACTATGCTAAGGCACAGGCAACATAAGGAGTTGGTTGGTAACAGCTAACATGGCTTCGCTAAATCATGTCTTGACAAATTTGATGACCTTCTATGACAGGGTTACAGCAGTAGTGGAAAGCTCTAGGAAGATTTTATAGAAGCTTTCCAGTACCTGCAGGAGGCGTACAGGAGAGATGGGGAGAGACTGTTAATGAGAGAGTGTAGCAATAGGGCAAGGGGTAACGGTTTTAAACTGAAAGAGGGGAGATTTAGATCAGGTACTAATATGTGATGGTGAAGGCATTGTATGAACACCTGTGATCAGATCTGTGCTGAGGAAAAGTGCATAAAATTTCCACAAAATCAAACCCAGTATCTTTTCCATGGCTAATAATCCTTACCTGTAATGGAACTAATGACTCCTAAATAAATGTAAAATCAAGAAATTACTCAAGAATCAAGTCACCTTGCTCTTAGTTGTCTTTATTTCTGCAGGGATGTAGAGTGTCCATTGTTTCCTTCTGAACTGGAAGTAAATCTCTAGAGACATCTTTTTGTGCGTACTCCATATATGTAAGGAAGTGAACCACTATCTTAAACTGGGTTACAGTTCTTGAAACCAAATTACTCCAGCATAAGAGTGAGGAATAGTATGTTTTGAGAATTTAAAAGGAAAAAAAATATGCATGTGATTGCTAGTTCTTTTAAGCCACCAATCTTATGCTTCACTGTCTTAGATTCTCTGTGTTAAGTGAGTGTAAGAAACCAGGGGGGAATAAAATGAGATTCAGGACATCTCACAAGCACAGGAAAGCCAAAGTCAAATTTAAGATTTATTATTAACAGAGTAATTAATACCATTCTTGTACTTACAGCAGACATTATAAGCTCTCCACCCAGGTTCTGGATTTCTGCTTTAACTTGACTGCAGATTTTGAGCTGGTGGGAGTACAGCTTGATCTGTTCTAGGTAAGCCAATAAATCCTGTTTGCATGATTGGTCTGGACACTGAAAAGTAAGAAAAGAACAATTAATAAAGCATTTCAGCAACTTGTTAACACCAGGTGAACAGTTCATGGAGGAGTATTCCAAGTGTAGCCTTGCTTTTCACTGCAGCTCTAGCAGGTTGTGCAGTTTGTGCCTCTTGTGAAGCTTTTTAACAAAGTAATTGGAGAAGCTCAGAATAATCCTAAACTTCCCCATGTTCACGTTTTATTTAGCACTGCTGGGTTTGCCTTAGCAGTATTTCTAAACCAATCATTTCATGTATAGAATAATTACTTTCCCTTCAATTCTTAAGAGGTCATGATTTCTTTTTAAGTAAGTACCTTCAAAGTAGTACTTAGGTGGGCAAATGTAAACACAAATGCAGAGCAATGTTACCGTTTATATGAAATCTGTATTTTTTGTGTTTCAGCAGAGTGTATTCAACTTGATCCACAGATCTTCTGTATCAGTGGGAACAGGAAAATAAGACCGTCCTACAGGAAACTTGTGGATTTCAATACTTTTAACAAGATAGTATTTTTTATAAAATTAGCATCTTTCTACCCCTCACTTCTGTGAACTCCCCCAATACTTGGAGTACGTGGAGGGGAAATACTGCTCTTTGAGTACCAGGTCAGACACCTGAGGCCTGGCACCCATGTGTTCTAAAGCTGCTTTTCATTGCTCCGGCAGAATTAAGGGATCTTAAGGTGAATGGTGAGTCCCTATCGTACTACCACAGCTCTAAAATGTGAGCATGAAAATAATAGATCCCCACAGGTTCTCACTGTGTGCTGTACTGTCATCGTGAATATGGTCACTTCTTTTCAATAGGAAATTATGTTCAGCTTTTTCTATTAAAAAAGGAAATATACATTCCCACCTATTCCAGTGACAACAACCAGCTTTGGTTTTGTAGAGTTATTAAACCTTCGGTCCTACAGAATTGTGGTCAACGCAGCAGCAGTTTAAATCCAAAACCTGCTAGAAGTCAGAAAAAGCACCAGATCTACCTCATTCATGAAGTATTTTACCTTTGCTGAAGGAACTTGATGCTTGTTTAAAATACGGGTGTGATGGTTCTATTGTTCAAGACTATGCAATAGAATAGAAATATTTGGTTAAGTAAACAACTTGGTGCTTTTGACTTAGGAAAAAAAAATAGCAAGGAATAACAAAGAAATTGAACAATTTTAATTAATTTGAATTGAATGTCAGTTCTTAACTTCTGTTCTGCTAGATATGTTAGTAAAATGTTTTCTGTGCTTTGGCGTAGTTCGAGAGGAAAAACAGAAGTTTCTTGAGATACTCTCTTTCTTATCTTTAATGTTTTGGAAGGGTTAGTGTATTATGGAAAACTGTATTAAAATATTTCTTTGTTTCTTCCTTACTCAACAGTGCTTTGGGAACATCACAAATGAGTATTTAAATACTGGTATCTCAGTGGTTGCTTGGAAAACTGGAATACTCACTGCTCTTTTAGTTTTAATTAATAAAAAACTGTCCTGCCAGTTAAATGCAACTGTAATCCCTTTAAGTGTTAGAAGTGATTATATCAAGACAGAGTGTATTTCCTGGAATAAAATGTTTGCTCCTCAATTTTTTCTTTTGCTCTTGTTAAATACACTGTGACTGTATTTTTTTCCAAGTGGAAAAACTCAAGAGAGGAGCAGATACGGTGCTGGTACAGCATCTCATCCAGTTCAAATACTGCCAATGGCAGTTACAGAAGTTCAGAGAAAGGAATATTTTTACCTTATTATATCGTTTTCTTTTATGTAATAATATTAGCAGGCCAGTCACATTTACTGTCTTCCTTATACACCAATAAAGAAATGTGTACCATTTTAGGAACCCTAAAGATGGTATGCATCCAAAACCAGGAAATTGCCACTCAAGAACAGGATGGAGCAGTTAGAATAGTTCTATGAAAATACTGGTTTCAGTGCTCGATAGCATTCAAGAAAAGCAAATGCTAGGCATTATTAGTGAAAGACTTCTGAACTGTACTTATGCAGCTGTACAACGCTGTGGTGTAGCCACAGCTTTACTGGCCTGTGTAGGCATGGTGCACCTGTCCTCTCTTGCCTTACAAGGCACAGAAGAAAAGAGGGAAAGGTATGTCATGAAGACAGGTTCTCTTTCCTCCACTATTAAAAGTAAGTAGCATGAGTTCAAAACAAAGGAGGTGGTTCTTAACACTGTTGTTAAGTTGCAGAACCATTATGGTAAAAGCTTACACAGACTAAAAGAACTACTGGACAAATTAATGAGAACTGTATCAAGGACTATTTAATGTATCAATTGTATCAAAACTACATTTGCTGAAGTAAATTCTTGAATGGCTGCTGGTGGTTGGGAGACCATATTGTGAAGTAGCGTGAAGCACATGCCTTTATCTCACTGAGTTCTGTATGTATTCATGATTAACTATTGTCAGCCACAGGATATTGGCCTAAATGATCCCGTTATCTGACCATCTGTGCTCATTTGTATGTACTTTACTCATAAAACTGCAAGATTATATGATCAAGGCAGGGACCAACACAATACACAGGCAGCATTTACAGGGGTAAAGATACATTCTGTTACTGCTCTAAGCAGGATAAAGTACTAAAAAAAATAAATTAAAACCTCATGCCTTATAGCATATCCAAATCATCCACAAAACAGATGTTAGAAAGAAAAGTACTCTGCAGAGAGGATATTCCATGAGGAATCCTCTACATACCACTCACAAGCATCTGGTACAAACAACACTTGCTTACTAGTGAACCCGAACACTAGGCTGCAACAGAAGGACAATTAATAAATTCTGAGTTTAATCATCCCACAGGCAATTCATGGTTACCAGTTTAATGCCTCACATCCTCAGCTAGGGACCCTGGCAAATGATGAGAGGTTCTGTCCCATACATACTGAAGGTAGTGGGGTGTTAACAACATCTTTCCACAGGAACAGGGCCAGAACTGACTTGCACCCCACCCCGAAGATGCAGTGGTGTTTTACCTAATAGAAATAATATCCACGGAAACCTCAAAGTGATGAGGTAAATTATGCAGTGATTAGAAACACAGTGAAACCCCCATTCAGAATCCAAGTGAAAAAGCCATTGGACAGCAGTGGCACAAAAGATCAAGACAATTCCACAGGAAATTCTGACTGTAAAACAATATTGTTCTTGCTTTACTGAGATTTCATTCCTTTGCTAACGGTTGGCAGCATTACAGAATCTGAATCTGTCTTCATGGTGGGTATAATCACACTGGGTATAACAACAGATCCACTTATATAAATGTATTTAGATTATATATAAATGTATATACTTAGAGAAATGCTAATCTGTAATTTATTGCAACTGTTTTTTAAGTGTAAGCTTTTAAGTAAGATGATCCTTGCTCCTGTAATCGGAAGATCTTGTCAGCACGTCTGCCTGGATCGTATTTATCGGCTAATAATTTTAAGGATGATTTTTTAATTTTACTTTCAGGATAACTTTTTAAAGTACATTAAATCAGCTTCTAAGCTGATTAAATCACTACCTGATTCTACAAAAAGACGGTTCTCCTACTGATCCCCATACTTCCAGAATTTAAAAGTAGTTAACATTTTGTTGCACTGATGTACTGATCCCGACCAAGGCACCACCTTACATCGAGGAGTTCCAGGCCCTGCTGCGGTGCCTGACGCCCACGGCCACACACCTCCCCAAGTCACGGCAGAGAAGGAGCTTGCAGGCAGCTCCCACCTGGTACTGGTGATTAGGCCCTGTGTATCCTTGCTTTTATCTAGGACTGCACAAAGAAGTTCGAGGTCAACATCCCGTTTGACAGTGGAAATGGTTAATAGAGTAGCTGCCTTGTAAGAAAATCCTGCAGTAGCTCAAATGACCAAAATGGGGGAAATTTCTTCTATGGATGGGGCCTGCCCAGTGTGCTGTGTGCGGAGCAGCGGCCCAGTCAATGCTACACCACTTTGAGTTGCCACCATTGAAAGCGATGTTTGATTACACTATTCTGTCCTTACAGTGTTTCCTGTGACAAATGGTATTTTAAATGACACCTCACAGAGGTCAAGTGCCTTTTCTTACTGGGCTCATAACAGACCAGCATCTCCTGGGGCAAAATGACTGGAATACTGAGGAAGCTTTTAATAAAGAGCTTAATCTACAGCACGTTCCATGAAAACCAGGATATACCGACCGCCTTACTAATCTTGGGTTTTCAAGTCACAAATTTGACAATAAATTTGGAACAATCTTATTTTAAACTGAATTTATTATTGATGTGATTAATTTGCCTGTGTTTATGTTGATGCTTACTGCGAGTATTTTTACAGTTGTTAACTCTGAGACATCTTAAAGTGCTGTGAGTATGGACGGAAACATGACAGAATTCATGCTAATTGTACCACACAGGTGTCCCTTTCCTTGAACACAAGGATTAACAAAAATCTGAAATGAAGAACAATGTATCAGAAAGGTGCTGTTGTGGCTCCTGAGTTATAAAATACTGCAAATACAGTTGCAGGGTACAGTGGTTGTTTTCTTCCCCCTCAAGCCAGAAAAAACTGTATGAACAATGTAATTCTACAGCTTTCAGTTCTGAATCTCTGAAATTACACGGAGTGTGAACCAAAATAATCAATCTGAAAATTCATCACCAGGATAAGGTCAAGGGGATAGGACAATGATTCTTCATTATGCAGTGATAGCTTATTTTGGGTTCTTGCTCAGGTCTGAAGCTAGATGGAGGAGGCAGAGTGAGATTTTGCATTTGCTTCCTTTCATGTAGAGCTGTGCTGAAAACGCTGTCACACATTCCTGTGGTTCTGTTAACCACAAAGGCAGAGTGATAGCTGGGTCATGAACTACTGTGAACAGTAACGTGATGTGGCCTAAATAACAGTATGAGAAATGGTAACCAATACTTACACGGTAGCCAAAGCACAACAGCAAGTGGTGAAACGTGTCAAGGAAAATACGCACAGGAAGAACACAGGGTCCTATAACTGTCAGTTGGAAACTGAATAATGCAGAGCTAGCTATTTTCACTTTTGAAGCAAATTAAACAAATCCATTTTTACATAGAATAAAAATTCCACATAATATAGATGTTACTGCAAGGCAACAGGTAAAACACTCTGCTAAAATGCACGTATGCTGCTGAGAAAGGCACTCATAAAACCTGAGTAGGATTCGTGCTCCAGTCTGGGCACCGAACTCACGAAGGGTTCCTTCAGTTTGGATCAACTTCAGAGAACAGCAATTGGGCAGCCCAGAGGAATGTAAAAAGTTTCTCCTTTTTTGTGACCCCAAGAGAAGGCACTGTAGGAAATTTGGCAAAGTAACAGCTGAGAAAAGGGATTATTGGTCTCTCCAAATACCTTGCATTTAAAAGAAACACCCCACAGTGAGCAAAGAGCTCTGGAAGGTGCAGGAGAATTTGGCATGGAGAGAAACGGTTATAGAAGATAAAAGATTTCCAGCCATCTAAGGAACTGAGAGGATCACAGTAAGCACCTTTGTAAAAGGAGGAGTAAAGATGAGCTTCTCTTTTTTACCACGTTTGACATGTGTCTGTCTAGCAATGACTAGTTTGTTCAGCACAGAGGTACTAGACGGGCTGCTTCGGTTCGTGCGGTTTGGTTTTGGTTGTTTTCTCTTTTTAAAAATTCTATATATGCTCATTTGCTTCTACTGCTTATAACGTGAATTTACATTGAACATACCCCTGTAATGGACTCATGTATTTTAGATGCATATAAGATGCCACAGGGAATAGATGCCAGGGGTCAGGCCCTCAAGGCTAGGACAAATAGAAATAATTTGAGTGAATCCAGTAAAAAGGTTACAATAACTTGAATGATGTCACATTTCCCAGCAGCTAAGAGGTAACGCACAAATTATTAGCACTAATGATTCATGACTACTTTTTCCTCACACTAATTTTTTGATGTTTCTAGTCTGGAGTCACTGTAATAATACAGCACAAGAAAAAAAATTTAGGAAAGAAGATTTAACTTAGGCTGGATTTTCTAGTCTAAAAAGAGCAGGAGACTATGACCCTTATTTATCTTTGGCTTTGATATCACATCATTTTCTGAAGTAGGTCAGTGACAAGTTACAGTTTTGAATTTGAATTTGTAATCCATAAAAATTTTGAAAGGAGCCATTCTCCAATGCTCTTGAAAAGAGAGATGAGCTGGCAGAATACCTGTCAAGATCAGAAATGTGCACTAAAGACATTTTACCTCTTTTTTTCCCCAAATCAGATCATAACTATAGGTCCAGCTTAGAAATTCTTTGTCTTGTTGTCTGGAATTTAGAGAGACATATGACAGAAAACACTTAACAGATTGTTGCTGCTTCGTAGATATTAGTTAAGAAAACATTGTATATGAAAATCTGAAGTGAGGGGAAGGGACATAGTACGTGAGGGTGTGGCAGACAGTGACTATACCACACTACTTTGTGCCTAAAAGGCAGTCAAAAAGAATGTAAATATTTTAGATCTGATAGTTGCACACTCACATTTCACTACGCTGTTCTGGTGGCAGCATGTGGCCCTAAAACAACCAACCTTACTTAATGAAGAGGGGCCCATGTGACGAGTTGCTTGGGGTGTTCATTTACTCAGTTGTCTTCAGTGGGAACATGAGCCTACTCACTGATTTATGTAGACCCTGGGTTGGGCTGGGGGGGAGGGAGGTGGTTGAGCTATCTAATGCTTTAAGAATCCAGTGGAAATAACATAGACCTTGGAGCTCTAACTTAGGTGACACTCGTTTTCTTTTAAATGCAAAAGAAAAAAAAACCAAACCAAACCACTTTGAGACTGCAGGTACGCAGAGGCAAAACTCTCTTTAGGCTATTTACATGGAAAACCATTAAACATTAGACATCAGTTCTCCACAGAAACAGCCAGTGAGCGAGTGGAAAGAGAACCGAGGTAGAGCAGAAGCACACATTCTGTCACATAGCTGGAACTTAGGGTGGAAATCTAGTAATTTCAAAGACAGAGAAGAAAAATCAGTAACCTTACTAAGTACAATGCTGGGACCTTGCACCTGGGTAAACCAGGAAGCAGAGCTCTATGCTGATGCCACAGTTCCCCCATCTAAACTGACTCACCTAGCGCAGCTCCAGATGTTCCTGGGTAAGTTACCCAAAGTATGGCCTATACTATACATCTAAATGGCACAGCTTAAAAGAGGTCACAAATACACACATATATATATACACATATAAGTGTGTGTGTGTATATATATATATATATATGTAAGTACACATACATTTATGTGTGTTTTTAACTGTATACAAACCAACACATTGTTATACATGAAGGCCAGAATCCCCACATACAATTAAGATCTAGATACCCATCACTTCAGAAATGAAGAAGAAAAGGAAAATCAGACAGGTAGATCTAAAAAAAAAAAGGCACAAGTGCTTCTGTAAGCGACCTTCTCAGGTGTTGGAGGTTCTGTGGATGTATTCATCTGTGACAAAGTTTAATGCGTTGCTGCATAAATAACCTACCTGATTGGCAATCAGCCGTGCCAGGACATCCATCCTTGATCCTGACTCTGAAATCATTTTTGCTGCATTAATTACATCAGATGTGTTCTTCAGCGGTCCTCTACCCCTGCAAATGAAACAAAGAACCCTGTTATGTTATTCAGAAACTGAGAATAAATCATATCCATGCAAATTAGGCACAACTTCAACAGAACCACCTAATCCATGCAGAAGCAACATGAATTAAAGGCCCACCTCCCCCAACTGCTTTGTTTTCATGTCCCACAGATTTGTAGTTTGGCATCAACTGGATGTGCAAGTACCAGAAAGATGTCACACGGTTTTTTCCATACTGGTAGCACAACCCATGCCAAATCCCATGGAGAGGGACTTCTAGAAAGTACTTGTGCCATTTGCTTTTCCCTTTATGGTATGAAGTTCTGTTCCCTTCCGGGAATTTTGTAGTGACTGTTTTAAAAGAAAGGTCAGCAGTGATGTACTCTGAGACTCATTATGGATATATGGCCAGAAAATCTAGGGTGGGGCTTTTTTTTATATTTAATTGGTGTACACAAGCATGAATACATGAACAAGGCTGCAATTAAAACTAACAAATGTCACTTAAAATACAGGTATGCTGTGTTTCAAAGTACTTTCCAGATTCCCTAAATTACTCATGAACAATTTTCAATTAAGGAAAACTGTAAAGTTCTTGTGAACAGTCTGCCTAGAAGCCAGCCCTTTCTTTTTTTTTTTCAGTACAAACTCCCTCCTCACCCCATGCCTCGAAAAAAACCACCCCAAACCTCTTCTTTGATTATGTGAGAACGTTTCTAGAATCTAAGAAGTAAAATGTGACTACTTAGGTAATATTGACAACTATTATCTTCATATTCCCCTTTCCTTCTTCAGCTTCTTCAATGCTGAAATACTTCAGACAGATAAACTACAGTCAACACCTAATTACACCGCACACACTTATAAAGTGAGCAACCCTGCTAAATTCAACTTTACGTTAAACATCTTTGACAGGAATACTTTGGGTTTTTACATAAACATTTAATTCCTAAAGGTCTGATATCAATTCACAAGTTCTGCATAGACAAAAAGTAAGTAGAAAACATAGGAAAAAGTGACTGTACTTCTTTGTTCAAATGAGAAGAGTCTCCTCCTTGAAGTCAATATGGTTTCGTATCTAAAGGTGGCAAATCATTCCAGTAAAATACTCATCTAGCCTCAAAATACTACGGTATCTACTCATACGACCATCGCAGTAAAAACACAGTGACCCAAGACATGGCAGGTGATGTTTGTCTCTTCTTTTCTTGATTAATTATACTGTTTCTCAAAGAACTATTTGTTTTGGGGGAGAAAGCATACTTTACTAATTACAGTTCCTTATTCTTAACTTTTGAAGCCCACATTTGTAACAGCCCAGAATTGGGTATTTTACATGTCATTTTTTTACATAATCTTCTTGTTATGGAAAACCTATTTAGTGAATTAATGAGAGTTTCTAGAAGAGTAACAGTGCATGTGAGGAATGGATTTGCAAATGCAATTCCATGCATCCAAGATTAAGTACTTCAAACTTCCCCACAGCCTTCATTTGCCTTTCCTGACATTTTTCCTTCTAACCCTCCTTTGCAATTTTCTTGTACCTGTGCAAATCTCTCAGGGGATCTGGCTAACGAGAATGAAGCAACTGTACCCAAGGAAGATATTTCAAACAAATGAGGTATTTCCACTACAGATAGGGCCACCGTGAGAGCTGTTGGAGGAACGCTCAGCAGTGAGGACTGACAAGGCTTGTGCTCCACTTGCCACCTAATCACACCAATGGGTCAAGTTCTTCTCTACTATATTCTCTAAGAAATGTGGGCAGGATGCTTATGAGCTACAAACTACAGCTAAATCTTGAAATTAATGCTTACAAATAGGTCTAAAAATGTCTCAGGCTTATATTAAAAAGTGTAGAGAAATCAGCACGTTAAATTACATATACAAAGTATATGTATAAATTACATATGTATATACATTTAAATATATGTTAAATTACGTATACAAAGTTATTTTCTATACAACCACTAACAACTAGCTGTGCTCTTTCTTTTACCTTCACATAAAATCCAGACCCCTTTAAATAAAGTACAGTTTACTTGCCTTGGGGTATGGCATAATGAGCCATTAGTCCATATTTATGATGTTTGGCAATTATATTCCACGAAATACTTTTAAAATAATACTTGTGAGAGTGCACCAAATGTGCCGAATCACCAGCCAAATGGAAGCAACAAGACATAAAAAAAAAAAAAAATCAGGATGAAATTTCTGCGGGGACAACTGCAAACTCCAAATTTGGACATAAATAACCAACTGTATAGAAAGAGAGTGATACAGCCTATCTAGCAGGTTTTTTAAAAGATTCAGGGGTTATTAACAGTGGGTGAGTCTGCACTGCAGTCCCTGAGGTACCGCTGGTAGGAAAATGCATATGCCACGTCATGGTACACAAACAGGCAAGTATCCAAACCAAAGTTCTCCTTTGGCTTTCTCAGTTTTGGTAAGCCTGCAGCTGCAGCTCTGGGCAGGTTTCCATGAAGAAAGCTTTGACACAATTGGAGATTGTGCAGATAGGATGATTAGACACGTAAACATGACCAATAAGGAAACACTGAAGGGTTTCAATCCTTCTTTGACAGAGAAATTTCAAAGTTAGGAGTGGGGCAAAGGAGGAAGCATAAGCCAGAGAGGCTGTAAGGATGCACATGCTAACGGTCTTCCAATGGGCTTCACGGCTGTAGCACACAGGGGAGGTAGGACTGAGCTTAAATTCTAGAAAAGAAGTTTCAGGTGAGGTGCAGAGATCATGAGGACTAGAACGGAGCAGCCAGGAGACTGTGGCATCCACAACGGACAGGACTAGAGAGACATCTCTTATGAATGATGGGATGATTCAAGTCCCTGTCTAAGGCCGACGATTTTATTCCAGTCGGACAATTTTATTATTATTTTAAATTTAATAAAGAAGTTTCATATTGTTTGGTGGGTGCCTACCAGTTTCAGTGTGTTGCCTTCTAATGTCATTGGTGCAGCTGTGCGTTCTGTGAATTCCCCGTTTTCCTGATTTAGCACCAGATCATCAGATTCAGAATGCCACTAGCTCAGATTCATTCCCTGAATCCAGATGTTAAGAGACACAGGAAGTCTATTAAATCATCAGTGTTGTTTTCCACAGCCAGTAGACAGCTCCTACCAGTTTTAAATTTACTTGCATTTTTTCTGGTACGTTCCAAGTATGGAAAAACCACTCTGCTTGGGAGGCTGTTTCCCTGAGCTATCCATTTCACTGCCTGGGATTTTCTTCCATAGATTTCACTTAGTTCTCTCTCCAAATCATTGTACCAACATCCCCTTCATTTTACAAACTTAGTCCATGATTCTCCTCCAGCAGGTGCTGAAGGTTCCCTGCCCAGTTGGAGAGACTGTTGTGGTACTGGTCAACCTTTTAAGAATAACCAAATTGCTACAGATAATACAGATCTGCATGCAGAAGCTTAAGAAGATTATCTTCCCTCATGCACCTGCTTAAAGGTGTTTAAAGAGGCTTAAAGACAGATAAAAAAATCCTTCCCATCAGGTACTATCTGCTGGTCAAAGGCACCACAAAATTTCTCTTTCGTGAAGTTTTGCATCATTTTCCCCTCTCCTGTGAGCAAAATTCTAGGGTTTTTTGCTATGGTGTCCATACATTTTGTGTGTGCGTGAACCTTATTTTACTATTTTTTCCCCTGCTTCCAGTCTCTGGAATATTAAAAGCCAAATCTCACCCACTCAGTTACAGCACGTACTGAAATTCTTTCCCAATGATTTCACTGGGTTCACAGCCTACAGCAGACTCTGAATGCCCGACTTTAATTCATTGCCTGGGAGAGCTAATATATCTATTTTCCTCACACTTCACTATTTCCAAGCGTGAAGACTTACTGGCTAAGTTGATAAACCATTCAAGACTATGAAAAAAACTATGAGACCCAAAGTATTTATTTGTGAGCAATTATATGCCACCTGCTCCGTCCAATGAGGAAACCAGGGACAAATCATAAATAATTTGAGCGAGACGTCCAGCTGAGTCTAAGTAGAAGGAATGTAGTTAGATTGAGTACAGTGAAATCAGTTTAGAATAATCTCAACAAGTTGTCAGAGCAAAAACAAAAGTTTCTTGGAGGGTACAGTCTGCAAAATTGTGAAATTGTGCAAGCATTTCAAACCGTGAACTTCAGAACTACTGTCATCTCCAAACCACAACCTGAGTTGTCTTTGTCACATGAAATTCTCGAGGTTCAGACACTGAACGCTATCAGTCCTAACTTCTAGCTCAGCAAATCCTGACAGCTCCCACTGTACTGCTAGGTTTGTGGGGACACTGCAGAAGGCACTAATTCCAAACCAGTACAGACCCAGCAATACATCTATCTCTTTGGTCCCTGCTGTGCCAGTCAAAACTCAGTAATGGATCCCCCTGGCCAGCCCCAGGCCAATGCCCATCTGAGCAGCCCCAACTTGTATCATCAGGATAGGGCTGACTGCTGGCTAGGGCTCCTGGTTGACATTTCTTGACTTTGTAAGGAAGACCAGAGCACTCGTCCAAGTGTCTATCATGTTACAAGCCTGCTCTTGAGGAAAGTGCATTCATTGTACTGCTATCAGTTTATTTGGTTATATAAATTAAATCCATTATCTTATCCCAGAGACAGAAAGATATTCCTAAAAAAATGATGACATTATATATACACTATGGTATTTAGTTAATTCAGTTGTCACTACATTCCGCGGTTCCGCTTGTGCGCCCTGCAGATCTTCCCCAACCAAATACATAGTGTGTTTCTAATTTCTTCTGCCTTCCCACTGCTGCTGTACAAAATGCTGCTGATACTGGCACAGTAAGAAATCTGGATTCCCATCACACATTCTGTTCTCTACTCCGTGAACTGTTTTCTTGAGTTTGGTTTTCCTTTTTCTTTTTTTAACCTAGTGATTGTGTGAAGTCCTAGGAGCAGGGGTAAGGAAGCAGGATTCACACCTCACTCATTACAGATGCTCTATTAACTTACTGAGTGAATCAGTTCTGCAATCAATTCCTGCAGTAGCTCTGCTGCAGAGAAACAAAGTGGGCATGCACCCAGGATTTACAGGTATAAGGATTTAACCCTCCAGGCTGAAAGGAATTGAAGCTCCCCGTTCCTGGCTAAATTTCTAATCTACTCCATCTATCATTAGAATATACTGTTCTCCCAGCAGTATTTTTAAACAAATAATCTATCACAGTTTTGCCTTTGCTTTCCCTTTTTTTGCAAGGAACAACTGGATTTATAGTTAGTTACAGACCCCAATTGAAAAGGGAAGCCTGAAGTGCACAGGAGGAGGAATGTATCCTCATGTTCAACAATGATGTAGATTGTTTTGCCTGCCTTTCCCAGCTATATCAAGGCTATACTCAAAATAACTTTTATTGCACCTGGCTGCATGTCTCTGTCAGTTACACCTACACAAACACGAGGCAGCAGTGTTCCTCAGGAAATTCAGTTTGGGAGAACATAATTGTAGATTGCACAGGAGGATCCCGGAGCTGACCTCTGTCATTTCTTTACAGCTGAGGACCCAGGCATAAGACAGACTTGACTTTCATTCACTTTCTATCCCAGTCTGAGCTTACAGGTTTGGAAATCAGGAGAAAAAAAAAACTCTTAATACTAGAAGAACTGCTAGGGTAACTCACTAGAAGACAAAACCCCACTCAACATTTACAGACGCAATGGCTGAAGCAGTTCCACTTATTAACAAAACGAGTGTAATAGAAATAAAGGTGTAGCCAGATGAGAAAAGGACAGCATGAAGAAGCGCTACAGGTATGAGATAAATGACCGTAAACTTTCCATATTACATAGCATTTTGTAGCTATAAATACCTTTGGTGAATAAAGGAATTGAATACTTAAAAAAATACCTAGATTATATGGGTCCAGGAATGGGTCAGTGATGTTTCAGGCAATGTGAATGCAACACATATATTAGTAACTATTCCATAATTCTGGAAATGAACATAAGTTTATGACAGAAACTGCTCTTCCATTTTCTTTTTTTATTCTTCCTGCACTGCCAATGTATCAGGTCTGCATCTCCCTCAAAGAGGAATAAAGGAGAGAAGGTCCAAAAGCTTAGGCTTTTTTACAGCAAGAGTGGGATGATCTATATGAAACAAATACACTTTGTAAATGAGCATTACATGGGCTGATGTGGCTATGACAGGGTTTTACTGGACTGGTACCTTTGAGTGTGCAGAAGTCAGTCTATCAGTTCCAAATAGTGTCTTCCAAGAGCCAATAAAGCCTATCAATCCATAAGCAAACACACACATTGGAAATATGCACAATATAACAAAGACATGAGTAGCAGCCAACCTGATTTTTCAATGATAAATATTGCTAGACCACTGTAAAATAAGCTTTTATGGCTTCTGAAAAGATTAGGAGCTGTAAATACCATGTATCTTTGGACAGGCTTCTGAAACTGTCTCCTGTTGTATTTGCATAAATTACCTGAAGAATTATGTGGCCTAGACAAAATAATTGCAAAGGAGATGAGAAATTGTTGGGAAGGACATACTCCAAGACAGACTGGTTATCAAAGGGCTGCTGTCATAATGGAGGGTAAAATAGAAGGAACCTGGTTTTGATGGGATCTGCTTTGGTTTCTGCATTGCCCAGTTGTTTACTTCTGACTTGAGTGAAGGAAAAAAAGTGACTACTTAATAAACTGATGTGGAAGGGGAAAGAAATAGTCTGTCAGGTCAGACTTGGGATTTAAAATTATCCTGAGAAACCTGTGGAAGAAAAAGTAGATGCAATTTAAAAAGAGTATGTGCAATCAGGTGTATCACTAATCCATCAGGAATGAATACCTGCATGCTGCAGAAGAAAAGGCAATGGGAAAATGGTAAACACAGAGGAAGAGTAACACTTCTGCTCTTTTTTACAGAAACGAGACCTCTGTAGGACAATTCCTGGAAAGATGTTAGACTTGGTTTTGAAAATAGAAGACTGAGTGCCAACAGAACGGATCAGGTTTGGGTTTGGCTTCCTAAAGCTTCAGCTTAGTACGGCAGAATAAGCAGTAAGGCTCTGTGAAAAATCTTTGTGAGGGAACTCTTCAGATGCAACAACAGCAGGTTATGTGGCACAAGAGATTTGTACAGCACTTACACACTCATGTGGTTGTAACATCTATCAACAATGACATCTTACCAAACATCATGCATGTCTTATCTCAAAGGCATCTGTTCTGTGAAAACGGCCACCTTCTGTTCCAGGGAACAGTGGAAAGGGACAAAGAATTTCTGGATGACCCTGCAATAATTAGCCCAATGAATTCTACAGTGCTAGCTTTGGAGAAACCAAAGAAATGGGAAAAATACTAAAACCAGAAACAGTTCAAAAGTCCAGACTTTTCCTTTGAGTTAAATTGGCAGGAGGTCAACAATACGTCTCTCTCTTCTTCCAGACCTTTACAGAATGATAATGCAACCCTGGCTAAAGAAATACTGAAAATGAAGGCCAGTGTAATAATCCACAGGAGCAGTTAAATCCTTTACACCAGTGTGGTAGTTAAATGGGAACTGGAAAATACTGTTANCAATACAAGTTTATACCAAACCTATGACTTTTGGGCTCTGGGGCAGATTCTACTATATGCACACTTCATTGATCTCCTGCTGGTAATTTTCTTATCTAGGTCGGTCATCCTTCTCTCCCCAAATTCCTTGCACTTTCAACAGCTTTACAAAATGAATAAAGCTATTATTTAGAAGCCTTTGCTCTAAGAGGAACCCAGTCATTTATTTCCTTTTGTTGCTCTTACTTCCTATATTTTGCCACTCAAGACCAAAACAGAGCAACCCAAGTATTTCTCAGCATTTAGTAGACAATACAGAAGTAGATGTTACAAAGGTCTTTAGTGTCTACCAAATTCAATTCTGACAGCAATGTCCAAAATTTTCTGAATTTCATTAAAATTATGATTACTTGTATGGTCTCTGAAAAAAAAATCTGACTCTTTTGGTAATTTCACAAAAGATCATGATGATTCTGTGGTATATCTCTACTTCTTCAGTGCCATGTCTATGCAACAGTGATTCTCAATCACGAGCCACCACCACCCCTCAGGCCCTGTGAGGCAGAGCAGCATGGCCCTGCCTTCCCCTTCACCCCAGCTGTGTTCAAGCAGCACGGTCCTTGGCCCTCAGTCTGCCAAACCCCTTAGGTCCATCCTCGATAGTGTCTGTTCTGACCTCTTCATGGTGCTCCCAAAGCAGGCCATTTCTGACCCTGTAGAATACAACGCGACTGCGTAACAACAAAGAAAACGCCCTTCATTTGTATTACTGATTGGACAAACTATTTGATAATATTAAAACACAGAAGAGACCTTTTCTTAATGACCATGTTTTCTTCCTCTTTCTGTTTTGACTAATGAAGTAGGAATACAGCTATTAAAACATGAAAAGCAAAAGGACAAACTACTCTTGTTTCTAAGCTCACGTATCCTCTTTTGTCAGCTGTGTAAACTTTGTTACAAAAATCCAGGCACTAAAAACTTGGCTGCAGGGTCAAAGATGAACATGCAAAATAGCTGTCACTAGAAGTGCTAGTTCTAGTCTCCAATTTTAAAAAGCATATGGCTTAATGCTGAGAAATTCTTGCTCCAAAATGTAGTCCTATATAGCAAAGTGCTGCTCCATCAACCTAATCATGACACTTTTGGAACTGAGAAATCCTGAAATAGTTGGTAGGGAAAAATGCTGGTATTACCCAAACAGTTACTGAACATTATGTTACCTGTCAAAAATGCTTCATAATTTGGAACCACATCTGAAAATAGTATGGAAGAGAAACGAGCATGAGGCAGAAGTCAAGTGGGAATAGAAAAGAAGGTATGTCAGGAGCCTGGGAGGTGGAAGAGCAGCTGAAACACTGTCTAAAAGTTCTTAAAATAAGTGTGATGAAACTAATCATAGCAACAACATAATGTGGAAAGCAAAGCATGAAGGGTATGTCTGTACATGGCTGACTCTGATGTGTATGTACAAGAACTGAGTATTTCTATCTGCAACAACCAAACACAGAACTGGCTGTACGTTTACATACACTTACAGAGATTAAAATCTATAAATTGTGAGATCTTCCCATACTACACTTGTGCTCACAGACACCATTTCCTTCAAATATAAATCCGAAAGTCCACATCTTCTAAAGACGCCTGGACTTTTCTTGCCAACCCCAATGCAATGCGTTAATGAAAACATTCCACTTCTATTCAGCTGAGACCAGCCACAGGAGACGTAGATATTAAAAATGAACCCACAAAACACCATATAATATGTATGTAATAATAACAATATAAAATTGTCCTTGTGATCTGAAGATAGAAGCACTTCATAGTGCTTTACAAAGCTAGATGCTGTTACGAGATTATTTTATCAGTGGATTTTACACTGGGCTCAAGAAAAGAAAAAAGGAAAAAGGAAAAAGAAAACCATGCCAAAAGCCTGTAGTGAAAGGCAAGAAGCTGCAGCAGGTCTCAACTGGACACCCTGGTGATGCATTTCTTCAAAGACTACAAGAGAAGACCAAATGTCCAAGGGTTATCTGTCTGCATGTACACATGCAAGTATGGAAAAAGCTCACAATTCCTAGATTTTTCTAAGAGCATGTAAACATAGAAACAACTTTATGTTTGGTAGCAGTTTATTAAAAACAGAGATGAAACTGTAACAAAAGCAGTGGTTTGCACAATATAGCACAACTAAATATATTTGATGATGCCATTACTGAGCAGAAGCCACCTATGAAGGTCAATGATTTGTGTTTTGTTTAGTTACAAAAGAAAAAAATCTACAAATGCAGGGACTATTTCATAGCCACTTTCTCCTGTGCCACCAGAATTCTCTCCTCAAATCTCCCTCTGATCTGTTTTTCACCTCCATACACAAACGCTATTGGTACAATGTGAAAGAACATCACAAGTGAACGAGTTTTGGCATCCAAACCAGGCATCAATTATTTGTTTCTCACCTCTTTTTCCTCTCATTGTATCTTGGGATGTTTCTCCATCCCTTTCTGCTTTCAAATCCATCTTTTCAAAGGACACTTTGATTTTTTTAGTTGCTAAGGTCAGCAGATCCTACCAGTCATGGGCTTTAATTTGGATGTCTGTCATTTTAATCGCTATGCTACTTATCTACCGTTACTGTTTTGTTGATCACAGGAAAAGTCTCTGCTGTTTGCTTCATCAATCTCCCCTCTCATATCTTCCCTGTCATGAACAGAAATTATCCAGAGACTAACATCTCTAAGTTATGAAACCATCCAGTAGCTTCTCAGGCTGTATGTTTCAGTAATTTTCAAATTAGCCATTCCCTAAGAAACTATTGGTTACAAACAAATAACATAAAAATTGTATGTGTACATGTGCATAAATACACACCTTCCTTCCACTATCACTGGGATTACGCAATGAAGTGGAAAATGCAAAAGGAGATGTCAAAACTTCCCCTTTATGAACGAGCCAGATATACCGGCCATGATACTTCTGCAGGCACTCTAGGTACTTAGAGTAGTCTCCTGTGAGAGCTGAAAAGGCAAACATGGAATATGTTTCAAATATAACAGCACTGCAGCTCTGTATCTGCACTTTCTCAAAGCCCAGAGGTGAACTACGGCTGAGTCAGAACATCGCAGCATTCTCTCTAGGGACTCCCACTGTGGAGTGGTCTATCTGCTTTCCACTCTTGTGGACCATGTATTGAATTTTCAACAGGAGTTGTAACGTGGTCTAGACAAAGCAAGCCTTAACAGGCTAGAAGCAGAAAAAAGCCATTGGAGAGCTACTAATGAAACAAAATATGAATGTAAGCAGTACAGTGCAAACACAATAGCAAGGCCACTTAAAAAAGTCAATATTGTCTTATGAAATCCTCTTGCTATGCTGTAACCTTTAAAAAAATGAAATAAACATCCCTGTTGTTCTTCAAAGTTTATCTTTTCAGTTCTCCAACGAGAGAAAGCAAACGAATTGTTCTGAAAATAATTTGTTGCATCTGTTTTCTATTAACCTTTTTTCTTTAAAAGAATCCAGCTACATATACATCCAGACTACTTCCTTACTGCTTCAGAACATGCCTTGTGGCAAGGCTCCTTACAGCAATTAAACTTCAGTGAATTCCACAAGGTAAAGGTTAAAACTCAAAAGGCAAATTCGAATTTGGGTCTTTATGACCGCTGTGCTATGATTTTTTAAAGGCATTTATTTCTTAATTGTGTCATTAAAAAAATTTAATTTAATGGCAGACCTTACCTTTTGAAATTTTACAGGAGTTCACAGACACTCATGAACAGCGTTAAAAATGAGTTACTAAGAACTTGGCACAGGGTAATGCTCGTGTGGGAAATCTAAAACAGGTCAGTTGATCTCTCTCTGGACCCTCCTGTGTGAGTGTCCTCATAACCCAACCATCAGCTGGATTGTGAGAGACTTCCCAAACCATTCTTCTGCTGAGTTTTCAGCTGGCCTGCAGTCCTACATGACCACTCCAGCCTGTGCATATCACCATCCATTAAGCAACTTACATCCTCACGACTTCAGTGAGGCACAAAGGACTGTCCTAAATCACCATTTCCTGGAGCTGCAGGAAGAGTTTCTACTAGCTATTTACTGGGCAGTTTTTAATTCATTTTGCAGCAGAAACTGCCTGGGGAATGTGGATGGACCAGGTTCTCCACCCCAGCTGCTTATCAACACACCAGGAGCTGCCTGGGGAAACCTACAGGACACTAGAACTCCCACCTGGAGCTCCTGCACCACTTGGTTATCCTGGTCTTGGTGAAGGTGGGTAGAAGTTCAATCACCTTGTCTGCACTCAGTCCACTGTTCCAGGTCCACCCATTGCCTTGTGCGTGCAATGACTACAAGGGGAGTGGCTGCCACACACACACACATGAATAAATTAATTTAGTTCTGTGAAACATCAAATTGTCACGTTTTTCTAACTTTGTAAAGTAAAGCAGGGAAGCAGTGCATGGTAGGATCTGGCCCCACATGTTTCAACAGTAAAACGAATGGCATATATCAACAAGCAGAAAGTACCTCCCCCTCTGGACTCAAGCAGGTACAGTCATTTCTAGATGTAGAAAATAAGCTAATACAGAATAAACTCAATGCAATTTAAAAACATGAACTACTTGAAGAAAACCATTAGGAACTCTGACTAACGCATAACTAAACACTGAAAATTCAGAAGGGCCAAGCTCAAGGTTGAAGGTGTCAACTACCCTCCAGACATGGAGTTATGGAGAAGTTTTTAATTACATTCATCAGAAACCCAGAGTAAAATATATGTTATACTTCACTTCTTCCTAGGGGAAAAAGCGGGTGGCAGCAAAAGAAGATGTAGACACTGTAAAGAATTGTCTTCTAATGGATTTTTAGATTTTCAAACATGAAAGCCAAAAAGAGACAGAAAATTCATTATCCAAACCCAAACATTTAAAAAACCCAAACTTAGATGTTCGGAGAGCTCATTTTTATTGGTTATAGTAAGACAAAAATACTGTCATGAACTAGAGTCACAGAATGAGACCTCACATTTAATAATACAGAGTATAGTGCCAGCTGTAGTATATACCCAAATAGCTGTAATTATGCATTTATACATACTATGACCAATCCGTCGTTCTAGTGCTTAGATATTTGGTCTCTTTTTTTCCCTAGTCCAATTGACCACATTCCCAGCAATCAGGTGACAGTAGAAATTGCAAAGGAAGGTAGATTAATTGTTTCAGTTTGCTGTCACATATGTCATAGTTCACATCATGAAACACCACGTGCATTTTGTGGTGCAACAGTTACGTAGATACCTTTTGGAATAACTGCCTCTACATGGAGACTACTTGGCAAGTAAAGACAGTGTATCCAGATTTCAATACCAGACAAACAAACTGGCAAGTCTGGGAAACCCGTCTCACACACACACACAAAGACTGACCTGCTTTCTTAACAAGTTTCGAGCTTTCATTACACCTCCCAGACTAACATAGCACGTAGTACATAAACAAAGGACATGTGGGATCCTTCTCCACTATATGCCACCTGACTTCCTTGGAAATATCTATGGACAATGAATTGAAAGTAGGTATTTTATACAGATGGTCAAGATAAATCACGGTAGTCTCACCTGGCCATCAACTCCAGCTATGAAAGGGGCTAAGACAAGCAATAAGGGCTGGAGAACGTCCTCCACACAATTCTCTGTATTCTAGCAAGCAAAGCACTATTAACCTGCCACCACCTCACCCACCAACTCCCTTCAGCGCTTCCCTAGACCTGATAATTGTCTGGGTGCTTTATTGACTGTATTTATTGCCACATGCAGCCATCCTGACACAAGGACTGCCTATGCACAATAGGTATGCCTTGAATACACCACAGGCATTATGGTCTACTTCTATTTATGATCTACTGCCATTTACACAAAGAATTCCATTTTGGGGCCTTCAAGTACTCAGAAAACATGACTCTTCAATGGATGAGGGAGATAACTACGCCCCTTTACAACTTTAGATTTCTGTACTTAGAAGGTCATAAGACTCGTAACATACATGTTTCCTGCTGAGGGTATGTCAGAAACTATCAAAGGGAGACAAAAAAGCCAGAACCTAGCTGTGCAGTCCATGCAGGTATGAACACAGCTGCTGAGACATCTTTTAACACAAACACAGCTAAGAGCTGTATAAACAACATACAATGACTTAACTCAAAATTTCTTGTTCCCCTTGACTTGTATTTTCAGTCACAGTAATTAAAAAACCTCATCCAGATCCCCCAAATCACAAGACTGGCCAAAAGCTATGCTGCTCAGATTATTTTGAGCTTGTTTTATTTCTACAGCTCAAGGCTACACACTGGTCGTGTCTTCAGGCTTTTAACCTCTCATCATGAAAGTCTAACCATTTTACCTTAAAATAAAGGTTAAGGTTAAGTCCAACTAAAAAAAAAGGCTTCCTTAGCACGGATAGCTGTGATGAGCAGCCACTCTTTTATCAGGCCATCCTCTCCAGTGTCCCTACTCTACTGGGCAGTAGCAACAGGAGACCTTGATGCACTCAGCACAATGCCATGATTGTAGTCACTGTGGACACCTTTGGAAGAACAGAGGGGCAAGACGATGGCTGGAAAAACAGAAAATACCTTCATATGCAAATCAGAGCCCTGAGAGACTCATCTACCCACAGATCTTTAGATCTTTACAAGTAGATATTTTAGGGAAAAGGAAACAGAAAAAGAAACTTGTATTGCTGGATGCAGAAGAAAATTGGGAGAACTGGCAAAACTGATTAACAGTAGAAGTATCTTGGGCTAGAAAGGAGGCCATGCAACATTCACGTCCATCTCCTGGCATTATTTTATTTTATACAATTAGCCTCTGCAAATCTCTTTTCTCCCTTCCTTCTAACATGTTTCAGTTTTTTTAAGTTGATTCAGAGCACCAACATTTTACCTCTTTCTTGCCAATACTTCCTACTGCAGCATTTCTTACTGAAGGGTTTATCATTTCACTGGAATGTTGATTCCAAAATGAATCTTTCAGAAAGCCTTTAGTACATGTAACATTATCTTGCTCATTGCCAATCATGCCATCTTCAGAGTTTACATGTGCTATCCTACTTCTTGTGTTAACATGTGCTATTAATAATCATATTTTTCAACACTTCTGCCCACAAGCTATCATTAATAGCAGCTTTTAAAGCTACTTCAAAGAACAAGACCTCTCAGCAGTACAATTATAATTTTAACTACCCAGTATGTCACAACAAAGGTATCAGTCCTCTGAACCTCCCCACCCCCCAAAAATTACAAATGAATACCCAAGTTTGAGTCAAAACCTCACCTGGGCTATCAGTAACCTGCTAATGTTTTTGCTCAAAAAGATGTATTTGACTAGTGGTATATAAAAATACTGCAAAAATTGTCTTTCAGAGTGCTTATCTAGTGAAAAAATTCACAATCATCAAAGATTGTGTAAATATGATAAATGAATTTAAAGGTGAATGAAGTTTAGAACATAGAACATGGGAATGAAAGCCATTTTTGGAGCCCCGGAGTCGGTTTTCTGGTAGTTAAACTACCATGCCCTCTAATTGTATTCATCAAATTTTCATGTTTCATCTTCAGAAAGCAATGGCAGTTCTTGCCTTATGGTGACATCTGACACTTAGGAAAGTAAGTCATGAAGAGCAATTTATAATATAAATTCCATTGGAATTAAAGATGCTATTGCTAGAGAGGTATCAAAGTCAGAACTATCAAAACCAAAATGCTGCAACAAACCTGTAATGATATGCTGTAGGGTGGTAACGGAAGACAGTAAAATTCACCTTTCAAAATTAGTCCATTCAATTAGCAGAGTCATATTTTAGAATTTATCAGAAAATTGTCCTCACAGATTTTTTTTTAAAAAGTGTTGCAAAATGAAACAAATGGCATGATATATAATGTAATTAAAATATTTTGTAGTAAAAAATAAGAATGTACTCATCAAAAATTTACATTTTATGTTATATATGCACCTAGCACATCTGCTATGCCATTCTGACAGATGTTTATTAATATGGATATCTAATCATATTGCTCGATTGCTAATGGCTCAGCAATCCATCTTCTCAAATACTGCACAAGTTTCTTCTTATGTTGAACCAATTATCAAAATATTCCCAAAGAATTACTTTTTTACCTCTATGGCCTCTGAAAAGCAGCATTAACTTACAGCTTTATTTCAACAACAATGTAGAATTCTAGCATAGCAATACTCACAACATGTGTTTATAATATGTGCTGTATGATAGACTTAAAGACATTTCCTTTAATATAACTACTACGAAAATCAGCTAAAATTAATAGAAATGTGTTTTGATAAGACAGATCTCCAGAAAGGCTATATTCTTGAAAAACTATCTAAGGTTGGTGATCATGAGATGTGTAGACCATAAATACATCCTCACGCATTAGTACACCCTAAATTTTTTATACCTTGTAACCTGCAACCTGTTTTTTCCGCTCAGCTTGGTTCTTACGTCCAGAGGACAGGAGCACACTACCCCATATCAAAATAGGAAACCAATTTTCAAGTTTCATTTTCTTATTCAACTTCAAAACCTCTGAGCAGAAAATCTCACATCTTCCTGACAGAGTACTACAGATCATGCACCAATTAGAAATGCTGGCATCTAGAGAGCTAGTTAGACAATTAAACAAATCAGTTTATTACTGAAATGCTAGGTTACAGCTGAACATCAGTGTTTTAAGATTCCTCAAACTGCGGAAATAGTAATGGTTTATTAAATTAAAGACCCTTTTCTAATACCCCAGCCCCTAACTACCAGCGCCACCACGCATCTGTGGCCATATTTACTTTGGACGTATTTCCTTTACTGTCAACATACTCTCTTACCAACTCTTCTCTTAACTTCTAGGCCCTTATGAAGGTACAGATAAAGCTTTCTTTATTACAAGTAAGTTCACAGAAGATAAATAAGCTGGACTTGTTGGGCTTGAATTTTTGAATCACCTTGGTTCTTCTAATACTACTTTAGCCCTATTTTCCACTAAACACTGACTAGCTCACTGACAAGTTGCTGTTTCATGTGGCACTGCTAAAGAATCAGACTAAAAGGCAAGAGAATCATGGAAGCTCTCCCAAGTCTTGTGTTGGACATCAGATACGATCAGAATCCTTCAGCTACAACTCTTCAGAGCTACCTAGCATCATTCTATTTGTTGTGTTTCAACGGTTGGACATTTTGGGTTCGTGTGTGGTTTGGGTTTTTTTAGTAAAAACAATAAATACATTTTTTTACTTTTACTTCCTCCATATAAAAAATTGCCAAATAGGCATGACCAGAAGCAGCTGTTTCAGTCCCAGGTAGTTTTCATAACTGCACTCCTTACTTGACTTTTGATGAAAAAGTACCCGGCTTTAAAATGTTATGCAAAGAAAAAACAAATTTCAGAATTTTAGGGAAAAAAATATACTTTGTAAAATTGAAAGATAGTTTTAGAGATAGATTGGACTGTATTCTCTTGTACTTCATGAATTTGATAATTGCCTTGTTCATGCTTTGAAATAAACCTAAGTAAACAAATTCTCATCTATACGGTTGACGATTCACAGAACTATGAACAGCCCTACAGCAACAAAGGAAAAGGGTCACAATCTTCCCATCCTCCCAAATCTCCCGCATTTTTCATGGTGGGCTCTCCTCATCGCTCTTTACTTGTGTAAACACGGTGTAACATAGAGTGTGAATGAAAACTTTGTATTGTCAGCCTCAAGCATTCAAATATCATGAGACAGGCTTGAAAATATCACCGAAGTGGAAAAAATACCATGAGACTTGAAATAATAAAACCGAGGTTCTTTGTATTTACTTTCCGTTTTCCAAACCTTCAGAGGTCATAGTTTCAGGAGTAGCTCAACAGCCATGAAGCTTACTTAAAATACGCTGGAGATAAGTTTCACCTACAGTAATATATCTTAAGTGCCAAGATATGAAGTAATATACATAGAAGGATATCTAATAATGTTGTGAGTTGTCAACACTGACTATATGAGTCTAAAAAAATGAGCAGTTAAAACATGGAAGGTTTTAATTTCTGTTCTGCTCATCAAACACCAGTAAGAAAGCTCTCATGCAGCAACGTGGTGGTGAGAGATAAATGGTTGTATGAGAGGAGAATGTCATCACTGGCTAGAATCCATCACCAAAGCAAGAATTAAAAAAAAAAAATGCAAGATATGGGAAAAATTATTATTAACATGTGTGCTGTTTGCTAGCACGTATACCCTCTGGCAGTTAACTCTGCTCATAGTGTTATACAAAGCTGCTGAGCTCACTTTACTTTTTTTCCCCATCCTAAGAATAAAGAATTTGCTACTGATTGGAAAGCGAGAGCATTCCTCATTCCTATTGCAGAATGCTGGGGGTGAGGAAGGGATTTCCTTTCCTGCCATGATGCAAGAACTCACCTGCTGAAATGCTTGGCTGCAGAGACTGCAAACTAGAGCCAGAATCTGAGTCCTATATAGATCATTCCTTGCTGTTTTGAACTGCCTGGTGCAGCCTCAGCAAGAAAAGCCATTCCTGAATACATTAATTATGTACTTCAAAGGTTTTCTTAACAACCAAGGAGGCTAAGAAGTTTTCTTAATGGACACACAGTTTCTGTAGAAAATTATATTCAATGCAATTAAGAGAATTCAACAGAGGAAGGTACTTGCCATCAGCAAGCATCACTGTAACTTTGCTATGTCAAGATGAAAGCACTGGAAAACATGTTTGGCATGGGCTCTCTGGTAAACGGGACTTTTAAATTATATCACAGCAGTTGAAATTTCCTAGGACTGAAGAGCGAAAGTATCCTCTGACAGCATTTGAGTTGAATTCAACATGCCCAAGAAGTAATACGATAGGCCTGAATAAAAACACTACTTTGTCTATTTTTTCGTCACAATTAAAGCAAACTCAATTCAAAGACCTAAAATTATAGCTGCAGCTTCTTTCCTCAGCCTACAGGACTTAAATCTGAAAAGAACTTCTGGAATAAGTTACTGCCTTGGCAGGCAATGCAGTACAGACAGCTGCTTGCTCACTAAAATCCTGACAAAATCCTGAGGGTTTCAGCTCTGAGGATTGTGTTGTGTCCCAGGCCGTGAGAAGTCCTTTTTCTATATTAATAACTCTGCTTTACTGATGAGAAAAGCTGCTTTTATCACAGTTAAGCAACCCATTAAAGAACCGTGTTTAGTTACATATTTACCCTTACATTTATAACGCTCCTATTACCGTGTGAGTGAAACTAGAGGGCTGTAGAGTATTTTGGCACGGCTTGTTTTAGGATTGGTTAGAAAGACAATTCTTTCAAATTGTTTTCAAGTGCTAGTAACATTCACTCAGTCAAACACTGCACAGCCTGACTTTAAAAAGGACACACCAGATGTAGCCTCCACACTGCAGCAAAGATGTAGAAAGAACAGCACTGTGATTGAGAACCTTGGTGGGGACACCCCTCTACCGTATTTCTGTAATAATTCTGCCTTCCACCCACCTGCTGTTTGTCTGCCTATTGTCAGAAGCCAAAGGGAGACTTTATCTGAGTGGATCTCACTTGGGAGCATGGGAGAACAAGGAGGCGATGTTGATTCTCAAACCCAACAACTGGCTGTTCTTTCAACACCAGCCAGACGTCCCATGAGGTGGCACTGAGAGGGCGTTACGATTATGGTGGAGACTCAGGGCCTTCCACATTGTAGACAAGAACTGCTCTGGAAAAGAATTTGGTGGACTACTCTGAAACTGTCCTTTGAAGAAAAAATGCAAACACATCCCACAGTCCATTAACAAAGGTGTAGGAAAAGATACAATTCTCCAAGTAACTCACCGACTCTTATTAATCTAGATTGAACCGCAAGTCCCAAAAGGAAAATTACGGCTTGTGTGAAGAAAAGCCATAAAAATCCACACATGTGAAAAACAGAGCATTCTTGACACAGATAAACTGGAATGATTAATCTGGATATGACCTACACATTTATAGCAGTTGCTGAAAATATAGAAAATCAAAAAACACATTTTGGGCTTAAGAGGAAAATTGGAGAAAATACTCAGTGAACATCTGCAATTCCCCTTGCAAGAGCAGTAACTTCTTTGACAGGAACCTTTTCCTGCCATATCCTGTGTTACACGTATTATGAAAGCGGGACCCTTGCACCAAGCTCTCACAGTTGCTAGCAAGAAAGGCCCAACATCTGGTGAACTTTCATGCCTTCTTTACAAGCACTGAGAATTCTTTTAAGGAAATAATTTTTAGAATATACTTGTTACGTGGGAGTGTCAACCTGCCTAAGGGTAGAAAGGCTGTTCAGAGGGATCTGGACAGGCTGGATCAATGGACCAAGGCCAATGGGATGAGGTTCAACAAGGCCAAGTGCCAGGTCCTGCACTTGGGTCGCAACAACCCCATGAAGTGCCATGGGCTTGGGAAAGAGTGGCTGGAGAGCTGCCTGGCAGAAAAGGACCTGGGGGTGTTGGTTGACAGCCAGTTGAACATGAGGCAGCAGTGTGCTCAGGTGGCCAAGAAGGCCAACAGCATCCTGGCCTGTATCAGGAACAGTGTGCCCAGCAGGGCTAGGGAAGTGACTGTCCCCCTCTACTCAGCACTGGTGATGCCCCATCTTGAGTGCTGTGTTCATTCGATTTTAGGCTCCTCACTACAAGAAATAAATTGCGGTGCTGGAGCGGGTCCAGAGAAGGGCAATGAAGCTGGTGAGGGGGCTGGAGCACAAGTCTTGTGAGGAGAGGCTGAGGGAGCTGGGGTTGTTTATGCTGGAGAAAAGGAGGCTAAAGGAAAACCTTATTGCTCTCTATAACTACTTGAAAGGAGGTTGTAGCGAGGTGGGGGTTGGTCTCTTCTCCCAAGTAAAAGATGGTACAACAAGAGGAAATGCCCTCGAGTTGCACCAGGGAAGATTTAGATTGGATATTAGGCAGAATTTCTTCACCAAAGCAAGCATTGGAATGGACTGCGCAAGGAAGTGGATGAGGCACTATCCCTGGAGATATTTAAAAGGCATATAGACTTATTTATTAGCATGTTTTATTATTTTATTAACATGGTTAAGTGATGTTTTTTATCAGTGTTATGTTGACGGTTGGACTAGGTGATCTGAAAGGTCCCTTCCAGTCTGGGCAATTCTATGATCTGCTACCTCTCCCTGTGCCGCTTGAAAAGCTATATACAGAGACAGCATTAATGAAGACATTCGAGAGAGAGAAATGTTGATGACACGTGAGCTTTCCATGAATCTAAAGACAGCCTCAATGACAACATCAGATACTTCTTTTAGGGGAATAACAGAGGTGCATAGGTTGGGATGACTGGTATGACTACAGCAGACATCTTCAACAATAGTCTTTCAGTAAGTATACCATGAAAGGAAAATACCCTCCTGAACTCTGTGACTCCTTCCATTAACTCCCACCCAGTCAGGGTATAAGGAACAGTGTCACTCCTCCCCTCTGCCATCACAGAACACTCGGACCTAGTGGAATTATTTGATCCGCTACTTGCTGACAGTAAGGACAGCTCTCAGATGACCTTAACACTTCAGGATTGAGACAGGTATGGGAAAATCTTATGCTTGCAATCTGTGATACAGATCCCCCTACATTTCTACCTCTTGCTATCTTCTACAAGCTCAGATAACAGACATATGACACAATCTTGCAATAAAGAAATCATGGTATTACTGCTCTTGGGTGTATGCTGCATTAAGACTACATTCGTGTGATGTGGATGCTTCCAAATACATATATCATGTTTGCTCACATTAAGGTCACACACTCATTGTCCACCATTTGATCTTCTTTCCAGCAAACCAGAGGTGTGTCTCTACACAAAACACAGGCTGTCACAAGGGAAATGCCACCTTTTGCCACCTTTATACTAAGACAGCTGAAATCTGCTCTTAGCTGCTGTCAGGGAAATCAAGAGTTTAGGCCAGAGGCTTGGTATGAGCATACTTCTTTCTTTATATCCCAAAGGTGTCAAGAATATAGTAGGATGGAGAGGCAAAACTATTCACTAACCTTTAGGAATACCAGTACTACATCAGGTCTGAGGCATACTATGAGAAGTTGACTGCCACCACCAGTGCCATTTTCAGGAGAAACACAGAGTTTTAATCCCCAAGGATATCAAAACAGGAGCTGCCAAAGGCACTCAATATGTGTGTTTAAAAATGCTGTATAGTGGTTAAGAAAAAAGTGTAAAAACCAATGGCAGGCTGTGTGAACCCTGAAGGGTCCTGGTTTAATTAAAAAAGGTTAGAGCTGACTCCAGTCATAGTTTTAGCAGAAAACACAGCAGTTCAGCACTGTTTCTGTTGTTCACCAGGCTCCCAAGGTGAGCATTTGAGAACATTTTTTCTCATAAATATGCATATTCAAAAAAGAAAACTAAACTAAAGGAATACTAAATAAAATGAATCATACAGAAAGTAAATCAGGCTATAGCCGTGCAGCTTCTGGGAACAATTATATTTTATTAGATGGCAATTCCATCCTACCTTGACTCTTGGCCATAAAGAAACCAAGGGTTCAACTGAAATTATTTCCTTTGGATTGATCACTCAGAAGTCAGACATTTGGTAGGGTGAACAGGGGGAGGGGAAAGAATACAGGTGAATTGATTTTACAAAGGTCTTATCTCTCTGAATTAACCATGGCTTCATCTGCACAGAGGAAGGTGACTATAGCAAGTGCTGTGGTGCTGTCAAACAACTAGTCTGTAACACAGTAAAATAATAACATAGTAAGTCTTTAGAAGACTGAAGTCACATAATGAAAATTGGAACCATACTTCCTCTCCTGACCTATAATGTACTTCTGAAACACCAAATGACCAAAGCCAGGCACACAATTTGGAGAGCCTCTAGCTGATATGTATATGGCTCTGGGTACCCCCTTAAAACCTGCTTTTTAGAGTGTACTGTGCTTTCACCTCATCTACACGTTAAAGGATAGGGGGTATGTCCAGAACATAGAAGGCCAAAGCCTTATTTCTCTCCAGCGCTTATGACTTGCAGAACATGTGAACATAAAAGAAGATAATTTGCTTAAAGTAATTACCTCTTATAAAAATATTATGAAAACTATTTGCTTTGGAAAATATGACTTACGGCCTCAAAATTTTGTCATGTTTTACATTCGGATAGAGAAGCCTTTAAATACAAAGTTGATAGCATTGCTTCTAAGGATAAAGAAGAGGGAAGAAAATGGCAGATAAATCCCTGTCTGCAAGCCTTTCTTGTTCCCCTTTCTCCAGACGTCCCACTTACCTCCTCACTAAGATGACAGCAGCCGCCCAGAAAGTGACACCATTTTACTAGATTTGTTTCATCCTGGTAATCAAGGGCAAACCTCTGAAGAGTATCTGCAAATTGTGGTGACCAGCACTGCAAAGCCTACACGGCATCAAAAGCACTCCCTTTCACTTTATAAAATAACATCCCATTGATCTGTTTCCTTTATATTTCACCATCTGCAACTACTGTTTACCTTCTTCCTTTTAACAGTTACTACTCCTTTTTAAGTGCCCTCATCAGGTACTATCTGTATTATCAAGTTCACAACTCTGCCTTCACGATTAAACTCCACCCTATTTCACTAACACCAGCCAGGTCAACAGTGCGGTATCTGCCATAGCTCTGTTTTCTTCATCCTCGGACAATAAGTAGTCAAGAGAAACATGGGTGTACAGAATACTCTGAACATGACTGTTCTCTTGTAGAAGTAAGCAAAACTTCTAGTTGAATCGGTACTGAAGTCACAGGAGAAAAGGTAACTACTATGTTAGGTGAAATTTCCGGTCACAATTAATTCACTGATGCGCCTACATTTCCAATGAAGAGGCTAAAAATTGCAAAAGTTTCCAGTATCTATTTCTTGGAAACCCTCCAAAGGTTTGAACTTCTAGTTTCTGCTAATTAATTCAGGAGGAATCAGAACATATGGTGTTACAGCAAAAAAATACATAGCATGTACAAAATATAGCAAATAAATTCCATAAAAATAGGCCTACATTTTAAAGGGAAAAAAAAAGCTGAGAGAGGTGCTTTGCCTTCTTAATGACTACTTCTTTATTTCTGTAGGAAACATTGCTGGGCATTCTTAGCCAACAACAGCTTGAGCAAAATAAACAGGAAAACAAGTCTCGCATCAAGCCATAAGAGTTCAAAAGGCGTGCTCAATGATGTGCCAATTGGAGAATGCCACAAAAACTGTCACTTCCCTGAACATTATTCTAAGAACAGTAAATTTTAATATGCCACTGATCATGACCTCATATCCAGTCTGGACAATCTCTTCTTGGGTTCCTCTTCTGGGTGGGCCTGAGCCATCAGATTGGACCGTGAAAAGGAACAGAGGAGAAAAGGCTCTCCTCTGCTCCAGGTGCCAAGGGCTTGAGTGCACTAACAGGCCTAAATGGTCCTGAACAGTCTCACCCGGGGCCTCCTTCCACACCCTCTGCCTACTGGCCCAGGCGTTCCATTTAAGCTCTGGTGTGAACCCACCAACCCCTGACCTGAATTACAGCTCTACCTGTCTCCAGTCCTGTTTCTAGCCCTACCCTCTGGACGGACTTTGGACCTACCTTATCAGTAGCTTGTCTCCTAGATGGACCCCTCATGCACATGCTGGCGTATGGCTTTGGCCTGTTATGCTTTTGGTCCTGGATGGACCATACAGCTGTTTTACTGCTCACCTTGACTGGGACTGCTGATGGATCTTGTTAACAGCACCCTATTCTCCTTACCAAACTCAGATGCTGTTGGATTGAGCTGTGCTCAGTGCAAGCTCTGTCTGCACTAGGACTACCCTTGAATCCTGGCTTGCCTCCCTTAAGGAGCAACTGGCTCTTGCTCCTCCCTGACACTGGCACGTATGCTCACAACCTCAGGACCTCAGTCCTGCTGCCTCAAGGAGTGTATGGAAAGTGAGCAGCCCCAGTTCTAGCTGACACTACAGAAGTCTGCAACTAAACAGATAGGTATTACCTCTAGGGTGAGAGCTTGCCCACTCTTGCTTTGACCTGTCACCATCTCTACGTATCCCTGCTAAAGGGTGAGTATCTACAAAGCACAACCTCAAGTGCTGTAAGATGGCACCGCGTCTGCCTTTATGCTGGGCCTAACGATGCTCAGACAAGTACAATTTTCCCTTGGTCTGCCACAGGCTTCCCAGCTGCCTAGGTAAACTGGCCTGGAAGTTGTTAAATTACTATTTGAACTTTGATTTGCTACCTTGCTTATTTATACTTTTTATGTCTCTGCTGGCAGGAGATAATCCTTGGGAGTCCTGAACTCACTTTGTCCTCTGAGTATAACAGTCCCTAAAGATGAAATGCAAAAGACGACTCTTTCTGGCACAAGAGAGATGATCATGTTTTAATGACAAGTTGTATTTGCTGCAGTGTAGGCTGTGACTTTGCAGTTCATTTACTTCTAGTCCTGAATGGATTGATACTGCTAGGTAGAAAGATCAGTTTATCTGCCTTTTTGCTATACTTGACCATGTCCCCACTTCATTAAGTTGTCTTTGGCTATGTACTGAGAGCACAGACATTAGCTCTTTATTAACCTCCTTGCCCAACCAACAAACACCTTTCTCCCATCACTCTTTTACCTCAACTTTTACGCTAAGCATTGAAGTACTAGTACCAAGAAGTATGAGGTACTCTGAAATAACTGTTATACTATTTCTGAGATTGCTAAAAATGCAAGAAGTTAATTGAAATCTTGCAGAGAAGAAAAATAGTGAAGGAGCAACAACTGTTCCTTATCTGATTTCTCAAGGACTCATTGTTTTCAAGGAAATACTAGTTACACTTAGAGATACTGGGGCACGGAGGTCTAACAATAGTTTTGTGTTCCTCTAAGTATATTGTTTTGTCCTATGTATACAGTTTCTTTACCCATATATGGGGTGTGTATATATATATATATATATATAACTAGCATGTCAGCCCAAAGGATTTATATAGAGAAAGAGTAGAATAAAGAAGCTCACTGTTTCACATGAATGTATTTCCTTAGTCTTAAATTTATAAAATTCTGTTAGGATGTGGAGCATGTAATTGGTCTCATCAGAGGAATTAATCTTCACAGCCTCCATAACTACATGGCATTCTACAGCATGGAAGAAATTTTTCAGGAATGGTTTTGTACAGTCCATCAGTAAGTCAACTAAAACCATCACAAAAGAAAACCATCACTGGAACTTTTAAGTTTAGGAGTTTTACACAGATTTCTAATCAGATGATGACTAAGAGGATTCTCCTTATGGGAGAGTGTATCTGAATTTCTGACTGTACATAGAAAATATAAGTTATGTTCTATTCCAGATAGCAATTCTTTGTTTCCAATGAATTAAAATATTCTTTTAGAAGAACTTCATCCCTACGTGAAAAAGGCTCCATTTCTGAGCCCTGCTACTTGCATTAGTACCTGTTTTTCTTGCAGGACAAATAAGAATTAGAAATGGTTTGCAAGCAATGGCAATATAAAAGTTAAAATTAGGAAGGTTAAACGTCAAGCTAAAATATTTTGTCAGTTTTCTATCAAAAGCCTAAGTGTAACCATTAAGCTTGAGAATAAAAAAGCACTATGTTCACTTTCAGTTTTGATCCAAAGAAATGAAAGTTGCAAATGAAAGTGTATTAGCTTGAAGAGAAGATCAGGATTCAAAAATGACATACGCAACTGCCTATGTAGCAGTTTATTAACCATGTGTTACTAGGTAAATTATATCATATGTTAACTGGAGTATTCAACGTTAATAGCATTCATGGGCTGTGGGAGAATTTAAGTACTCCAGAAGCTTCTAGTTTTGAGTAATACATTTGTAACTTAAAACTACAATAAATTTGAGAGACTGGGAAAGAACAATGACAATAATGTGTGACTAAATGTTCAAATAAAAAGCAGAAGCTACTCATTAGGTATCACAGTAATTACAATAACGAACCTGACACTGCTGGAGTGCACACTAGGCACCTGCTGCAGAAGAACTTGCAGGGTAACACAAAAACTAGAAATAGCAAACAGTTCCAAGCTAGCCTTCAAGTTCATCTTGAAAAAGTTAAGGAGGATGTGCAGATCTAGAGCCTAAGGCCTCACCTCAGACCTGGGGAAAACTATGGAAGAAGTCCTCATGGAAGGCATTTTGAGGAAACGAGTATGATTAAGAAGGGTAAATTCCGGGTCTGCCAAACCAATTGTGTTCTGTGATTAAATGGTTAGTTCTGTGGATGCAGGGACAGCAGTGGATGCTGACCATTTTAATAAAGCTTTTCTGAGCCTTCTACAGAATCCTTGCAGACAAACTGAAGAGACATGGCTAAACAGGTGGACTAGACAGTAGGTGAAAAGCTGGCAGACTGTCAGTCTCACAGTGTAATGGTCAGTGCTTCAAAGTTTAACTGCTGAATTGTTACAAGTTGTGTTCCTCAGTGGTTGATAGTGGGCCCAATGCTGTTTAACACTTTCATCAATGCCTTTGATGATGGGACAGAATGCACCCTTGGGAGCCTGCAGATGATACAACTGGAGGTTGGCTTGGATACATGCTTGGGCAGGAGTACTCTTTGCTGGGTAAAAAAACTGTCTGGAGGACTGGGCCCAGAGAGTGGTGGTAAATGGAGTTAAATCCAGTTGGCGGCTGGTCATGAGTGGTGTCCCCCAGGGCTCAGTTCTCTTTAATCTCTTTATCAATGATCTGGATGAGGGGATTGAGTGCACCCTCAGTAAGTTGACAGACAACTGTGAGACAGGAGTGTCAACCTGCCTGAGGGTACAAAGGCTGTTCAGAGGGATCTGGACAGGCTGGATCAATGGACCAAGGCCAATGGGATGAGGTTCAACAAGGCCAAGTGCCAGGTCCTGCACTTGGGTCGCAACAACCCCATGCAGTGTCATGGGCTTGGGAAAGAGTGGCTGGAGAGCTGCCTGGCAGAAAAGGACCTGGGGGTGTTGGTTGACAGCCAGCTGAACATGAGGCAGCAGTGTGCTCAGGTGGCCAAGAAGGCCAACAGCATCCTGGCCTGTATCAGGAACAGTGTGCCCAGCAGGGCTAGGGAAGTGACTGTCCCCCTCTACTCAGCACTGGTGACGCCCCATCTTGAGTGCTGTGTTCATTCAGTTTTGGGCTCCTTACCACAAAAAAAGACATTGAGGGGTTGGAGCGGGTCCAGAGAAGCTGGTGAGGGGGCTGGAGCACAAGTCTTGTGAGGAGAGGCTGAGGGAGCTGGGGTTGTTTAGGCTGGAGAAAAGGAGGCTAAAGGAAAACCTTACTGCTCTCTACAACTACCCAAAAGGAGGCTGTAGTGAGGTGGGGGTCAGTCTGTTCTCAAGCTGAAAGAATAAGCTGACAAACACTTTGAAGTTTAATGAAGTAAACTATGTGGTCCTGTAGTTGGAATGGAACAATTCTGTATCTGTGCAGAGGCAGAACTAACTGATCAGCTATTAATTTTACATAGAATGACCCAATATGACGTAGCAGTGTGCCCTTGCATAGTAAAGGCAAACCACATCACGGACTGCGTAACTGAAAACATAGATAAGTCTGAGAAAATTGACAGGCCTGAACTTGGCCCTTGCAAGACAACATCTTTAGTCCTCTCTCTAACACTGGGATCTCAGTGTTGCAGAAACACTGACAAACTGAAGAGCGTCCAGAGATCTGGGGTATAGCAAGCATGGAGCTGAGGAAACAAAGCTTCAGCATTAAGAAGGCAAAGCAGGGGGCAAGTTTTCAGCCTTCCACTACCTGAAGGGGAGAATATACAGGACACTGACTTTTTCCTCAGAAATGCACAGTGAAATGACATACGCAAATACGATTAAATATTTTCTGATATATGTTTTTTAGGAATCAGCTGACACTATTTTTACTGTAACAGTGGTAAAAGAGCATCCGCATGAGTATCACGTGAACTATCATATTTTCTGTAAGTATCACTAATAAAGACACAGTAGTATGCATGAAATTCAGACTCGGTCACAATCTTCTGCAATGGGCAGCAGGACAGATAGAGGGGTTTTGCCTTCAAAATCCTCCTTTATTTGTGAAAGCTGAATTTGTATACATTTTAGAAACTCTGTGACATCCAGGAGGAATGAGTAATATTAGTTGAATCTCTGTTACATGATAGGATTTAACTTGACACACCTCAACAATTCAGGGTAAACTTGAGAGACCTTGTTTCTACTTGAGGGTAACAACTGCCTGAGGCTACTACACATAGTTCTGGCAGGACAGCATGTACCCTGCAAGTACTGCAAAATCTTAAGTAACATTTACACTACTCTAACTCACGCAATTCTGCTGCTCATTTTCACAGTAAAACTTATGTGCTTCAGCTACTATGTTCTAACAAGTAAATCCTGGTGGTTCCGTTTATCAAATGATAAAACACAAAAATATGCACACACAATTAAACTGTACTTGTATCAGAAATAGATTTACCTTAAAGAACATCTTTATATAATTGCCTCCAGTGAAAGTTGCTCTTATAATAGAACCGTAAGGAGGGTTCATGTACTTTGGCGAAAATAACTCTGCCCTTTCTGATGACTCAGCTGGACATCACTGTTGACAAAACTTTTACAACCTTCAATCTGCGTAGTTTTTTGATTAAATACTTAAAGTGAAATTTGTTTGTTCTTGTATGCGTCTTATAATGCATGTTCTTTTTCTATTTTATGATGTAAACATTGAGTAGCTATGGACTCTCAAAAGCATCCTAGATTGTTCGGAAATAACACTAACCTATGAATTCTGTTATGACCAATCAGGGGAGGGAAGGAAGGAACTTCTGTATGTATCTGAAGTTAAACTGTAGATGTAAAGGTACTTGGATTTTTTTAGTAGATTCCAGTAATTACTGTAGCCTGTTTTGCATAAGAAGGCCTGATTATCATGTCCATGCCACTGATAAGCAGCTGCTGGTAGCTGCTACCAACTTCCAACAACAGATTGCTGCTCTTGCTCAATTATTCTTCCATCTCCCAAGTCTAAGTTTTCTATGACAATGATTTATAGGATGGTTCACCACAGCAAGGTTCATCATTGAGTTCTAGTAAGATTATGTCATATAGAACATACAAAGTTTAAAAAAGCTGGAAACGTGTTACATAATATTATTAGCCTCGCCCAGTGCCTATGTGCAGAGGACACACTCACAAATGTTCAGTAGAATTGTTTCAAATGAGGTTATGCAGGTCCCTTCTGCCAAGACTCAAAAGAAAGCAGGAGCATCTGCCTCTACAATCAAGGAAGTAAGTTAAGCCATAAGAAGCAACTTCAGATGGTTACTCTTTACATCAGTCCTCACTTCTGCTGAGCAATCACTGATTATCCACTGGCCTTCACTGAAGGAATTCTGAAGTATTTTTGTTGATGATCTGAGGTATACACATCAACACTTTATGCCATCATCATTCCCATTACCTTCTGTCTGAATAGTTAGCTGTTACGATAGTAACGTTACCTTGGTTGTAGTTGAATATATAACTGTTGCATTAATTTTTAGGATAATACTCCCCCAGGGGCTAAGAGAGATGGCTGATGTCATTGCAATGTCACTCTCCGTTATCTTGAGAAATTGTGGAGATAGGGGAATGGCCCAGATAATATAAACACACTAGGATGCCAAGATGTCTTTGAAAAATGAAAGCTTTGGAAATCACTCATAAAAATGAATACAAGGTAATACATTTGAAGGAAACCAGAAATCAGCTTAGGTAACAAGTGATTTGGAAACAGAAATTTGCTATTTGCCTGGCTACTTTTTATGTTAACAAATACAAAATGTCAGAATCTTTTATTTCTTCCACGTCCAAGAACTTGGAATTACGGAGTGGAGAGATCAAACTCTAAGATGAGCTGGTGATCGCTATGGCCTCTGCATTATTCATCCCCAGACTTTCATGGACAAGGAAGTGAGAAAGCCAGCTGTGCTCCTCAACACTTAACTATCACCTTTGATACTGCAACAACAAGGGGAAGATTCACAAGAGTTCACCTACTATTTTGACACATACAAACCTTCACTTTACAAGACTTTATCTGGCTTCATTAAAGAAGAAACAAAACTTGACACTGCTAATGGACTTACTCAAAACCAGCTTTCTGTGAGGTGAAGTTATGTAAGACACAAAAAGATCTTGTAAGAACATTATTCTGTATACAGTACTATAGGGTGACCTTGGTTTCTGTTACTAATAGTCCTAGCAACTGAACAAAAGACTTGGTAGAACAGCCCTACCCTCAAGAAATTACAACTTAAGCAACTAACACATAATAGAGGCGTATATACTTGCATATTTCAAATTATAGTCTAAGAATCTATGAAGGAAAAACAAAAATCTATTTCCTCAAATTTGGAAGAAAATAATTAAAATCTGTCTTCCAATAATGTAGTTCCCTACCATACCCTGAAGTAAAGACTAAGATTTCCGCTCTCTCTTCCCAATAGTTTTGAATTTTACCTTCAAGTAAGTTATTTGAAGCAAAGTATTGACCTGGTGTTAACCATGAGTAGTGGATTAGTCTCCAACAATGCTGAAAAGGCAGAGGCTCACACTTTCTTCACCTCTGTCTTTAGCAGCACTGCTGGTCCCCATGTGTTGGGAACAACAATCCAGGTTGATGCAAACAGTGACACACCGTCAGTGAAGGAAGATTTGGTGCATGAACTACTACTGGAACTTGACACCTACAAACTGATGGTCCTTGATGTTATCCACCCCAGGGGGTTAAGAGAGATGGCTGATGTCATTGCAAGGTCACTCTCCATAATATCTGAAAAATTGTGGAGATAGGGAAATGGCCCAAAAGACTGGAAGAAGGCTAATGTCACCCCCATCGACAAGAAAGGCTTAAGGGAAGATTCAGGAAATAAATTGGAGGCCCAGCAGTCTTAATTCAGTCCCCAGGAAAGTTATGGAATGAATCCTCCTGGGGGCTATCAAAAGTCAAATGAAGCACCTGATTGGGAAAAGCCAGCAAAGATTCCCCAGTAGCACATCGTGCTTGACAAACCTGATCACCTGCTAGGACAAAGTTACCTGCCCAGTTGATGTGGGGCCAACAGTGAACACTGTCTACCTGGATTTCTCCAAAACTTTCAGTATGGTTCCCCACAGCCTCCTCCCAGAGAAACTGATACATTACGGTCTAGACAAGTGGTCTGTGAGGTGTGTGGGTAACTGGCTGGCAGGCTGCACCCAGAGGGTGGTGGTAAATAGCTCCTTTTCAATCTGGCAACTTGTTATAAGTGGGGTCCCCTAGGGATCTATACTGGGGTCTGTGCTGTTTGAGCTGCTCTTCAACTCAAAACAGCTTATTATGTTATGTTCAACTGAGAGCCACAGATGAGCCGCCCATGTTAATCTTGGTTAATCTAATGCTAATAATTTCAAAAATTTTGGTGAAGAAGGTGACTTTAATTGTAAAGACTGACTTCATGGCACAATACGTTCTTTTTCAAAGATGTCAGTATCAATCATATACTCTTAAAAAGAATAAAAGCATTGCAGAGGTCAACATGCATGTCTTTATATCACTCCCACAGCAAGGTGAGTTTGGAAAGTGCTAGCACGGTAAAATGCAACAACTCTCTTCCCCAGATCAGGTCTAGTCCAGATCCCAGCTTTGTTAGCTGGTTCAGCTCTATGCAAATCCGTTTCATTTATGCACCTGCAGAATTTGTCCAAGAAGCTTAGATTTTTCTTCTTATCTTGCACAAAATTATTTCTTTTACAAAACATGAAGTATCTTTCAAGAGTGGTTGTGTTTTAAGGCTTCACTTACCTATCAGCAACTACTTTATTAGTGACTAGATGGGGAAAAAAACACCGAACACCAGGCCCTCCCTTTGGTACAATTCATTTAATGAAATGTACTGAACGTTTGTTCAGTGCATGGCAGAAAAAGCTCCTGAACATAAGATTGTTTCCCATACACAAATGTCACAGAACATGAACTGACAGCAGTGCGAAATACCAGCTTTGGAAGCTACCTGCTAGAGGACACTTTGGTCTTTGAAAATACATATAGCAGCATGATACATTTTTGATGAAAGCGACAGCAAGTAATCTGGTATAAAATATGCATGAGTCTCAATGTGTACTGCCAGACATATGCTCTGTACAGTATGTTTTATGCTTGACAGCATGGTACAGTACACGTAGAGAGAACAACACATGAGACAGGGCTACAGCTTAAAAACAAGATTTTTTTTTTTACTTTTTCCCTTTCAGTAAGAGCAGAAACGAAGAACTAAAAATAGGCAAAATCTCCAACCAACCAATTCTATAAAAGAGGACAAAGGAAAAAAATAATCAAGGACAAGAATAGTTTAAAACTTCAAACCTTCCTCCCAACATTTCAGTACTACTAACTAGGGTGTTAAATCTAAACACATTAACTTAGCCACTCAATTTTGAAAAGACACTGCCACCTGGCATTAAAAGCTTGGTATTTTCTGCCATATCAATATGACAATGACCTCCAATATTTACAAATATTTAAGACCTTTTATTTGCATAATTACCTTGTGAAGTCAGTCATCTCCATCATAATCACACACATCCTCTTGGCCAAAACAATGATGTCATTGCTGGTATCATCCCATATTTCAATCTCTGCATCAAGTTTACTCTTGACTTTTTTGAAGTCAGCCACTTGCTCAGCTATCTTTTCCTTTTCAGCCTCTGGCAGTTGAGTCATCTTGGCCTAAAATGTAAAATAATATGATTTGCAAAATGTCTACATCAGAGTGTTTCTCTTTTTTTTAAGAAAATCACTGGATAGTATTAAACATTACTTTAAATACACTGTGGTCTAAGCCAACTGTTCCAGCCTGAGCACTTCTGAGTTTCAAAATCTGTATGCTGTCATTGGATTGGGCCAAATAAATTACCTCAGTATAATGGGGACAGTGCTGTCCATGAAACCATTAATGTAGAGAGAAAAAGACAACTAAACTGTTTCTAAGAGTCCTTATGAAAGATGACTGATAAGATTTTCCTTTTTCGTAGGCGTGAAGGAGACAAAGTGTTTTTAAGTATGCAAGTTACAAATGCAAAATTCTCTGAAATAGGAAAGAGTAAAGGAAATGGCTTAATTGTCCTAAAACTTTCAGGTACGCTCACCCTCTCTTTTGAAAAGATTCTACAATACCATTTTAAGAACTGGGAAAGATTTAATGAACATGTCAGAAATCCATATGTGAATAAGCGTACCAATAAAGTATCTTGAATGCCAATCAGAGAACATCTCATATTCAAAATCAATCCACAGTCCAACTGCATTTGTGGATGCAGCCCTATCCTTGGCTGTGGCTTCAGATGACTGTTTGCAAACGTTCCACAAGCTAAAGCTGTTTCAAAGAAAGATTCCGTATAGCTAGAAAAGTGGTGGGTTTTGTGCAAGTTCAGACTATGATACCAGAAAATTCACTGTATATGGAATGCATATATTCTTCCCACATTTAAGCATTAATTATTTCATATATAAAGATTGAAACAACTTCTGAAAATGCAGCGTGGTGAGAGAACTATTTTATTTAATATTCTTCGTCATGAGCAACATCATCAGTCTGTCCAGACAGAGGTCAGTTATACAGGCCAGATAGCAGACGGGTTAAGGTATTATGTGGCCATATAGCAGTCCTGGCCATTCATAATACCTTCTACCATGGGAAATGAGGAGACCTTTTGGTCTGTTGCTCTCAATGGCTCTGCTGCCACAGTGGCTTTTACCTATCACCTTGTCTGTGAAGTGGCCCACCTCTTGCACCGCAGGCTGTCAGGAGCTCACAGTTACATACACCAACTATTAACACACTGTAATTATGCCGCAATTAAACAATAAATATTTTGTGACTTTTTCTGGTTTAGAAAATATCTACCATCCATAAAAAAGAAATTTAAGGCAGTGGCTGTATTACTCATAATTGGTGTAACAGGTAAACAGTTTAATATGTAATGCATATGTTTTTCAAGCCAAGCCGTTTCAGAGATTTTATTTATGCTTGAATCACTCTGTCATAAGGTTAATTCTCCCATTTATATGAATTAGTGGAAATTACAGGCCTACCAAAGTATCGCTGCAGTCACAGAATTAGAAAGTGTACCTATTTTAAGGAACACTTTCCTGGTTTTGTTAAGAAAAATCCCACCTAAAACAGACCAGAGAAGACCAAGACACAATTTCCTCATGGTTGCAAGGTAAGCTTGCTGGGAAAGGTATGAAATAGATAAAAATACAAGCTGGGCTACAGAGTCAAGAGAATCAAAGTATGATCTAATACATATTTGCTGATTGGTGGACACTTATGGTATTTCCTAGTTCCCTTGCTTCAATCCTGTTCAAGAACACAGGTCGAGATCTGTAAACCGCAAGAAAGATGCCATTTTAATGAGGGAACTGTGACATACAGAATCCTGCTATGTGCCAACCATAATGAGTTTCAGGTGGAATGAGACACATTATCCACTGGAACAAAGGGGCAACGGAAACTACAACTCTGACCTTGTTTTTTCTTTCACGTCCCTCATACTCCTTCAAAACCATATACAGCAACAAAATACAACAATTGTACACACAGCCTTTTAAGTGCAGATATGGGTTTTTTTATCAAAATAGACAATAAATTGGTAAATGTGAAATAAAGATCTAAATTGAATGACTGATATTACATGAGCGCAGGTTTATTTTGTCCACCAGGAAAAAATGGTTTTTTTTTCATTACTTCTAAGCCAAAATGTTCTTTATTGCAGTAGGTAACAGAGTTAGAATGAAGTGAGAGAAGAAGCTCTAATTTTGCTATCTTTCTTCCTTCTGTTACAAAAAACCATCCCAGCATATATTTTTCTTTAATTTCTTTGATTTAACTCTTCAGAGGGCTAGCTATCCCTGGTAGCTGGGAGCCTCTGATGCTGGGGTTATTTGCATTGTCCCATTTGCAACTTGATTTACCATGGAGAGACTGGCGTTTCCTTTCATTTCATGCCCTTCCAAGTTTCATTCAATTCACTGTCACAGATACTGAAATTTAAAGGTCAGAACAAATTGTCCACATAATGATAATAATAGAGGACACATAGGGAGTAACCACTTGGTGAAAATCCCGACTCTTCTGTTCTCTGGTGTATTACTCGCCAATGAGATTCCAACCCAAAGAACTGGCCTTTTGCGTAGCTTTGTCCCTGGCTACATTCTAAGGAATTGACTTTAGAACAAACTTACAATTATTCTCTCCAAGTCTTAGATTGACACACACTTTTTCTTTCCTGATCACCTAACACAAATGACGAAGGATGGAAGGAAGAAAGGACGGAAGGAAGGACGGAAGGAAGGACGGAAGGAAGGGAGGGAGGGAGGGAGAGAGAGAAGGAAGGAAGGAAGAAAGGAAGGAGGGAAGGAAGGAGGGAAGGAGGGCGGGCCACAAAAAGCACAATATATTCAAGCAATTGTGTTGTCAAAAACTCCTTTTGTCTGAGCCAGAGGTGAGCCAGATATCCTTTTAAAGGGAAAGAACCTCCCCTTGAAAATTATTTAACACATGCTGTTTGTAGGTTACAGTGTGTCACATAACTACAAAGAAAAAGGTGAAAATTCTGGTTTTCTATAATTTTGTAGGTTACAAAGAAAAAACCACACCCCATCCTCCTGATGGAGCATGTGAAAAACTTTTCAGAGCTTTTACAAACAAGTATATAAAATAACATGCTCTTTACATACTGTAGTTCTAAGATACCGGCATAGATTCAAGGAGACCCAGTTAATGTCACTGTGTTGCCACAGCTGAGCAAACCTCTTTGGTACCCCCCAGACTCAGCAGCAACAAGAAGCCATCTCACCCCTGTTTTGCTTCCCTGCTGCAGAGTGGTGGAAGTGAACATTTGCTGTAAGTGAACAAGACCTCTCCAAATCTCTCAAAGGACAGGAATCTCTTTCAAACAAACTGTTTCAAAATAGTTCCAATAGTGACATTTAATTGTTTTACTTGAACGAACTTTGTAGATCACCATCATAAAACGGTGATCACATCAGCTGAGCCTATTTTATCATGAAGGTGAGCATAAGATAGACACTTATAAAGGCTATTCTACAGATGTGCTTTGAATACTTTTCTTGAACGTGGCATAGAGTTCAGAGTGGTTCTGTTACAGTGAGTAAACTGTTCCCACTACCTTTTACAAAACATCTTACCTTTTCTTCTGAGTCAATAATTGTTCGAGTTTGGATAAAGAGGCGAAAGAGAGCGTGGTGGATAGTCTGCAATTCAAGGCAAAGGGAATACACAGGATGTTCCCTAGAGATTAACTCTGTGGTTGTGTGATACTGACAGCTGGGAGAAGCTGAATGTTTTTTGCCAGGTTCACTCTCTGCTGTCACCAGTTGTCTTCTTCCAATTTTAAGAATCAAAACATGCCTGCTGAAGTCCAGCATTCTCTGAACAAGTTCAGAGTGTGCCTTACTTGTGCTGCCACGTCAGTTCCTGTATATTTTTAGATACAGTAATTGGATACAGAGGTAAAGCTATTGTGAGAGCATATAAAAAGAACAAACTGTCTAATGCCATTTCTGCATCAGCCTTTGCTAAAAAGGATGACTTCGATGAGGCAATTGTTCCCTCTGTCCCAGGATGAGAGGCCTATAGATGAAGAAGCAAAACATCATGAATCTAAGCTTCACTAGGGTTTTGTCACTGGTTCTCATCATCTTATTCATAAATGACTTGGGAAATATGATCTAGAGATAAATGCCATCGGGCGGATATGATACAGTTCAGAAAACTGCTCACGGGATACTTATCAAGAACAAATGCCAAACTAGATATATCTGTCAGGCAAAATTCTTCAGGGACCTGCCCTGGCTCTGGCATTATTCAGTATTTTCATCAATGGCATGGATGACAGAACCAAGAGCACACATCACATGTTTGCAATGTAAAGAGGCCTGGTTTGATATGTCAGAGTTCTGGTTTACAATTCAGAGCAATTCTGAGAAACTTAAGAAATTATGTGAAAGAATAACAGGATGTATTTCAGCTGAGACACGTACGAGGTTTTACACCTAAGAAAAATCACCAGTATGCACATGGAACTGAGATACAAGTGGTTCTGTAGTTGATCAAAATGATGTACTCTTGGCAAAAGAGCAAACTTCACACAAAACTCATTCTGAAGTATGCATATAGACAAAAATAGTGTAAACATTACACTAGCACATACTGTTGAGACCATAGTTGGCATCATGCACATGACGAATGTGCAAAAAATATGAATGGTCTAGATACAAAATTCAAGAAGTCATTAACCAGCTCAGGAGCATTCAGAGGCGAGAAAAACAGGACAAAAAGGCATACAGAAGCCACTACCTTAAAGGATAAATAAAGGGTATTGGAGTTGTTCAATCCAGAGTTTAGAAAACAGAGAGGACATGGAATAAGGATCTAGAACGACAAAATAAATATTATACATAGAAAAAGGAAAGCTCAGATCCTCCATTGTGTTTCATGCTAGTACTAATGAACATGCTTAACTGCAACATATGAAGTATAAAGAAAAAACTTTCCCATAAACAATCAGTTCCAGTAATGACCCAAATACAGGCAGCGATGCAATTGCTCTTATATATGTACAAGTCAGAAAGAAAGAAGTATATTTACTCTACCTTAAGACAAATGGCTGGATTAGCCTACTTTTGGGGGTTCTTTCCAGTCCTACTTTGTACCAGTATAGAATATTGTACTGCTGCAACCTTGAGTCCTCCACTAATTCCCTCTGTTCCCGTTACTGAAACTGGGGTAACTTAAGAATTATCAAGGAAATTAAATACTTTTCATAGATCATGACTTTTTACAGAAAATCTTTTGCCATATATTCAGTGTCAAAATTATTATTAGTAGAACTTACTCAAAATTACAGTAGTTATTTGCATGCTTGAATTCTTACCATCGGGATTTCAAGCTTCTGGGTGGCTTTGATAAAAAAAAATTAAAAATATTCTAAATGCGTTTTTTTATTTATAAAATATCACATGCTTCCTGTTAATGTATGCAAGCATTTATATTAACATAGGAATTTAGATGTAAAGTACTTGTTACTTGAGTAAGAATACGCGATTCATTTGGAGGCAAATTAACTTCCCTTCCATGTACTGTTTTATGCAAGTATAAATAGGTGTTCTTGGTGTTTGCTTTTACATCTATTCTCTTTTCTTAGACATTTTATTAAGATTATTACATGGTTATCTTTTCAAAGCTAAATGTATTTTAAACATGTATTAATGATTGCTATATTTAAGATGTAATAAAAATAAAACAATAAAATAATTCAGCCTGGATTTTCTCTCTCCCAATATAATACACAGAGTCAACTCTCCGTAAGCCCTGAATTGTTGTGCAAACATAGTATGCAACAAATCTCTACAAAAGCAGCTCTTATTCTCAGACATTTTTGCCTATGTATTCACAAAACAGTCTGCAGAACTCTTGACAAAAAATGTGGGTGGGTGGGTGGTTGCCTAAAAGAATTTCTGCTTTTCTCATCCATAAGCAGATTATGTACAAGCTAAAACATTTCACCTCTTCTTCAATATGAACACGTAAGCTGTAGCACTAACTTTAATATTAAGCTGTTCTCTTCACTAATTTAGTAACTTTAAACACTAAAAATAAATTTTCTCCTATTATCAGAATATACATCGTCCAAGTCTGATAATTAACTGGGCAAATACTTACTTGACCTTCTCTTTAATGCAAAAATCACATAATAATAAGCCACTACCTCCCTCTGTGGAATCATGAACATGATGGCATGCATTTCCTCAAGCAAAATTACTGTGTAATAAGCTGGCAGAGTAACTACATAGATCAGACACAACAACCAGATGAAGATCTAACTTTCAGCTGAGAAAAACTGCATTAGTCCTTGGATCCACAAGCAGTAGCTGCTTTTATAGTAGCTAAGGATTTGGTCCTAAGAATCTTCTTCAGGGATATAAAACCGCCCTATGTCCAGTTTAATTACTGAGAGATCTCACAGCACATTGCCCAAGTTAACCTGCATCCTGTAAGCACTATCAAGTTCACATTGCCCAAGTTAACCTGCATCCTGTAAGCACTATCAAGTTCATCATAAAAATATGGAATTACATGAGGGAAAGATCAATGAAGTAACATTTCCAAGATTACCTACATAATTGCCTATATACACAAGGTCAAAATTCACTCCTGCCAGCCCACTGATCTATACTTCCTCTACAGGGAAAGACAGAGTCTAAAGAAGTTATAATTAATAGTACATGAACTTTTCCTACATAAGGAAAATGAGATTTGCCAGTTAAGATGTAGCCTTTTTTACAAGTGGCACATGCACATCACAGCTCGTTTTACAGGCTGTGGTATGTTTTTTATGTTGCGGTAAAAAGACAAAGCAAAAAGGTGCTTTCATAGGCACTAATTCCCTGATGGAGAAGTGAGAGATGTGACATGGGATAAAATACAACGCTTGACAAAGAAAGAGGTATCAAGCGTGCTGATACTCAGAAGTAGCATTGAAACAGGTATGTATAAAGAAAACTGTAGTGGAAACACCCAGGAGAAAGAAATCAAGGAGGAAAAGAAGCTACTCCACAATCTTGCCATACCACTTCTGGAACACAGTCATTCTTGGGTGTTACCACTGCACGTAAAAGCCCAAGAACAGCACAGCAAATCTGCTGCAAGAGGACAAGTCTCCATCTAAAGCTTAAAATCTATCTGATCTATACAGTTTCTTCATATTGCTGAATAGGTTCTAGGTATACATATTCTAAAAGCAGTCCAAACGAAGAGGTTTTAAATCATTGTTCATGTTTGCTGAAGCAGCAAATAGATCTGTTCAAAAGAGTGTTTTAAAAAAAAGTGTACATGAAGATTTAATTTCTGTCAACATTTTATTTATGTTAAGAAAGTAAGTAGCTAGTTTAGTCAAAGACACAATTTTCTGTTAAGTTTTTTGGTAACGTGTCATTTGTGGCCCTGGTACCATAATTGGAAAACTGCTTCCAAATAAAGCTAGACAATCTGGCTTTAAGCAATGACTTTTATCTAGATCCCCCCCAAAAGGTACATGTACAGTAATTGTATTATTTTGGGGAGAAATGAAAGAAAAAATTGAAATGTACCGCCTGTACCATCAAAATACTGTTTTTTTTCATCCTTTATCTATAAATAACTGTCCCTTCCACTTCTACACCAAATTCAATGACAGTACAGATTAGATATTGTCTCTGTAGTACAAGGAGAAGTTTATTCCAGAGATACCTCTCCACAGCAATAATCTACACCTCTCATTCTTGACAGCCAGCCCCCTAACTACAACAGTCCTCAGCATTTACTTCTTGCTTTGTGTAGACATCCAGAAGTATGTGTTATTTACAGTTTTCTTTTGAAATAACAAGCCTTTAAAGTATTCTGGTTTATCTGAGAAGTGGAAGACCACGTGTGAAAAAGTGATCTTTTAAAGCTTTAGTGGATTTTTTGTTACTACATTAGGATAGTAAACATCTACAAACTACCACTTCCATTTTCCCACTGAGAGTAACTCTACAAGTGCATTTATTATGCGGTATTTATGAAAATATGTAAGTACACCATCTGTACCTGTTTTAAAAAAATTCATAGCATCTCATTTGGACAATGTTTTGAAGGAAACCCCTGTCTTTCTTAAATACAATAGAAATTTTAGCCTGTAATTTGGGGGCAATGTGTTAACGTTTACAGACAGTAGTTTTAATTGAGATGGGCAGCTAGTATATTTTAATCACCAGTTATGTTTGTTGAGTAATAAGACTGTATGAGGTGATCTTTTGCAATTACATTTCTCATGGTGTTTTATGAATCAACTGACAGTTAATTAGCATGTCATTGATATATATGTATGCAACACAAAAGTTTTCATTCTGGTTAGTAGTTTTTCATTAGTATTTAAGGTCTTAATACAGAAAATACATGTGTTTGATAAATAAATGTTGCTGAAAAATAAATAGGATTAAAATTCCATTTTCTTGACATAATTCTTTTTATATTGAAAAGTTTTGGGGTTTCCCAACTGGTTCTATCGCTTATAATTTCTGTTATGGGAATACTACCAGAAACAATCGAGTGCGAGAGATGTGGTCTTGCTTTAGGTATTGAGCAAACAAGTAATGAAATTGACATTTCTGGGCCCACGGATCTTTCCACTTCAGAAAGCTGTGAATACAGTATAGTTGTGCTGAAACATTATTCAAAAAGGAAATATAAAGAAGATTAATGTTTGCTAAATACATGAACTTTGTACTAAGAAACCTTTCGCTGTATCACAAATGTTTTCAGGCTTTTAAAAATGTCTGAATGCGAACAATAAAATAACCACCAGTAATGTAGTGAAGTCCTCGGGTTCAATAGCAATACAACAGGAAAACCACATTCAGAACTTCCAGAAATGCAGAAATTGTCAAATCTGCATTAAGTTTTTCATACGTCCTCATGAATTCACTAGTTAAGCAATAAACTACAAAATATTTTCACACATGAACACAGCAGAAGTCTGTAACTCATGCACTGTAATGACTAAGATTCCAGATATATCCTTTCTTTTCTGTGCACGTGACCTTTGTTGTATGTAGAGGTTATTTTTGGTGAATATGCGTGCTTCAGTAAGACCCAGATATAAACATTTCCTTGTTTACTTTGCTTCTGTTAGACCAAGCCACATTTATGAAACTGTAACCAGTTAGAATTTCATTCAGTAAGTATAAGAATTTTTCTACGTAATTTGCATGTCACTAGATCAGGCTCCCCAGGGAAGCCGTCGGGGCACCAAGACTGTCTGAATTTAAGGAGCATCTGGATGACGCTCTTAGTCCTCATGGCTTAGGGAATCCTGTGAGGAGCAGGCAGTTGGACTTGATGATCCTTATGGGTCTCTTCCAACTTGATATATTCTATGATTCTGTATCCTTACCAACTATTTACAACTTAATTACCCTGTATTTTTCACTTTCAGGTCATACAGATTGTTTTACACCCTCTGCACATTTTTAGAACTCTATTAAGAGTTGAACAAGACTTTAATGATTCACTGATTATTTCAAGTGGCTTCATAGGAACATAGTAGCATTTTTCCCCTCATTAAATTGCTTTTAAAATAAACTGGTGTTAATACACACCCTGTCAGTTTTCCCTTCAGTCTGAATACTTGTACGACTACGCGCATCATGGTCTTCTTCAAGATCAGATACATCTTCTAGCTCCTCGGGTGTCTGGGAAAAAATGTAGAAATGGGTTATTCTCTTTTATGGGTAGTAACTTTGATATTAATTTCAAACACGTAATTTAGTCCAATATAACGTCCAATAAACAGAAGTGAGTCATATTCTAGCAGTGCATTGTTTATTAGACCCTAACTAAAATCAGATTGTGTCAGAAGGCTCTGAACCAGTTCAGAAAAGCCATGATTTAATTAAGGCTCAGACTTTTAAAGTTGGTATTCAGGGAATTTACTTTGTATTTAAATATGGTGCTACTGCTGCTAGCAACTGTCTTACAAGAAACCTTTACGTGATGAGAATGGATGTCTATGTTTTTAAAACCAAATGTTCTTCTACTTTTTTAATGATTTTTTTTACTACTTCTTTTCACTGTCCAGAAACACTCATATGCCCACTCTCCCATCTCCACATGAGACACAGCAGATCTAGTAGACCTTGGAAAGGTCTATTATTTTGTTGGTGAGAATAAGAGGCCTTGTAATCCTGCTAATTTTTATGGCTATACTGACATCAAAGAGTGCTCCAAATCAGCTATGCATTCTGGGAGAAAAAAGCCCCACCTTTTCTCCCATTTTGAATTTCTCAATTCTATCAAGCAGCACAAGTTCCTGTGCTACAGGAAAAATTAAGTGACCCTAATTTGCTATATGTGTATATTTCATATGCCACTGTCTGTGTTCCTTCTAATCATCTCAACTGCCACTTAAGCAACACCAGTTTGTTACATGAAAATACACATTTGCACATTGTATTATGACGATTTGCCATCCTTTTCTACTGTTGTGATGCTTTCTTAGGGCTGTCTGGTTTTTGCCTCTAGGTGGATAGGAAGAAGTAATTCTTACAGATAGCAACTAATGATACCAAGCCATCTTCTCAACAAAGGAAAGTTAATCCCAACAGCATTAGGTAAATACATTTTTTCAACTCTTAAACTAATATCCTTCAAATACTATATATCTTGGGAAAAAAGACAAATTCTATTTGCAGCCTCCTCTCGTAATACACTCTCCAAATTCTGTGATTTAGGCCAGTCTATGACTTTCACTGTATATACTATAATGTACCCACAGCTAAAATAATCTGCTTTGGTAACACAGGTTTTGTGTACTATTTTTTTCAACCATACATGACAATTCAATCAAGAAACATTGTTTAACTTATGACGAGAGTAATTTTCTGTAGGATCCACATCTTCACATTTGTTTCCTCCCTCCAACTTAACGTATTTTAAAAAAATAAAACAGACTTCTGAATTTTATCATACATAACTTTGTAAAAAAGCTGTCTAAAGAAAGGACGCTAAATAAAATATTAAAAGCATGTTCACTCATATTAACAAAGCACTGCACAATGAAGCACACAAAACTAATAGGATTATGAACGATTTAAAAAATAATACTGGTTCTGCCAATGCAATCCAGTAGATTCACACTGCAAAGAACCAACAAAAAAAAAAATGGTCAAGACTCAATACACAACTGGTGACAGATCTACTATTGAATGGTCTACTACTAATTGACATCTCAAGTTCCAATTAGAGCGAAATCCTGACATTCTTGGTATCCCAAAAGCCTGATATGCCAAGAGAAACATGACAAGAAAGGACTATCAGATAACCCTACCAAAAGCAGGCAGAAAAAAAACCTGGCCATTACTTTTACCCACTTTTCAATCATGTCAAGTATTTTGTTTTTAAACCAGAATTGCTGTATGTTCTCACCTGCTTATTTTTAATATCAAGTTATGTATGAAAGAGATCTGTTGAGAGGAATGTTCCTCTTTGTTGGGGGAAATGTATGGTTCTGTTACTTTATTTCTGGGTCCATGGTAATGGCACCACATTAAACTGAATAAATCCAATTGCATACACATAGCATCTGGGAAAGCTCCTGCGTGGCCAGAGGGTAGCACATGAACTACTAGACTTCAACGTCAGCCTTGAAACGAGGTTTCAACAGCACTCCATTACTTCAAGAGCGTAAAGGAAATTTCACTCACTGAACAAAATAACAATAATTTCTTTAAGATCACATTATAAGAAGTGAAGAACTCAAAGCTGGTGCACAAGCTGTCAGAAAGATAATGCTGGTGGTTAAAAATACACAGAGGTACCCTCAAGAAAATAGACAGGCATCAGTTTTGGGGGCAAAGATGAGCATAATGCTACACTGGTAAAGCAGGGAAAAGGAATCTTTTATTTTCAGGCAGACTAACAGTGTGATGAAGTCTCCCAGCTTTAGTCTTGGAATTAGATGTAGTAAGAATTCCACAGTATCCAAAACCTGTTACCATTTACACGTTGCTTGAAAATATGCAGTGTGGGAGGAAAAAATCAGATTTCATTGTAGGTGGACATCCGTGACATTAAAGAAAACTCACTTTAATTGACACACTTCGACACTATTATTAGAGAACCAGTAACAGCAAGGATATTAAAACAGAGTAACTTTAGCTTCTCAGGGTTACACTGACCAGGGCCCTCAGGCAGGTAATAGCCTTGTATCAGAGAGAGGTTTATAGAAAAGAGAAGTTACATTTTTTTTAAAGCTGCACGTATTTAGTTAGTACATATAGAAATATATTGTGTAATATTAGTTACATTTTTTTCCTCAGTGATTCTACAGTTGGATTCACGGTAGCAGGGTACTATTCCTTCCTCTGCAACAGCATACATGGAATGTTTGACAATCCCTCAGCTTCCATTGTAGGGCTGTTTGCTTCTTCTATAAAGCATGGAATTCAAGATGCTGTGACAGGGCAAAATGGTTAATAATTCTGACACTGTCACATTATTTTTCAGTGAGTTAGGTCATGCCATTAAGAGCTTTCTACCACTACCACCTCACTGCAAGTTGCATATATTCAGAAAAAAGATTATTTTTGGAGGCACTGAGAGAATTTCTTAGAATTGTATTGATGCTATTTTTCTGTCAATAAAAGTCAATTGTCAAATAAAGTCAGATTACATAAATATGTAATAGCCAAAATGTAGAAACCTTAGACAGCAAAGACTACAGGAAAATGGCACTAGTCTAAGACACCTCTAAGTGACAGTCTCAGGTAAGCTTTCCATAGATGAAAATACCAATCTATTATTCTGGTATTTCAAAAGTGTTAAGTTGCAGAACACGAAGATGTTACTCCTCTTTCCAGCTGCACTGTCATAGGGATTCACTCTCCAATTCTTTAGTCAATGCAGAATATTGGGTCAGTCTAAGTGCAAGTGTGCTGGCTGCCATGAACCAGCTCCCAGGCCTCCATGATCTAGTTGAAAATGTTCCTGTTCATTGCAGGGGGGCTGGCCTAAATGACCCTGAAGATATCTTCCAATTCACGCTATTTATCTATGAAGTAAAACCCACTCTGATGATGAACCTTTTACTTTGCTTTTCGCAAGGAACTTTAAAGAGAATAATTAATAAAATCAAGGCCTGACTTTAGTGTTTAGATTTCTGCCATTCTTTCCAAACTGGGCTCAAGCGTGCTTGTTGGCTTACTTGCTTTTTAATCCAAGCTCTGTAGAACACTGTGTCTGACTAGATCTTAGAGCATTTTCTCCAACTCAGGTTTTTATGCAAGTGCTCCTCAAAACTGATTATCCAAACAACTTTATGTAGATTATTAATTTTTAAACATCACATACAGCCACGAAACCATCAATCCTGCCAATAAAGGGTCTCAGTTGTCAAAAATAATGCAGAGCCAAGTCTAGAATCTCAAGGCATACAATGCAAATGGACAAGGAGCCATCATAATGTGAAAGGAAGAAAAATTTTCTCCTCTTATCTAACACTCAATTGAACGCTGACCTTTAAAATGTCATTATATGCTCTTATGTTTTATCTTATCATGGTTTCAACAGTCATTCTTTTTCCCAAATGAATACTAAAACACAGTGCAGACTAACACCTTAACAGGATCTAAGTTGATGAGTGATGTCTTTACTATACCACTGCAGATACAGAAGTTATTTGCAATATGTAAATACCACAGCAGCAACAGAAACACTCGTAGGCACTCTAGGAGGACCAAAATTTGGCTATTATGTTCTTCACTGAGAACAGAATGGGTTTCAAGAGATCATCTGTTCTACTCTGGACGTTTCACTAATCCCCATATTTCAAAAATGTCAAGCAGCGTGTCATTCCGTGTAACAAGCTACGGTAAATGTATCACAAATGGGCTCTCTGCAAATATTTAGCTACTGTCTAATAATTCTGTGTATTAGTCACACCACCACCGTTACACCACACTTAATTCTACCAGATGACAGGTTGCCAGAGAAAGAGTTTTGATGCACTAGAGGGAGAGCAAGAAATTGTAAGCGTCATTTATTTTTCCTGAGAAATTTACTAAGATACTCACATAATTGCTGCTATCTATTCATTAAAAGCACTTTTCAGGTTTTTGCTAAAAGCAACTAATTTGAGTGTTATTTTGAAAACTCAAACCCCACATTATAAAGGGCAAATTAAAATCCTATGTTCTTAATCTGTCCAATATTGTGACATCTCAATGTTAATGTTAATGCCAAATACCATCCGCCTTTATTTACCATTAAAAATAATCATATGTCTATTCTTGAAATCTATTATTGGCCCTTACCTTAAAATGACATCTTTTACATATCACACTACTTGGGATATTATGAATATAAAGCTAGCAAAAGATTAATAAAACCAGATATTAGAACTCTGCCTTTGACAGCTGTATTGTCACCAGCTGCTGGTAAGGAATTTGTCATTAAGTAACAGTAAAATCATTATCCTGCCATAGCCTGTGCGCATTACAGATAATTCATTTTCAAATGTAGGCAACAAACAGTTATTGTTACTAACAGAGACAACTGTGCAAAAGATCTTCTATATATTTAAGTTCTAACTTCAGGTAAGATCAGCAGTGAGAACATAAACTATAGTGATAAACTATGGTGAAGACCAAACAGTCTAATTAACGATGAGAATAAATGATGACCTTTTAACACTGAAAGATTAAAGTATTTTCAATTAAAAAAAAAGTTATATGGTAAAGAATTGAGATTTTAAAAATACTAAATGCTGTGAACTCACAGTATGGGGCAAAAGTTACCTTATTACTACTGGATGCCAGATGCTAGAAGGTTTTGTTTCCTCCTTTAATAGTATGCAAATTTTTAGCATACTGCTCCAGGAGATTAAGACAAAAATGCTAAGATTAATCACCATTACAAAGAGCCAGACAGATCAACAGCCTGACTCCATGTGATAATTCTTGTGTTTTCAGTTCTCACTGAGAGTTACACATCGGGGTAACAGTATTCTCAATAACCAGCCCAGGAGAAAGGAAGACTGTGAAGTTGTCAATGCTGAGTAAATGGACACACAGAGTTTTACCACGTATTTTCTATCACAAGTTACGGCTCTTTTGCAGGAAACCTGTCTTTCAGCCCCATGTTCATTCTTCTTTAACTTTAGTTGTACCTTTTGAAGCACTGATGGTATTTTGCAGGCATGCCACTCTTTCATAACGCTTACAACAATTCAAAGATAGTTTTACTCCTGAAAAACTGACCTCCTTTTGCTGTTGGAGAAGTACTGAACACATACTTAAAACTAAAAAGTTGGGGGAAACTTGAAAGTTGAAAACTTGCAAGGCGTAAAAATCACAAATAGTAAGGGCATTGTAGCCATGAAGACTAAAAGATACAAGGAAGATAGATGAAGTTAGCAGTTTCTGTAACATGAAACAGAATGATCACAGAAGTAACTAAGGTTTCGAGACTTCAAATTCTTCATCAGGTATCTGAAGACTCACTTGGAAATCTGGAAGCTTGTTTCATTTTTTCTGGTTATTTCATTTCAAGGAAGCATGGGTTAAATCCCAAATAACAACAGCAGAAATTATGATCAAACATAGCTATTACAATCATATTCCTCTGTGGTAACCAAAGCCGCCTCTTCACTCCATGAAAACCATGACAACTGATACACAGCTCCATGTAAAGTGTACCCTTTGCTTATTCTGTAGGAAAATTCACTACAATTTAGAAACTTCCATTTTGAACTCAAAAAATTTGTAACAAGAACTGAACAGCAGTTTTAACACAAGTGACTTGTTGTGCTGATCTAAAACATATTGTCTGTTTCCTCTGTTGGGCTGATACACGTTTGCTGTATCTAGTGGGAAGCTAATCAAGATATTTCATTTATAATGGAAGAACTTAAGTTGTTTGAAAACAGGCAGTGAGAAGCCAGTTGAGCTACTGTTCTCACTTTTGCCAGTATGTATGACCTACCAATTTTGTAGCTGTGTTTGAAATACTGTATTTCTGAACATTACTCCAATATTTAACAACAAAAATAGCACAGAATTTGTTTTCTCTCTCACATCTGTACATATTAGTCTGAAACATCATCAGCACAGTACTGGCTAATTCCAAAGGCAGACAAACAGATGCTTTGCATTTTGACTCTTCAAAAGCTCATAATGGTTCCCAGCTTCAAAAAAGGTCTGAAGAACAAAGCACAAGTTTCTCAGTCTCTCTTCAGTCCCTGGGAAAATAATGAACTAACTCCTCTTGGAACACACTTCTGGGCACGTGACAGACATGGTGACTATGTGCAGCCAGCATGGATTTCCCAAGGGTAAATCATGCCTCATCAACCTAACTACCTTCTACCACATTTCTGGGTGAGGGAAGAACCACCTCTTAGTTTCTGTAAGTTGGGACACTAGACTTTGGATGGTCGAAGAACCAGATGGATAAAAACTGATGGGATGATCAGATTTAGAGGGCAATGGTTCACAGGTTGTAGCCCGTTGGTGGCTGCGAACAAGAGTACCACAGAAGTCTATTGTAAGACCAGTTCTGAATGGTATCTTTACCAAGGGTCTGAAGAAGGTGATGAAGTGCAGACTCAGCAAGCGTACAGATGACACCAGACTGCCAAACCAGTCAATACATTTAAGGGCAAGGCTGCCATCAGAGGGATTTATGTATGCTGTACAAATGGGCTGGTAGGAATTTTATAAAATTCACCAAGGACAAATGCAAAGTCTGGCAGTTGGGAAGGCAGAACCCCTTGCTAAGAACAAAACAAGCTAGGGCTGCCTGGAGAGTAGATCTGAAAAGGACCTGAGGGTCTCAGCACACAGCAAGCTGGGCTTAAACCAGCAGTGTGTCCTGGCAGCAAAGAATGCCAACACCATCCTGGGCTGTATGAAGCACAGCAGAGCAAGCAAATTGAGGGAGTGACTACTTGCCTTTCCCACACTCTTATTAGACAGCACCCAGAATGCTGCATCCAGTTTTGCCTCCCATCCAATACACAAAGGACACTTGATTAACTGCAGCAAGGTCAGCAGAAGACCGCCAAAATGGTAGCTGGAACATTTGTCCTACAAGGAGAGGCTGAGAGAACTGAGCTTGTTCTGCCTACACAGGAGGTGGCTTTGGAGCATCTAACAGCAGCCTGGCAGAACCTGGAGATCATGAAGAAGATTGAACTAGATGCCATACAGCAGTCAGTGGTGGGAGGATGAAAGGTAACAGGTAAAAGCTGGAACAAGAGAGGTTCAGGCTGGACATAAGTAAAAGCTTTTTCCCCATGGGGGCAGCTCAGGAGCGAAGCAGGCTGTCAAGAGAGGTTGTGTAGTCTCCACCCCGAGAGATATCCATGACCCAGCTGGTTAACACCCTGTGCATGGGACTGAGGAGTCCCATGGAAGGCAGGAAAAAACTCAAATCAGAGCAGATTACAATTAAGATCCATTTAGCTAGATCTAGACAGTGGTTCCAGGTAATTTCAACAAAAGCCTTTGTTTCCTTCCTAATCTTTCATGCCTGTTTGCTTTTTTTCTGGGGTTGGATGTTTTTTCTTAATGTTCAGTTTGCATTTTAATCTCACTTCACAAAATTTCCACAGCACTTTTTCCTTGTGATAGGGAGTAGCGAGATGTTGGAAGATAAATCCACTTCTGTGAACAACAGATTTGACATTATGCTTTGAAAATATGTGATACAGCCCGCCTGCCTTCCTAGAAGACTCCATTTCTTGTGGAGAAGGAGAGTATATACCAAAGCCTCATTACCAAAACCAAAGAAAAAATGCATTCCCTTGGATAGGTGCCTTCCCTTAGCAAAAGGTTTCTAATGATAAGCACATTTCTCAACTGGCATAGATGAAATTATTATCTACAACCTGAAGATTTGCTCAAGTCTCTTGAGTCTCAACCGACCCTCTCTACTATCTGACTTACAAGTAAAATACATTGTCTTAAACAAAGGTATACAGAATAAGCCTGTCAATCAAAAAAATGCGTACATAATTGTAAAAATACAAAATCTAATGCATACCCAACTGCTGAATGCACAGGTACCTCTACCATCATCCTTCCCACACGTGACCACCTATGACTTATTGTTGAAACATAAACTTCTCAGCTTTAGCAGATGTTCCTCCCAGACACTAAGGCAGTGAAAATAAAACCACCACTGCCATGAATCCTATTTCTATTACTTTCATTCCTGCTTTTAATTATCCAGAGGTTTCAGATGCCCAGAACATCCATCTACTTGCATTTAGTCGTTCAATAACCAATGACTGTTCAATTGAGTGACCACTATCAGTTGACGCGGAACTAAATAACCCATTAAGCACATGATTGTGCAAACCAGCCTTCATGTCACAAATCAGTAATTGATACTGCTTTAAGAGCCTGATAGCCTTTATTTCTAAGTAGGCTCCCCAAGAGATGTGGAATTAAACACACACACCTCCCAACCACCCTGCAAAGAGGTTAGACCTAACTACTTCGGGTCTTGTTTCTTAAGAGCTGTTTATTACCCAACTTTGTCATAATTTTTATAGGTGCTCTAAAGAGAATCGTACAACAATGGCTTTTTATTTCTATGTACACTGTTATTACTAACACATTTAACAGTCCATGGAAAATTCTTGGTTTTGTATGTAAAATGATTTCTTTAATTAGGGACAGTTTCATGACAAAGTTATGTGAAACAAGGCAGCAAGCAATATTCCCTTTCCAACACACCAAATGAGAAATATATTCAGATCCGTATTTTCCTTTTACATATTTTTTCACAATGTGCATCTTTAACAGCCTCCGCTGGTGAGTGAAATGGAAGCGGAGATAATCAACTCTGCCACAGATAAAAATGACACAGACCTAAAATTTTTACTATCTATGAAAATTTGACATAATGCTATAAAATTTGGTTCTCCTAATGTCTAAGATGAAATCTTCCCCCATGTAGTCAGAGCTATTATCTTTGTATCCATTATGAACACGTAGCACAGATTTTCTCCTTTCTTGTGCAACAACTTCTTATGTAATTGAAAATGGTTATTATACCTTTCCCTTCTGTTGCTCTATTTGCCAGGCTAATTATGACTAAACCATTCAGCATGTTTCTCACATTTCCTCATACTTTCACTAGTTTAGCTGCAATAAATCAGAGCACATTTGCTTAAAGTTTTAGAGAATTCTGGAGGTGCCCACTGCTCACCTTGGGACCATAAAACTTCACTTCTCCCATTTTTAACTAAGGTACATAAAAGCAGAATAACTGCAGCCAATTGTAATTCAATGAAAGTTTGTTTCGTTGCATGGGGTGAAATTGGTCTTTCAGAGATCTCCAGCATTATCTGACTTGAACAGTAAGTGAAGAGTCAGAACAAACGAATCTAAGTATGAATTAACCACAACCAGCCTAAATGCAGACAGTAAATGGAGCTGATCAGCAATAGTGTTATCCCATGGCAATGGATTTAAAAAAAAAAAAAAAAAGTCTTTCTTCTTAGAACAGAATGGAATATAAAGACTTTTTTCATGGAAAGAAAAGAAACATCTTTGATAAATACTGGTTAGAACAGGATTAATGAAATTCATCTGGTTTATCATTGTTGCTGCTTATCAGCAGAGGTAACCAGCTGAGGAAAAGGATTGCAACAAGCACAAGCATGACATGAAAAGAAATACTTCTTAAGTCTATAAGAAACACGTAAGAAGGAGGAGATACCCTGTTCTCTATGCCTTTGATGGACCAGACAAGAAATGCTTTAAGCTGCCGTAAGGAGACGTGCAGGGTGAATTTTAGGAAGAACTTTCTAAAGGTAACAAAGGAGTGGAATAAAGTGCTTGAAGACACCAGAGAGTTTCCAGCTGTAGATGTTTCTACAAACAGGTCAGATAAATGAATATTGGGAATTGTCTGAAGTTAATCCTTTTCTGAACAGGAAACAGTACTGGTAAGAATACCACTTTGCTTGAACTGCTGAACTGTAATGGGAAATGAAGGAAATGGAAGCAAATATTATACAAGACTCAAGTTTGTAAACACTGCTACCAAACAGTGTTTTTAAAAGCAAAGATACCTTGTTATGCACAGATTACACTATGGAATACCCGCTGCTAGAGTACAAGTATGGTCTTTGCAAGAAAAATAAATTTAAACACAGATTGATATACAAAGGGAAGACAATAATTCTAATTAGATAGTGTAGAACCTGAGAAATAGATGAAAAAAACATCCAACAGTCATTGTGTTTCTTCATTAATGCAGCACTCTCTTGTTAAGTTTTTGTAGGAGTTATTATTGCTTGAAAGTTTAGAAGGGTACTAGCAGTGTTTAATTTAATGGACCAATTCAATAGATTTTTCAGATTATGGGTGATAGATCCTTGATTCATACAGGAAAATCCCTTTTGATAACAGTGATCACCTAAATGATACTCTAATACATTTATATACATTTGCCTCAATTTATATGTTGATCAGACACCTAGTAAACTATTCAGAACCATTTCAATCATCCAAATTCTAAAATTTTCTCTTACCCTCAATAAAAACCACAATCAACTTGTTGATTTGGTTTAAACTTTTGTTTTCCTTTATTAGCATGCACATATATGAAGGAATATGTATATTATGGTTTATTTATTAATGCCATGCAAGAATATCTCCTATTGTTAATTACTGAGATGCTAAGCTTAAAAAAAAAAAAGTTAGAGCATGTTATTAAGACATGCCCTTTCACCACTTTGCTGGATTCCTCTGGATGTGTTCAAGAACTTTTACATCGTTCTTAAATTGTGGGGCCCAGAACTGCACACAGTGCTCAAAGTGATGCTGTACCAATACTGAAAACTGCAGAATAATCACCTTTTGATGAGCTGGTTATCCTGTGTTTGATATACCCCAGGATGAAGTTTGGCCTCTTGGCTGCCAGGGCACGGTGCTGACCTGTATTAAGCCTGTTGTCCAACAACATCTCCAGATCCCTTTCTGCAGGGCCACTCTCCAGACACTCCTCTCCCAATTTATACTTGTGTTCAGCATTACTCCATCGTAGGTGGAGAATCTGGCATTTGGACTTGTTAAATTTCATCTCAATAATTATTGCCTAATGCTCAAATCTATCTAGATCCCTCTGCAAGGAATCTTGTCCCTCAAGAGAGTCAAAAGCTCCCCACAGTTTGGTATTTTCAGTTAACTTGCTAATGGTGCATTCAACTCCTGCATCTAGACTGTTGATAAATACATTGAAAAGAACTGGCCCCAGAATTGAGCTCTGAGGAACACCACTGGTGATTGGTTGCCAGCTGGATGCAGCCCCATTCACTGCAACCTGCTGAGCTCTGCCCTTCACCAGTTCACAGCACACTGTGAACCCACTCACCCCACAGCTGGACAGCTTGTCCAGAAGGATGCTGTGGGAGACAGTATCAATAGCCTTACTAAAATCCAGAAAAACACATCCACTGCACTTCCTTCCTTCACCAGGTGGGTGACCTGATCATAGAACAGGACTTTCTCTTTGTGAACCCATGCTGACTGTGTCTGGTGATTGCATTATTCAGTAAATGCCTTCTAACAGTAAGCAGTATATTCTCCTTAATTTTTCCAGTAACTGAAGTTAGACTAAGAGGTCTGTAGCTCCCCGGGTCTTCCCCCAGGTCCTTTTTGTAGATAAGAATAATACTGGCTAGCATCCAGTCAGCAGGGACCTCCCCAGATTTCCAAGACCTTTGGTTGATAATTGAGAGGGGTCCTGTCATAACATGTGCTAGCTCCTTCAGTACTCTGGGATGAATCCCTTCACAGCCCATGGACTTGTGAACATTGAGCTGTTGCAGCTGGTCGCTTACAACTTAAGCGTTCACAAACAGAAAGTCACTGTTCTCACACTCGTGGTCCTCTGACTCAGAGGTCTACACAGCCCAGGGTCTGTCAGTATTATTAAACAATTAACATGCTTTTAATGTAAGTTTGCTTTGATCCTTCATAACTTCATGATAAGCACAGGAGATGCAAGCTCATTAAAAGGCAACAGACAATTTTACCCTGCTGTGACGGGTGAATCCCACCAGGCACCAGCAGGCCTGGTGTCGCACAGATCATCCCATGGTCAACCCTGTCAATTGGGGAAAGAAATAAACTCAGAAAACCTACAACACCATCAGTGCTCCAGGAATTGTAATGCAACAAAATGGTAATTTGTCTTCTAGTAACCATTTTGGGCTTGTTGCTTTTGGTTGGGTTTGTGGGGTTTTTTGGGTTGTTTTCTAAAAAGAGCAATCATAGTTCAGTTTCTCAAAGACAAAGCTAATAATTCTTTTTTTCCTAATAAAGCCCCAGGAGACAGAATTCTCTTTAATCTTTGAAGCCTTTAGGCAAGGTCACCTGGCCCAGGAGAGAATGGAAACTACTCATCACAAGGATGACGGTATTTTCACTAAAATGCCAACTGCTTTGAATTGCATTCCCAGCCAACACTATGGCTGATACGGAATCTATCCTGGTTTGTCCAGCACTTCCCTTATCTTGAACAGGAAAGCACGGCAGAGTGTTGAATTTAACTCTGGATATGAGACTGAGGTGGACTAAAGCCATGGTGCAATTTGTTTTAATTCTGTCTACCTCAAATTACTTCCCTGGTATGTACAAAGTACATCCAGACTGAATGCATGTGAAAACGGGTCTCCAGGCCTTAAACTTCATATTTAATCATCCATTGTATAATCTACATCCATATGCCAAGGTACCTTTTAACACTATGTCCCCGCTTCTAACAAGACTTTTTAAATTGTATTACTGTATTGTATAATTTCTATACATCATTAGTATCTTCAGTTTTCATAATTATTTATTTTAGCCAAGATAAAAAAAATCAGAATTCATGCACCAGCTACCCTTTTCCAAAGAGATTGGTACCCTGTGGGAATTCCAGTTTTCATGCTTTACAAAAGACCAGTCCTATACTACCTAAGGATCAGGCATGAGAAGTAAATCTCCATATAAACATAAGACAAACTGTAAGGTAATAGGAGAGAAAAAGGAAAAGAAATGTGAAAAAAGGAGGAGTGGAAGGAAAAGGTGTGAGGATGTGCAAGAGGATGTGAAAAGGATACAAACAAACAATACCATGTGAGGCGGGACAATGCACAGCTCGCCTGTGACGCAGCACCACCATTCTTCAGAGAGTCCTATTCCTAAGTCTTCAGGCCGGTTGCTAAACAGCCCGCATTATTAATTTCAATTCTTTTACTTTCTCTTTGTGGTATTTTTTGGCAATTAATAATGCTCTCGATGTTATTTTTTTTTGCCTAGGTAGCAGATAAATCTCTGAACTCATCAACATGTCCAAGAATAAACAGAAACAGAGCAAAGACGTATCACAGCCTAAAAGCCAATTATGCCCGGTAAAATCTGCCTGCCAATTCTCTGAGCTATCTGGCAGTCCTACAGACTGTATAAGAGTGAATCATTCCCCGTTTGAATATCTCGGCTGCAGGTAATACTTGCTATTGAGTTTTCTGGAATGGAAAGTAACAGGAGAAAACGACGTTTTTTATTGATGAACACAGACTAAAATTTCATCTGGATTTAACTCCACCAGTTAGAGTATACATGATAAATTTATAGGGAGAAAACATTCCTATGGATTATAAAGCTAGTATGTTCTAAAAACATGCAGTATCATTTCATGTACAAAAAAAGCCCAAGCACACAAACAAAATCAACAATACAGCTCAACAGTATCAGATAGGATGGTCTTTTCATTCAGGAAAAAGTAACTCCCTTCATGTAGAACCTTTCTGCAGTTACAAGGCAACTATGGTGAATCATTTGCTTCCTGATCTGTGAGCTTCCTATAAATGGCAAGAGCAAGTCAAGCAGTCAAGCCTGAGATGGTGGAAGCTTTAAGATGCAAGGCTTAAGGCTATATTAATGAAACAGAATGGCAAAGGGGAACGGAAAGCCTAAGTTGAGGCAGACAATTTTAGGTTTCATCTCTGCTGGGGCTCCATTTCAGAAATCAAACAAACTCCAACATTAGCACATAAAGCCACAATTTGTGCTGGAGCTGCTCTGCTTAAATTCTACATCTACCTTTGCTTACCAAGGCGACAAGCTTCTTTTATTGTTAGTCACTAACCAGTCAGAGTGACCGTAGTATTAATGCAAGTCCAGGGCACTGCTGAGATCTCACACTACAAGCCTGTAACTGTGTGCTACAAGTGGTTCACTTTTGCTGGTTAGTTCTTCCTCACTAAAACAGCAAACTTTTGTTGAATATTAATTAAGCCTCATACTTGGGACTTTTTTATACATCTAAATCCAGCTTCCACAAACATTTTCATGGTGTATTTGACAAAACAACCCTGTGGGGCCAGCAAAACTCACAGACACAGCAAGGCATGCCATGTTCAGGCTTCTCTTTTCAGAAAGAATTCTGTCCAACTTAGTAAATAATTGGTTTTATTGTATTTTCTATCACCAATTTATGCAGATTACTTCATGGAGACCAGGATAACAGAGCACTTGGAGTAACAAACTAATTTTATGTTAATGTTGCTGCTCTAATTTCCTAATAACTACAGTACTTGATACAGTGAACAGCAAGAGGGCTTCAAAAGCTAGTAACTAAGTTACACGGAAGGAATGGTGCTCTCAAACTGCAATTTCAACACAATCCATGTGCTAGATGATGCACAGTACTCCCTTGCTGCAGCACACTTCACTTCAGTATCAACATACACTGACTTTGTTGGTACTGAACATAACAAAGGGTCCCTTTTCTCTCTTTTAAGAACAGGCTTTAAGTCCCAGAGGTTGTCAGGTAATCAGGCAGTATCTGGGTTGTCAAACTCTACAGAATCTTTTCAAGTAAGCAGTATTTAAAAATACCCTTTTCCATTTATAAAGCTCAGTAGCTCAGGAAGATTTTTTTTTTTTTAATTCTCCAAAGGATTTTCTGTCAAGGTTTCTGGTTTCTCTGACTCAGTCACCCTGTTACTACTATGCCTTCTTACTTCGTATGCCCACCTGTACTCATCAACTCTGCAGTCCAACTCTATGTGCACACTTCCAAGAAAATAATCCTGTGTTATACAAGTTTGCAAGTAACATTTAGAAGAAAAAAACCACCAAAAAAACTAAACCCAGGAAGGTATCAGCAAAACCTAAACTCAAATATACCTATGGAATACTAAGGAATTACAAAATTGTAAAACAAAAGGCCTATTCAGGGATGGATGGATAAATAAATAAATAAATTATTCCCAAACCTTTTCCACTGTTATTCTGCTGCATCAGCAAGGACATGCATGACAGCAGGACCAGATCTTACACTGTTACACTGATGTCAAAGCACAGAATGACATACATCACAGCACTGCTAATAAATTCTTGTGCCACCAAAACCAAGATAAAAATCTAGCACACAGGTAACTGTTATTACATTTTTGAAATCCAAATACATGTTGAATACATTTGTAATGGACCTCACTGCTTTTCTGTATCATGCTAAAAAGAACTCATCCTACCACCTAAATGATTCCCCAGTGAAAATAATAGCAATTGAGAAATTTCAACTGAGCCATGGACTGTACAGATTATGATGATCAGTAAAAACAATCTGTGGCCACATTTACACTGAACAATGAAGATCTCCGAGCCAGAACTGTCACGAGCATTGACAGGGCTGATTTCAGAATCAGAACCATACTTTGAACTAGTAACAGTATTCAGAGACTGCAGTCTCCATTTTCAGGGTTGCATTTCTCATACTCAACTGAACCATGTGTTGGGATGCGTATTTTAATAGAGTATCTGTGATTTGTAACACTTTTACTGTGCTTCTCAGTTTTAGTTCCAGAAATTTAGTCCTTCCCTTTTAACAGAACAATATTCATTCTATTTCTCTGGGAATATAATTTAGATTAGACAGTAAGCACCAAATGGCAAGGAAAGAATACACATCACTTTTCTTTGCTATAAGAAAAAAAAACCCTCAGCAAAGATCTTAGTGTTCCAGAAAAAAATACTGCCTTGTGCTTAAGTTTCCAATAAGCCACTAAACTAGAGCTACCAAATCATTCTGGAAAGTTCTGTTTTCCTGAAAAAGACGGATAATTTCATGACCAAGTAAAAACATAAACATATGTAACACTGTTGCAATATAGTTTAATCACTAAACTGGGAAGAATTTAAATTTAAAGTTGTATGTAAGTCAAAACTGTTCTCGTCTTCCATTTCTGTTCAAAGTATTTTGGCTTCTCTGTCTAAACCAGTAACCCCATCACTAAGAAACTTTAATGCTAAGCAATGTAGCAATTTGCTGCTGAGAAGTTCTTAATTCACAGCCTTGCATGATGCCTAAGGCTGTACAGCTTTGGACAGAAGACAACGCAGATTTTCCAGGATGGATAATTGCATGTTTATATTGTAATGGATACAGAATGCAACTAACACTTTCACCACTGGCCCCTGTATCAGCATTTCTGAAATCATCCACGTTTTTTGGCTGCATGTACCCTTAAAGCCCTTTTACTTTCTTTTTAAAAAAACAAGGCAAAACAGCATCTTTTCCATTAGCTGACACTGTACAAACTGGAAACCTAAGATTTAAGAAAATAAAGTTATTAACTGGAGAAAGAATAAAAAAAGTCATGTGCTGTATGTAAACAAGCAGGCAAAGAATGGTAAGAGTATTACAGTTTAGCAGCAAGCAGCTGGCTTTTATAAATAGGATTTAGCTTACACTATTGCTTTGTTTGCTCCATCAATTCTCCATTACTATCTTAAGACCTATTATATAAAAGAAAAAAACAGTAAAATCAGACTTGGCTTTACAGGGCTGTGGATGACACGTTGTCTTCAACAGGAGGTTGGACCAGATGATCTCCTGAGCTCTCTTCCTTCTGTGATTCTCTTTCCCCTCACGGACAAGAGTGTGAGACAAGCAAAACGTGCAACACTGAAAAGTACGATTTGGTTCAAAAGATATCGCAGTATTTTTTGTTTAGAAAGAAGTCTTAGTGAATTATATTTTGGACAAATATAGTAGTAATAAATAGCATTTCAAATAATGAAGAAAAGTAATAGCAATTAATATACAGTAACTATAGGCTCGAATGTGGTACTATCCAAGTGGTGAGACACTGACACACCTATTAAGTAATTCCTTCCATTTAGTCATATCTAGAGTTACCTGGATGGCACATGGGAGCTGCTGCTTAGGAAGGGAAAGAAAATTTTCACCACTGGACCTGTATGCATGATGTAACCTGACAAAATCAAGTGCTTTCTCAGATGTTTATACATGCAGTTAGATGAAAAATGGACTCCTCCAACATACACAGAAAACAATATGAGACCACTACGTATTCTTGCTCAGAACAGGGCATCTGCTTTTGACAGTCCTGTAACTAAAGGACAATTTGTCTGTATAGAAATAATATAGTACATGGATGTAAAAGGACAATTTAGGAATTGCATATATGGGGATGAAAAGGGCACTTATTTTCCTACCCACTATTCATGTCATATGGAAGAAGAATCCAGAATCTAAAATCAATAATCTCCCTGTAAGAACTGAGCCAATGGCTGTAGCATGGGAGGAGAGGCAGGAGTCAGAAGGATGTACAATGAACTGAATCTCTAAAATTTGTTGGTTTGAAACTGCAGGAATATANTAATTCAATGGTTTAAGCCTGGGGGACCTGAGGATGTGGGAGGAGAAGGGCTGTCCTTGGGTGAAATTATAATCTATTTGGGCTTTGGCTTCCACTCCCACACCTGAGATTAACATGGTAAGGAGCTGCTTTTTCCTCTTCTGTCTCCTTCCCTCTACCCAAGATCACCATCTGGTTTTTAAATCAATAAATCAATAAATCAATATGCTTTTCTACTAACAAACTTCTAAATTTTTTTTTGTGAAAACACCTCAGCTTCCAAGAACAGGCAGATGTTATGGCAAGTGTGGCAACTCCAAACTCTAAAGGCATAGCAATCTGCCCACACATTCAAGAAAACAGGATGCCACTTTAAGGAAAGTGAGAGGATGGGTTTTATTTACAGATACACGGATAAGCAGCTTTTTGCTCTATAAAGCACCAAAACCAGCAACACTATTACACAGAGAACCAGAACTGTCATCTATTTGTTGGATATTAAAGGCCTTAATCTAATGAAAACTGGCAGAAAATCAGACCTTTGAGAGTTTGTTATACGGTCCATAAATATGAAATACAAGCAAAATCATACATGTAGCTGTTTGCCAGAAAGAAGAAATTGACTTTATTTGTATCTGGGAACACAAACTGACCTGGTACTAAATGGAGATTAGCAGTTAAAAAGTCAGCATGTTAAACTGAAACAAATGTAGACCATGTCACACAAACTGTTGTAGTACAGAGCATTTTGAAAAGACACCTGCAATGCAGAGTCCTAATAATAATGACAGAGTTTATGAGGCTAATACAGATGTAAATATAAACAAGTAAATACTTGTACAATATGAGATAACTTTCTAGGTATACTGTGGGGTAAAGAACATTGACAGTTTTGGAAAATATGTATGTAGATAAGAATTAACATAGGAAACGTAATCTACATGGGATAGTGCTCTGTGTTAAGTTTTCCCCGTTACGATAACTCAAGGTTGGTGATCCTGACTGGAGATGTTAAAAAGCCAAGGAATACAGCAAGGACAATTATCTGCCAGAGGCTTTCACTTACAAGCACACATATTCAACCACGGTGCTGAACAGCGTTAACTCACCTCTCACTCAGTTTCTGAAGCACAAACCACAAACATTAACATTCCAAAGTAACACCACTTATGTGCCTGAGGATACAAACCCAAAAAAGGAACAGGTGTCCAACTCTACTTAATGACCACAGGCACTTCTTGGCTCATTTTAAAGGATATCACATAGCACATCATTTTCCAGTCACACTACATGTAGATTTATCAATATTTGGGTGACAGGACTGATAAAGTAAGCAATGAAAGCACCACTTGAAGCATACAGAGCAGGGAAACATCTGCTTGCTAACAACCAGCATACAGCATATTTTTTCTTAAGTAACAAGGAACGAAAATCCTCTCCCGCTTAAAAAAAAATTACAACACAACAAGTACTAACTATATTTATACCAGAAGACTAGCGCATAGTACAAGTGCCAACAAGAAAGTTCCTGCTTTCTGCCAGGGAAGTTGACAAGGAGCTGAGGGAAGGGAAGCTCATCTCTGTCCTACTTAGGTCAGAAAAGGCAAAAAAGTGATGAGAGGTGCAGGTCCAACTGGCTTGCTAACTACCGCTGCAGAAGTCCTCATGGGCAGTTGGGGTAAGATAGAAAAATGAACAAAAAACTATTTAACAAACTCCCCAGTATATGTATTTGTTATGAGTTAGCATCACTCATGCATTTCAGACCAACAACAATGAAGTTTACCAACAATGAAGTTTGTTTGTCTTTCCTCCCCATGAGGTCTCAGGGCTCTCTTGGACAAACAAACAATTATAAGACTGCAGTAAATGTCTCTTCTATCAAGCGCTTCCCTGTTTTGTTTTGTTTTCTCTAGCTTTTAAGTAGAGGTTCAATTCATGTGTGCTATTGCCTGCACCTGACAGGATCTAACTCATTCCTATTACAGAAGTAAAAACCGGTAGAAAACCCTGCGTATGCAGGATAATTCTGTCATTAATAAAAGCAAAGGCAGAATTTAAATTAGACACTTATTAACTTGTGCAAGAAAAACAGGATGATAGGAAGCTTTTCACCATTTAGTATCTTCCTTTCCGAGAAGTCCATGTTGTGAAAATTCCTGTAACTCTGCTGGATACAAGAGATCGAAGTCTGCCGTAATGTCTCTTATTGAGAGAAATCAAGCGTATTGAAGAGCTCACAAGCTCTGTTATGGATGAGCTCTTACATTTCTTAGAAACGGAATGAAAAACTATCCAGAATTTGGAAGCAACAAAAGGAGAAAAGGGAACCAAGGGTATTCTGAGATAACCAAATCATTTTTACAAGGGTGACTGCAGACACCTGATTGCGTAGCTAAACTGAGTTTGATTTTGCGAGGAAAATTAAAACCCACAGTAAAAGGCTATTAGCTAAAGAAACGAGAAGACAAGGAATGGAAAGGGGATGCAGTGAGGATCTAGATGAAATAAAAGCATCTGGGTATGACAGAAAACCGTAATGAATGCTTTGTCTCAGTTTTCAAGGGGAACTAGGGGTGGAGATCATGAACAACATGGTGCAGAGAATGGCTGCTTGACAGTAAGAAAGGCACAATCTGCAACATAAACACTCAAGAAGCCATAAACACCATGAACTCTGAGGGAACCTGTAGTCTCCACGGTAGAATTCTGAAAGAAACAGCACATGGAATACACATTCAGCAGAATGGATTTTTAAGAAGGAACATGGGTTCCTCATTCACTGCTTTCATGAACATAAGAGTAGTAAAAGAATTCTGAATAGTTTATGAACATTTTGCCCTCTCCTTTATCTCTGGAAGACTCATAGCAGTTCATATGTAAATCCTCCAATAAAAACAAAAAATTCCATGAAACTTTTACTTGGTGAATTTTGTTCCACTCCTCTTGGTGTAGTTTTGTTAAGATGACTTTATTACTGCTTCAGCTTTTAGTAGTTATTACTCATTTTAAGTCATTACCAGTTTCTAGTGTTTAATATCCTAATAGAGTATCATTAGCTGTTATGTCAATTCAGTTACGTTATACTCTTCAACAAACTACACTTTCATATAGAAGCTCCTTTTTTAGTTTTTGTAAGAAGTTCTAGCATCAGTCTTAGCATTATGCAACATTTAATACATATCCTCAAAAACCGTCAACCTGTTTCCTTTGACTTTTCCATATCATTCACATGGCAGAATTATTGTCTTTAATTCTACTATTTACCCTAACCTATTTTCATAATGGCAATATTCCAATTTAAACAGTCTCCAGATAATGCCCAGATGTTCCTTTGCAAAATCAAACTCCCAAAGCCTCTACAATTTAACAAAAATCAGATGCTTGAGGAGTCAAAAAAAGGACTGAGGAATGTGGGCACTAATAAGCACATGCAGCTATACACCCTGGATCAAATATCTGATGACTTCAAATCAACAGCTTAAAAAAATAACATCTTAAGGGAAGCATCCTGCAGTTCCAGAGGCATTTTTATTACAGCTCATCTGTGCAGCACACCTTCCAGTATTTAGTTGCTCTCAAGTGTTATTCAGATTACCTGCAGGAATGGAATGAATGTTTAATGTATCTATGGTTAAGCTGAGATGTTGAAAAGCATATCTGATAATTTGCATTAACAATAGTGTTTGGCAGCATTTTACAGTTAGAAACTTTATTTTTCAAAACATTCTCTCTGCGTAATTACATGCTTGAAATGCTTCCTGAGGAACTCATCTGGAGAGTTTCTGCATTTACTTTGATGTTGAAAAATTGCCCCCTGTGAATCGGTGTCCTTGTTCATTTACCCTTCTCAATTATATTTTGATCAACAATTTCTTTCCCTGCTTCAGTCTTGCAATCCCCTGTAATCAGCAACGCATTGTTCATTCTTTGGCACGGTATCGATAAATCCCTACAGCTGGCCATAGAACATGTCTGAATAACCGTCAGATTTACTAAAGATTCTTACAGAGAGACTGAAATGAAGCTGGCATTGTCTAGAATGTTTCTAATTAAGAATGCAAATACATCCTTACTCAAAAAATGAACACCAGGGTTTCCTCGTCACTCTCTGTACTGGCAGTCAGTATCTGTAAGGGATGGTGGAATACCTGACTACCATTTCACCAAACCACAAAAAACCCCTATCATGACAATGTCTGAAAAATGGTATTCATTAAGTAGAATGCTGCACGTCCTTTTTAATGATTAAAAAAAAATAATACAATCTCCTGAGCTTTTGTCAGGACTGTGCAGTTGCTGGGCTGTTGAGTTGAATACACTTCAAGCCAAATTGTTTTCTAAGGCAAACACATTATTTAGGATAATGGAAGGTTCAGTACAGGTTGAAGTAGCTTCTTATCCCATTGGTCTTAACTTCTTCAAATTCAGAGGAGGAGGAGGATTATCTGCTCTTTGCTACCCACAGCTTCAGGTACGGGCAACAAGGTTGTTCCTGATACTTTGGTTTTTCTTGCCTTGTCAACTGGCACTTGCAAAGCAGAATCTTTCTATAATTTTTTGTATTAATACTGTCTATTTAGGTGTTGTGCAATGACATACAGTTTTATAGATGCACATACACCGTGCACTTACTATGTGTTCTGCATACGTACAGCCTCTTCAGCTGAAAAGTATCTTCCCCTCATGCTTCAGAAAGAAGTACAGGGGATGTAATACCCTTTCCTTGCTTGAGTGACTGTAAACACACATAGATGCATCACAGAGGACTGTAAGAATATACACTCAAGCGTTTCCTGCAGAGCAGTATTCATGTCCTCACGGAGACTGACTGAAGCTTTATTACACTCCTCAAAATGTTTCCCAAAAATTAAAAATTTCATAAAGGAACAGTCAGTCACAACCATGCCCAGGATGACTGAGCAACAAAAAGAAACAACTTTGTCATCTTAAGTAAATGAAGCTTAACTGATGCAGACAAAAAAAAAAAAAAAGAGTTGTCCTAACCAAAACTCCGAGCCTACGTTCACGTTCACTGAAACACAAACTGACCAGAAGACCTAACCAGGGATCAGGCTCAGGTTGATCCAACATAAACTCCTCCTGTTATGGGCAAGATGTCTTATGTTTCGGAATCTCTCTTCAGTATTTAAACATTTTCATAATTGACAACTGCAGTAAGGATGAGAGATTTTTAAAGATTTTGCACATTTGAATTCCTACTGAAAGGTTTTAACTTATCACAGAATATCAGGGATTGGAAAGGACCTTGAAAGATCATTAGTCCAATCCCCCTGCCGGAGCAGGAACACCTAGAGCAGGTCACACAGGAACGCGTCCAGACGGGTTTTGAGTATCTCTAGAGAAGGAGACTCCACAACCTCTCTGGGCAGCCTGTTACAGTGTTCTGTTACCCACACTGTGAAGAAGCCTTTCCTCATATTTCCTCATATGTTCCAGCTTACGTTATGTTATTCCACTGCATTATGTTACGATTCACTAATATTTTCCATATTGCAATCATAGAATGATCTGGGTTGGAAGAGGCTTTTAAAGGTCATCTAATCCAACCCTTCTGCAATGAGCAGAAACATCTTTCACTAGATCATGCTGCTTAGAGAACCATCCAACCTGATGCTGAACGTTTCCAGGGATGGGGCATCTAACACCTCTCTAGGCAACCTGTGCTAGTGTTTCAACACCCTCATTGTAAACACTTTTCTCCTTACATCTCAGCTGAATCTACCCTCTTTTAGTTTAACACTATTACCCCTTGTGCTATTGCCACAGGCCCTGCTAAAGAGTTTGTTCCCATGTTTCCTGTAGGCCCCCTTTAAATACTGAAAGGATGCTACAGGGTCACCCCAAAGCCTTCTCTTCTACAGGCTGAACAATCCCAGCTCTCTCAGCCTGTCTTCATAGCAGAGGTGCTCCAGCCCTCTGACTATCTTGGTGTTCCTCCTCTGCACTTGTTCCAATAGGTCCATGTCCTTCTTGTGCTGAGGGCCCCAGAACTGGATGCAAGACTCCAGATGGGGTCTCACAAGAGCAGAATCACGCCCCCTTGACCTGCTGGGCTGGCTAACCTATAAAATATTTTTATATTTAAAAGAAAAGAGCAATGTTTCCTACTTTCTTCTCAACTGAAAACAATGCAGATTGCTGGACACACAGATACTGCAGCTCAGTTGTGACATCATTTGAAGTGGGATTTCTTGATTGAAGTATTTGATGGAAATTCTGCATCTGACAGAATTCTTTTTCAAATTTTAAAACTAAGCTGTTCTGAAGCATTTTCTTGAACTTCAGAAAGAACACTAGGCTAAGTACATTGACTGTGATGCTGACAGATTGACAGGAATCAGGCTGCTAAGTCTTCTGATATGAAGCTGACAAAACTTTAACAAGGTATTATCAGGATCACCTGGATATACTCTCTATTCCTACATTCCACCAACTAAGGTTAAGGCTGAAGAGCTACAGGCAGATTCAGGTTTGTAGCCACAAGTTCATAACGAATGAAGATTTTTATCAACCAAACAAAAATAAATATTTTTAAAGAACAAAGCACATTTTAATGCAACATTCTGATCTGGTACTCCACAGAAACCTAGCCTTCTTGTGTTATAACCCTGTGTTTGTTTGCAGTCCAAATTTCCCATATCCCTTCAATCTGGATATGAGCTTAGGTGTATTATTTCCAAACACAGTTCTAAATACTCCTGAAAATGCCCTGATGCCCTGAACTACTATCGAAATTAATATTAAATGAACAATTAAAAAACTTACCCGAATCATCATAACTGAGCATCTGATGTTATGAATTGTATCATACACCTTCTTAGAAATGTCCACAAACTGGTTATCATCAAACAGATGCACTGTGTTCTTGCTTAAGCTCTCCAACGCAATGTTTACTTGATTAATAAACTCTGGAATCACTATTTGAAAAAGAAAACACCAACAAAATTCAGTTAAAAAGGGAAAACCGTAATTTTTCTTTCTGGCAAATTGCCTCACACTGATTAAACCTTAATTTAAAAAAAAAAAAAAAGCATTATAGTAATAACATAAGTAGTTTTAAGTGGGAACACAATTGTAATTTTTATCACAGTGATAAAAACACACTTGCTTTTAGTCTGAGCAGAGTCAAAACTACCAAAAGAATGCTTCTTATTCTCCAAATTAAAAAGTACCATGATTTTAACCTGGACTCACCAAGTCAATCTACCTTGATTGAATGACTCAAATTGTAAATTTGTAACTATCAGTTTGATGTTAACCTGGGCTGTACCCAGTATGTCCTGGGAATTTTCTTGTGGTGGTCCATGGCCTTATTTGCATGGTGACCTGGTACCACTGTATATTCCTTGATCCTTCACACCAATTTGAAGCAAAGGAAACCCAACACAGAATAAAGAGTGAAGAGAGAATGCAGCTGGACCTCACACAAATACGGCCCAAATTAATTTGCAAACGCTCATTTCCTATCACTTGGAGATTGAAAACAAAGAAGAAATGGAAAGTAAATGGATAGACCTCAACTTCTGTAATTGTCAATACGAACAACATACACCTTGTAGAACAGAACCTTTTTTCAGGCAATGTGTTGGTTTCAAATACAAGTCCAATAAGCTTTCCATCCCTTCCTCCACCATTAAGCACTGTGTAATTCGTAAATTCATACCACATGAAAGCAACACTACCAATACCTGATGTATAATCAGTTCAGGTGAATTGTGATGCATATAAGAAATGTTTATGTAGACAAAGCTTCAGCTGAAGTTAACAGGCCTTCTGAATTAGAAAATCCAGCAACACATACTTGGAATACTAGGAAAGATGCCACAATAATGCCTTAACCCCTAACTTTACACAGCGAAACCCGCATAACCCTTGGATACATTTAAATTCACTCTTAAATTACAGTAACTTCACTGTCTTTGAGCTCAGCTGTTTCTCTCTAGAGTGCAGAACAGTTACTATGTCAGTTCTCAGAAATAAAAAACTGTAGTTAATTCAGTAGTTGCGGGAAAGTTCATTTTCTTCTGTGAAATAGGTCTCCACAAATGCGAGACAAGTAGATGCCATTTAATTTGAACAATAGTGTATTTTAAATCCTTTTTTCCCCCCTCTTCACATTATCACTTGAATTACCTTGCCTTCTGAAAAGGTCAGTGGGAGAATAGATTTCTTAAATGGTATGGAAAAAAGACAGGGTACATTTTTCATTAGTAACAAAATAGTACAATTAGAGAGGGAGAGAGCTGATCTGTTTAGTGCTGTTGAAATTGGTTTTTTTAAAGAAACACAAATATGCACCTTCAGAACATGAATTTCTGTTAAGCAAAGATCTTGGCTGCTAGACTATCAAAATAATTGCAAGTGTGTCAACTGGCGATTTTGAGGCAGTCAACTCATGCGTCTACATAAAATTAAGTATTTGTCTCTTCACATCCGTTGTCAAAATGCTGTAAAGAAGGTAAGAATTTTCCAGGAATTCAAGATTTTCACTGAATAGTCAAAACCATGAGGTGTTTTCCAGAGCCTCCTACACTCTCACTTCTCAGTTCACTGGTCTTCAGATATTTTCACTTGGAGTACTGTAAAGCACGGGCTCCATGCTTACCAGTAGCATTTTCAGTGGTGGCTGACTACCTGCAGGCCTCTTCTTCTACAGGACAGGATATCTCTGCTCAGTTATCTATTCAGGCTCCATCATGCACTCCAACCCTATTCCATATGCTTATTAATGGCCTTTTTACAGCTCCTTATGAGGCCAACCTCATTACAACAATGTTATTTGTTTGTCAGAATTAATACATCACTCATGAAGAAAGATTTTACGCAAATACATATTTTATAGCTCATATGCAACTGGTGGAATCGTTGCTTAACCACAGGTTGTACTTGATTAACAGAAATATGATCTCAGTGTCTTCCCTTTGACAACATTTTTAAGATGGTTGCTTTTCATCAACATAATTTTTACACATAAACAATGAAAACAAAAGACTAAGCTGTAATTCTAAAATATGCAACCTGCTAATGAAGTATAAAAATACACCTGAGCACCTATAAGGGTATCAAACACTTCTTATTTAGTCATTAAGCCTGTATCTGATTGGATAATTCCCTCAAATCCAAGATTCCTTTCTTGATTGTATGCAATTTATTTAATTTTTGAGTTCCTAGCCAAATGACCACTTAACAAGAGGGTTTGGTGGATATACAAGTTCTTATCCATGGATCACTGGCAGCAAAAATACTTTACTTCGTATACCCTCAAATGGCTCAGGCATCGCTCTGAAAGAGCGCATTAAGTGGACTAGAATTATGTTAATAATGTGCACTTTGCTGTACTCTGCTTTATTCTTCTGGGCAGCCTAAATACAGAGAAGTTGGATGCAGGTTGGACAGCACTATTTTTTTAAATCTTTCAAAAGCAAAGAAAAATTAAGCAAGTAAAGTGAAAAATTTCAACTGTTATACAATTAAGAAGTGCTACATTTTTAATTTTAATATTAAAACATTTGTGGAAAAAAACCCAATTTTTGTCTTTGAGTTTGTCTTTCATTTCTTTGATTTACATACAGAACATTATGTAAGTAAGTCAAAAAAACAGTTGTGAAACAAAAATAACATCAGAAAAATATGAAAAAGCTTTTGGGAAGAAAGTGTGTTGATAAAAACCAGTAAAAGGAATAATGTTAAAAACACAATCCCACATTTAAAATTGTTGTACCATTTATTTTATTTACTGTTTAAATTCTCTTCAGTTGAACCATTTACATTTCCACCTAAAACGTCCTCTAAACTAAAACAAGTTTTTCCCAAGATCTGGACCACATTAGAATATTTTTTTTCATAGACCATACAATAAATCCACTGATCACTGACACTGATCCCATTTTTAAACATGCCTTCTGTATTTTATTTTCTAAACACTACACACACCTAATGATATGAAATACATTGGTTTTATACTAAATCAGTTATCGTAGAGCAAATCACCTAGTATCCTCCTAACATTTAATCATGTTGTTGGTTCATCAACTCCTTTCACAGAACTGGTATTTTTATCACTATGAGGTAAACTCAAGGAATTTTGAGCAATGTAAGAAAGACAGAACTTCAAAAAACCTGCCGTGTCTCTTTATGAAACACTCTGAAAAACTGGACTCAGCTGTTCACTATTTTGTCTTACAAAACACCTACTGAATTTTGAAAACCTGACCTAAAATGCATGCGTACTTTAGGGGGTTCTTGCTTTGACCTCCATAGGCCGGGGATCACACTGCAATGCATACTGGCCTTTGGCTAGGTAACTTTCACACTCCTTCCTAAATAGAGGAACTACGTTGTCCACCAAATCTGAAAATCCCCTCCTTTTCTAAGAAAATAAGTTTAGTTTTTCCATTTCAGAAAAATATACCATTGATCCTTTTTTTGTTTCTGTAGGTAAAAATTATCTGTAACTGTTAATTAGGAAAAAGAAATCTATCCTTGTAACAGAGAGCTAATAGGGGATAATTTTTTTAATCCTGACTCTCCCTATTTAAAGGAATCAACTTATGCAATCCTTATGAAGAAAAGAGTAGCCATCCTGACAGCAAGTAAATGCTACCAAAAAAAAGTAGTAAAGCAGCAAAGCAACAGTTACTCTTAGGTAAGGAAAAAATGTGTAATTTTTTCTTGTCATTTGAGTACTTCACTATTTCTGCTCTGTGTATCTTTTCATTTTCCTCTGTGCTTTTCAGCATAGTTTCAGTTTAATTTTTATTGCATTCATCTGATTTTGTTTAGCACTGAAAAAGCCACATAGTAAGAAGAATAAATGCTTGAACCCTACCCTCCTGACTATGCTTTTCAGTACTGTATCACAGAACTGCACACTACGTTGGACTCAAGTAATCTAGAATTTATTCATGGGAATGAAAGATTTGCTCTAAGGATGTCCTTCATCTTTTCAGCACAAAGTTCAGATGACTCCTCCTGTGGCACAGAGTTCTGTCAAGTGGTGTGTATCTCGAGTATTTTATTATCCCCCATAATCTGATCATCTTGAATTAAAGCCAGTGTGATGGTCATAGACAGTTTGCTTTCAGAGGATTTAAAGTTTTCCTGTTGTGGGAATTCAGCTGAAGTGAAACACAAGCAAAGTAGAGTTGAAAAGATTAAAACCACTGCTACCACTTAAATGCAGAGTCATACTAGAGTAAATAGGAAATCTGGTTAATAACTGCATTATCTTTATTCCATACTTACTTTATTTCATTTCTCTCTTTAAGACCAAAGAATAGTTTGCACTTCTTGTGATTTAAAAATAAGCATTTGCAAATTTCTTCTGGAGTCATATCTAAGAATTTAAGGTATTAATAATATTCAATATTCTGGTAACAGAACTTTACCGCTAAGTAGTATGTTTATTCTTAATGTCATCTCAATCCAAGAATGGTATACCAAGAACTAATAAATAAATCAAATTAAAAACATCTAAGCTAAGGCTACTGCACTGGCCAAGGCATATCATCTCAAATTCAAGGGCTTCTGGCAGAAGCTTAAATTACATCACCTATTTAGAATGGAATAAACTGTTTAATGACCGATGGAGACACTTTTATTAGATGTGTTCAAAAATACATTTAAATAATAATGGAACTACTGCAAAGATTATTGTGCATTCACTCTAAGAGGTTGAACTGAATATTAATATAAGTTTTTTGAAACATCAATCATTTAAGGCTCTGTTACAAATCCACATAATACAATGCTAATACAAAGATCAGCCACTTAACTTCAAGTCTGTATTTTTGTGATACGATGTTAAATAGGTGAAATCATAACACTCTATCAGATGACTTACCAAGATATACATACGCATACATAACCATATATAAAGTCACCTTTTTTGGTAACAACTGATAGGTTATAAGCAGGGAAAGACGTGTTCTTACACATGGAACACTTAGCTCATGTTCCTCTGCCAATCCTAGGTCAATAGATGAGAGAAAAGATCTCCAAATCCCGCACTGTGCTCAACCTCCCAAAGCATTAAGAGTATAAAGAATTATAAATTATCTTTGTGGGATTTAGTATTTCATGACAAAGCTATTGCATACAAAAAGCGTTAAGACAAGATGAAGTAGCCAAGGCAGAGAACTGTTGCACTTAAGAAATTGCATAATAGAAGTAAGATAGAATTAGTACTTGATTCTCTTTACCCCAGACATAGGCATACTACAAGAGTGAAAGCAGAAACTACATATATAGCATAAACATACTCATGACAGGGATTTAACTTTGTATCTGGAAAACATATTGTTAAATTGCACCAAGACAATTTAGATATATATAAAGTCACTGTTACTTTACAGCAGACCAGACAGGTCTGGGTACGGTACAGGTAACTGCTTGTGACTGGCATCTGTAAGCCCCTGGATTTTCCCCCACTCAAGCTCTCTCTCCACGGTCCTTGCACAGCCTAGCAAACGCACCTTACATTGCAGCCAGGAATTAAGGCAGGGCCTGCAATTAAACCTCACAGTTCAAGACATCAGTGGTGACTTGAAGGAATATATTTTCCCCTTGATGCACAACTGTCCAGAAAAAACATGTTTTGAAGGGGTAGGTGGATTTCATTGCGTGAGGTATTAGAGGCAAGTCACAGCATCCAAAGGAGTAGAAAGATACTCAGAGATTATATAAATAATCTACCTTTTGTAAACCTCTACCTTTGCATTTTGCTCCCATGCTCAAGGGCAGACTGACCATGAGATCTCTGATGAGAATGACATTTCCCCCAAGGTCATACTGGCAAAAAATTTCAGAAATGTTTTTTTTGCATTTCTTAGCAGACAGCGTGGACCACATGGGCCTGTCTTATCTCATCTGTTCCCTGCTACTGCAGGGCCTTTATGTGCTGTGGAAACATCAACCCCTCCTGAACCCAGTTCACAGTACAGAACAGGATGACCTTCTTTAGTCTAACTGAAGTCACTAGGCATAAAACTTAGAGGCATCTGTACTAAACGTAATGTCTTGTGATACACATAAGCTATGACTAGTAAATACCCTAAGTCTGCATCTAAAATAATAATAAAAAACCCCGAGTCATGATCACTTTTCCTAAATATCACAGGGTACACAGAGTCTTCAGTTTACCGTCAATGCACTTGCAGACTACCTGCAAACCTCCACAGACAAGTCCTCTCACTTCCAAACCAGGGACAATGCAGCAGCATCACGACAAAGTTCAATGAAGTGAACCATTCAGTTTTTTGTTGCCAAGATAGTTCTGAGGTTCAGTATTCTTGTCCGACTTGCTACCAGGCCAGATAGTTGACATGCTAGTACCGGTACAAGGAAGGCAGCAGGAAAAGGCACATGGGGGAGGCGGGCACCACTGCTGTCCATAAAAGCTGCATTTACAGTTGTTTAAAATGACTATGAATTGCAGCTTCCATTTCTATGACTAGAATTTGTTCCCGCAGATTTCTAATTAAGTTTTTTCTCCAATGGCTTTGTCATATCCAAAGCCAAAGCTCTGCCAGCAAGAGAGCAGAGAGCAACTAACAAAACAGGCAATTTCTAAAGCTTGCTTAACAAATACTCCCAAACTGAGACAGTTCAAATGTACTACACATGATACAGGAAATGTACAAGCCATTAAGAGGAAATTAAGGTCTTCATATGTGGGAAGTCCATTCATTACATGACTATGAGAACAAAAACCTTTTCAGTAATTTAGGTGGGGAAGAGAAATCCTGAGAGCTGAATAACAACAACAACAATAATAATGTTAAAAATATATCCCTGCAAAATTTGGTTGTTTCCAGTGAACATTATGCCATATACTGCTTAAGCTAGAGAATGATGTTAATTAGCAAAAAACCTAAATCAGACTTCTATGAGTACTAATTTTGTTTAAGTATGGCAATTCCTACAAAATTTGCAATAATAATATGCTTAACAAAGTATATAATAGGATATTTTGGGATAAATTAGACTATTTTTGTCTTTAGAAAGATTGAGCTTTGAAAAGGTCATTTCAAAGATATTTAAAGTCATTTAAGAGTATTCAAAAAGAATTACATCTTTTGAACAAAAATAGAAACCTTATTAAGGCTGATCTGGAGAGAAGCACTGAAAAAATGACAGAATTAACTTCATGCAATAAATTCATCTATTAGTCTACCTATTTGGGAAACAGACACTTTGAAACATGGAATATATTCTTACTCTGTGTGCAATACAATCCCTAGTTTTGGCTAAGGTTTTATACATTACCATTGCCATGACTAAAGTGCAGGATTCCTCACACTCACTGATGAATGCTGAGACTACCTGCAGACTGACAACCGGCTTATTCCACATGTTTACATCCTGAGCTTCTAACTTTTCGTGCACCTCCAACCATCTCCAAAACATTCAGGCTTCATCCAATATAAAAGCAATTCCATAAAATAGTCTGTTGCTGGATTAGGTGACTTGTTTGTAAACACATCTATTGTAACAATACCAGACACATTCCATATACACATTGTGTCTGCCAACACAATCATTTTTTTAAAAAGAATACTGCAAAATTATGTTTCAACCTTTTGTCTAATAAATTATAATTTCTGAGTCTTAGAAGACTGAAAATTTGTTTCCTTGAGTATGACACTTCCTCTACCATTTTCAACTCCCTACATAAACACTGTATATACACATACACACTCTCTTATCTTTGAAGACACACACACAAGAGATTTGAAAGTTATTACGATTTTTTTGTCTTATTGCTTGCAACTAGAAAAAACCAAGAAAAATGAAACCTGTTCTAATCAGCAGAAAGAGAATTAGCACTCCACAAAAACTAGAACTCTAACAAACCTGTTTCTAGAACTTGATTCCATTATCAACTGTATCAGTGAGATAGTAGGCTAACCTCACTGATTTTTTGTTAATTTTATGTCAGGATAGACAAAGCACTCTGATTTTTAATACCTAGTATCTGATTTAATTTCCAATTAAAAACTCTTACAGTGGGTGAGATGTGGCAAGTTACTGTTTTCATATGGATAAGACAGGATAAGGATCCTGAGGATCATACAGACAGCTAATTTAATTTAAGCATGTAAAAGTACTGAGGAAAGCTAGCTAGAACAATAAAATCAATGAACAAAGATTAAGTATCTGCCACTAAGAATCTCTGAGCTCTGGTTAGCAAAAAGCCACCAAACCCCAACTATTTTTAAGAGCAAAGTTATACTCTCATTCTATTACTTTCCCCAAAACACAACTTATGTTGCACAAACATATTGACTCCAGATGTATTTTATTTAAATTAATTATTTAAGAACACAGCTTTGAAAAATACAGAAAGGGCAAGCAGGGAAAACCAATTAAGATGGGTCTTCAGATACTGCAAATCTCAGGAATTTTGTCTATGAGACAGTGTTACATTCACTGAAGTACATGGATATATGGCAATTCATTCTGGGAAACGGATTTTATGTAAGACACAAAAATGCTGTAAGATCATTTCTGAATGTCAGATACACGGATTACACTTTTGTGTTTATATAGGAAAGAAGTGTTCAATTGTAGATACAAGCATTTTCACCTGTGAAGTTCCTCTACAGTGGTCATACTAAAACTGTACAGACCACTTTGTTCTAGAAGACTCTGCCTTTTCCCTAAACTACAGGGCAAATAGATAAATGTAACTAATTCTCTCAGGAAATTAGATCCCTGACACTGTCTCTAAAAATGAACTGAAAATGTACAAAGAACCAAGAGAAGTCCATACTGGCATTTCACATTGTCAGCTTGCCCTGCTCCCAGAGGGGAGGTGGGGGGAAAACGAGGCGCACACAAAGCTGCACTGAAGATACAACTGGTAACACTGGGACAGATCTAACACTACAATGTCCAAATGCCTCAGTCTGTGTCTGGGAGAAGTTGGTGTCTCTAATCCACTGCAGTGCTCCGAAAATGCTAATATAAGAGGAATGGCTGATATAAGAAACTAGACGTGAAAAAAACCCCACAGGGCAAGGGCTTGCCATGGATTAAAAACTCAAAGTGATAAGACAGAAATTTAAAGTGATAGGTGTCGCTCCTGAGCAGCAAGGAGTTAAGCATATGGTGCTTCAACAGATCAGCAGAGGTCAAGGCTATAATTCATAGACACTTTCACAATCCTTCAAGCGTTATCTAGGCATGGTAAGTAGCTGGTATCCTTCCCTTAATGCCTTCAGCACAGGCCAATGTACAAAAATACACTCCTCTGCTAACAGACACTGTAAGAGTCAGAGAGTTTAAAATTAATACTTTGGCTAACATGGATGTTTTTAAGGGAAAAAGCTAGTAAACAGACAAAAGCTATATTCCTTCCTGTCACACTTGGGAATTAAATCTCTTCAAGACTGTCAAAGTCTCTAGCCATACTTAAGACACTTGGGCAAAACCCAAGAAGCACTTTTCAGGATAGGTTTTACTTCAGTGAAGTTTAAGTTGAGGTAACACATGCTAACAAATATTGCTGCCTCTCACGTGGGAAAATGGGAAGGGGAACAGACCCTTACACTGGGTCCAACAACAACAACGGCACAGGGCCAAGTGTCTTCTAGGTGTTGCCTTTACTTTAAACATTCTCCCAAGTTTATAGAATCACAGAATAGTTTGGGTTGGAAGGGACCTTAAAGATCACTGAGTTCCAATCCCCCGCCACGGGGTGCAGGGACAACTCCCACAGGTTGCTCAAAGCCCCATCCAGCCTGATCTTAACACCTCCAGGGATGGGACATCCACAGCTTCTCTGGGTAACCTGTTCCCCTGCCCCACCACCCTCACACTAAAGAATTTCTTCCTAATATCACAATCTACTCTCTTTCAGTTTAAAACTGTTACCCCTCTTCCTATGGCTACATTCCCTGGCAAAGAGTCTCCCTCCCCTCTCTCCTGTATGTCCCCTTTAGGGCTGCTACAAGGTCTCATCAGAGCCTTCTGTTCTACAGGCTGAACAACCCCAACTCTCTCAGCCTGTCTTCATAGGAGAGGTGCTCTAACCATCTGACCATCTTCATGGCCTCCTCTGGACCAGTTCCAACAGGTCCATGTTCTTCCTGTGCTGAGGACTCCACAGCTGAATGCAGTACTTCATGGCCTTGTTGAACTTCATGAGGTTCATATGGGCCCACCTCTCAAGCCTGTCCCTCCAGGGTGTTGACCATGCCACATAGCTTGGTGTCATTGCCAAACTTGCTGAGGGTGCACTCAATTCCACTGGCCATGTCACTGACAAAGATGTTAAACAGTGTCAGTCACAGTACCGGCCCCTGAAGAACTCCACTCGACAGCATTTGGACATTGAGTTATTGACCGCAACTCTTTTAGTACGGCCATCCAAACAGTTCTTATCCACTGAGTGCTCCATCTGTCAAATCTATGTCTCTCCAATTTAGAGACAAAGGTGTCATGCAGGACAGTGACAAATGCTTTGCACAAGCCCAGGTAGTTGACCTCAGTTGCTCTGTTTCTCCAAATCATTTTTTGAACTGAAAGATGTTTAAATTCTATTCCAAACAAACAATCAGTACTGATACAGTGTCATCCCATTTTCTCCATCCTACTGCAATGTAACTATAGACACTTTTCAGACCTTTTATAGCAGGGCAAGGGACAACTCAATTTAGAAAAAAACCTCAGCAAACACAGAAATAAGAATATACAAAATAAGAAGAAATTATCTAATTCTGTCTCACTACTCCAAGAGGGACCCTCTCTTCATTAAATGAGTAAGATGTTACTTAGGTGTTTATAATACCCATAGACAGGCACACATGCTTTCAGTAAAACACTAGAAGTAAATATACAGCATTTGATTAGTGCTTCAAACCATTACCTGTCACATCTTATTTCAGTTTGACTTACAACGTCAAACTGACATTGAAATCCCTCAGTACTATATGTTTTCTACAAAGGCAAAAAATCCATTTGTTTTAAGGAGAACAAGTCCAGGCCACAAGTCTGCAAAGGAACGCCTTCTTAATATTTCTCATTATCTACCCACTTTTCTTTTCAGTTTTTACAACCAGCTTGGAATTTTTTGTTCTTATTTTACATCTAATGTACAAAAATAAAACATGCTTTGGTCTGACCTTTGCATGCCACACTCCACTTCATGCAATCCATAAAAGACGAAATGCAGGAATGTAAAAGCAAGACCTTTTACCAAAAAAAAAAAAAGGTTATTTTTCTTTTCTATTTTTGTTTTTGATGATTCATTTTGACACACAGCACAGAATGTCTCTTTTGCAACAGCAGAAATAGTAAAATGTCAGAATTTCATAAATCATGTTTCAGAGTACAGACTGCAAGAGACCAGACACGCAAGAACAAGTTTGTCTACACGCGGTACGTAGTAGGTGTACATGGTCTTGCGCACCAAAGCCAACAGGCTTTTGAGCCACTCTATCTGTAACAGGAGACCAAACTGCATCCAACACTGTTACTGAAAAAAGGGCCAGAACATGTGAGCAATAACAACAGTCTCTCTGCCCATCTCTTGCTAGAAAGATAGGATATAGAACGGCCCATGGGCAGATGTGTGTGCACAGGAATGAAAACAGGGCAGACACCTGCTCAACACTCAACACTGCTAAAAACCATGAAGCAGGACTCCAACGTTTTTTGCCTGTGGCAGTGCAAATACAGCCCCATAAACCCAGCCACATCTTTAACATATGAATGATTTATTTCCCAACTGCAGCTTAGATTATATCATACCTGTAAGGTAAACTGAAAGAATCAAAACAAATCTGAATGTTATCACTGTTACAGCTGGCCACAAGGCACAGCTAGTTAAACTGGTATTAAATGAAGCAATCATCCTGCAGGAGCAGAAAGAACTGGCTTCCAAGTGGTGAGAAAGGGTTTCCCATGAAAACAGCATAATGCTCTCAAGCAAAGGTGGATTGAACATGCAGGTACAGAGAAAGAACTGCAGCAACTACATTGGTCAAACACCTCCATTTACCACCTGAGCCCAGCAGTTATTAACACAATACTTCTATATTATCCCCAGTGAGTCTTTCTGCCTTCCCCCATCACTGAAGACAGGAGTTCAAGTGGTGATTAGGTTTGGTACCAGAAGGTTTGCATTTACTATGGTGATGTTCTCTCAGGAGGCACCAGTGTTGTTTCAGAAATTGAGAAAATGTAACTGGGCCAAATTTTCACAATATTATATCCATGCTGACTATAACTTGGTCTTCAAAACATTACAGCGGACAACAATCAAAACATTTCCTTTCCTTTTGAATTGCAGCCATTTATTTTGGCAGATTATTAGAAAAGTCTTTTTTGAAATCTTATTCCCAGTGGGTGCAGTATCAACTTACAAAGCCTAAAAGTAATTGAGTTAGTCAGAAGGGATAGTCCTGCACAAGATACCAAACTTTCTTTGGCCCAAAGGCAAAAAGAAATTGCATATCCCACTGGGAAACATCAGAAATGAACTCTGTTTCTCTAGGCAGAATCAGATACTTTTTGACATAGTATGTTAGCAAAGGACAACAACATAAAAGCTAAAATTGCCTTTAGCAAAATGCATTTGGGAAAATGGTCACATTATTTTTTTGCATGATGTCTACTACAATAGTAACTTGAAATGAAATAATTTAATCAAGAAGAATTGTATTTCATGGAAGATTGCTGACATTTAAAAAGCAAGCACAAGAAAAACACATTTTGGTACCCAAAATCTCCAAGTTCTTAATTACAGTGAAATACCAATAAGCACTGTCAAATGCAGAAAAGATATTTTCCTGAACAATTCCAGAAAAAATATTGACTCTAAAGTCAGCATTAATAGATAGCCTCAAAACAATTCAGAAAACACTGCCTCGTGACACAGGCAAACTTTGTGCATCTTCTTCCTGCCTTCGCTGTAACACTGTACTGTGCACTGGTGCCCCACCTGTTCTTTACCGTTCAATGCGAAAATGAACAATGGTAAAACTCACTAAATAAGAACTGGGACATACAGGATTTGAGACATAAACAGTGGAGTTAGTGGCAATTATTCCAGTGGTTTCAGTGGATTTGAAACTGGGTCCTAAATGCTGAAGCCCATGGTATAAGCAACCACACAAACTTTCACTACTACAATATGGTATTATTGAAATTGTTTTAAATGAAAAGTGATAAAGGAATGTTGGTACATTTAAGAAATAGGTTCAATTATAGTAGATAATAATTTGAAACCAATAAGGCTTCTAGTTGCAGAAAGTGAAGTACAACTGGGGAGCTTGTTTGTGGCTAAGGTGACAAAACTCAGGGTTCTCCCTAGACTTTAGGCTAAATTTTGTTACCACATATAGCCCTTTTGTTGTCTTATTCACAGGCCTTTTACTACTTTGAACAATTTTGCAATTGCCTTTTCATTTAAAAAAATTGAAATTTCTTCTAGAATATCTCAAGTCACCACACTGCAACTATGACTCACAGCCAGCCTTCACAATACTGCCTTCCATTTCTACCCCAGGAAGGTAAGAAACAACTAACCAAGCACCAAACGCTCTCCTAGTAACATTTTTCCTACGTCTGTGCCTACTACAGAGCTTTGAGGCCAAACAACATTCACCATACAGGAAGACAAAGATGAGCTGGATGTATATAGTTCTGTGGTGGTGTGTCCTTCCCTTCTACCGCCACACTTGCTCCTGCTCAAACCGTAACCATCAGTGGGAGTTTGATGGGTTGTACCTGGACTCTGGGGGATGGCTGGCAACACAGCCAAACGCTGTCTGGACTAGGGATCTAGATATTTTGTTGCCACGCAAATTTGACTACAGGTCAATTATTCTACTCTATAAATAGCGGACAGCCCAAGAGCCCTTTGAGCTCTCCTGCAAGGCAATGAGCTGCACGTCAGGATCTCCCCTTAAGCAGAGACACCTTGAGGTTTAGGGATTCCTTGCCGCAACAGATTCTTGGTAAGTGATTTAATAACACAATAAATTTTAAAATCTTGGGTGAATGATATAAAGGATTGACCATGCATATATAATCCTTTAGACATAAACTGCTGCCCAAGTCTGGACTAGGACTGGATCCAGCCACACTTAAAGACTCCTCTCTGAGAAGGAGTTTAGAAAGCAAAGGGGTCCTTTCGGAACCTTGTGACTCAACAGGAGGCCCTCCCTGGTAGTTGTGTCTCACCCTGTCTCCTCCGCAGTAAATAAACAAGTGCACCTTGCCATCGAATCTTGTAAAACACTGTCACGTTCACTACCAACTTTGTTAAATCATTGCTTTATATTAATAACTATTGCACGACTTCTGTCTTTCGAGTGAAGTTAGTCAATCACACCACCTACAACAAGTTCCCAGCCTGGAGTACCTGACACCACACTGACACAACCTGTACGAGCGTCCCCATTTTGGACAGCTCTGGGACTCTCCTATTACATTCCTGAACACTCAAAGTATCCATCATTCTCAAACTTGCAGACACTTAGAACACTGTATTTTTGTATGTAAGATATCCTGTTAAGATCAATTAGAAGAACATGAGTAAACCTTACCCAAAGGGTTTTATCTTGGTCGTCCTATTTGTAATGGAGAAAAATTTTCAGATTAAAGAGCAAAATAACCGTTATTACAAGATCTTCATACAAATCAAACCGTCTGTACATATCAACACACTAAGAACATTTATCACATAATCAAGCATCTAGCTATGTTGTAAATACAACTGTAAACTGAAACTACCAATCCAATCTCTAGCCTGCCAGATCTCTTGTGTTCTTATTACAGCTGAGCTTTTAAAGATTTCCTGCCAAAAGTGTGGAAGCATGAGCTCACCTAGCTGGAAAAGGTAGCTGAGGAAGAAGACTTTGTAACAAAGGAATCCAAGGTGGAAATGGCAAGAATTCTGGTTGTAATGGAAAATGGAAATTATCATATCCATCTCCGACTGCAAGCAGCAGAGTAGCCCCCTGAACATCTGGCTTTCCTGAAGGTGAAGCCCACTAGATGAGAAGTTTTCAGTCTTGGGACACACAGCCATTTCACCCACACTCCTCTAAATAAAATAATGGCAACCAACAGTTAGAAGAAAACGCAGAAGACCTTTCTCTTGTAGAGAATAATGCTAATGTGCTTGAGCACCTTCTTTTACAAAAAAAAAGGCTTAGGTCTGGATGAGAAAATCAAGGAACCCACTTCTACTGACTTCTGCTTGCTACAAGTTTGAGAAGGTTCAGGTTCCCCGAATTGCCTTAAACCACTTGGCAATATGAAATGAATAAAACCACTCAAGAGAGAGATGTGTTACCCTACTGAAACATCTGTCAGGAAGCAAAAATTAATTTCCTCTAAGCAAATGTCTGCAAAAGCATAGTAAGCATCAAAGTATGTATCAAAGGAGGGCCATCTCCAGGCACTCTACAATACAGACAGTGCTCCAGGGAAAAATAAACCAACCCTACCAAAGAACTCAAGAAGTTCACCATCTTCTCAAAGCAGCATGAGTTGTGCCAATGTGCCAATTTTGACCAAATCGGGCTTTGACCAGAACCTCTCTGGGCAACCTTTCAGAGCGGTCACATACATTTGGATAGAACCTTCATACCTTCCTAAATTATCAAAATTAATTTCACTGCAAACACCACACAGCACAACTATTTTAGAATTTTTAGAATATTTTTGTATACCTGATTAAAACCTAAAACCGAATGGAAAAGTGATTCTGAAAATTGTTTCAAGTGGAATTTGAAGATAACTGGAGGCCTGAAAGATCAAGCATAGACATAAAAGAGCGAGCAGACAATCAAATACACAATGGTTCCTAAATCTGGACTAACATGAAAAATGAAACCATTCACACAACCAAACCAAACTGCTTGTATCTTTCTTACTTTTATACTAAAATATGAAGCAACAGAGAACACGATGCTCTCATGTACCAGTTCTGTACTGAAAATAGCAGGATGAGCTACCATACAGAATAAGGGGGAAAAAAAGGTAGAATAGTGAATTAATTCCAATCATTCTATTCAACTTTCTCCTTCCCTTGATTCTTAATCCAGAGGTAAAAATGCATTCAAAGCAACAAACTGAATGAGCTGCCTGCACTCAGTGTAATAATAATAATTGTGTCCTGCAGTACATATTTTGCCCCATAACAGAAACCTTGCCTTAATCGATCAGCTACCAGTAACATTAAAAAGAACATTCTTCTTTATTTACCTGAAATTTCTTAATCAATTAGTGCTTAGTTAAATTAGCAATATCTACAGATATTAGTGCTAATGCTAGTATTATCAACAGGAAGAAATTCCTTAGGTAAAGAAAGTTCTGTACAAGAATCTAGAGAAACGGTGAGAATGATTAATTATAACGGGTACTGGCTGCTCTGCACATACAGTCAGGGTGAACTCCAACTGCAACAGACTGCTGACAGACAAGAAACTGACTCTCAATTAGATGTCCTGCTACTTTCAATTCTGTGTAGAGAGTATGGAAAAGTTCCAGATCTTTTTGTTCTTTACTTGTGGTTTAAAGTTTACAAAGGCTGACTATAAGAATACTTCCTCTTAACACACGGTGCAGAAAAGAATAACTTTCTCCAAGACTCAGAATAGCAGGCTTTAATAAAGACTCAAGAACATCAGTTACCAACTCTAAGTACATCAACTCACAAACAATGGATAGAAACAGACTAAAACTACATGAATAAAAATAACATCGCTTCTAACACTATTAAGATAAGATCTCTGAAGGTGTTCTGAGGTACAGGTACTTATTTGTCTCACAGAATAACATCTAAGCAAGACAAGTGAAGGAACTGAATAAATACAAGATGACTATGTTGTTATTTAGAACAGATTTGAAGCACTGCTGAAAATCTCCCGATTAACTCGGTGCAGGAGAGAAATCAACACAGTTTTAAAAAAGCGCACTACAGAGCAAACAAACACTTTGAAAACAGAGAGTACCAAGAGGCTTTAAATGTCTATCTGCCTATCTGGAAATGTATCAGATGAAAATCATGTAGATTGATTGCATCCATTTGCAATGTTGCTATGCTTCACCTCCATCTAATACATGATCCTTCACATCAGAAATCTGCATTAGGATTCTGGAGAAATTCATAGATTCAGAATGAGGTATCTGCAACCAGTTTACACTAAAAATCCTTCTGAAATACTAAAACTAAGTATTTTTAACAGCAAGCAAGTCACTTAGGAAGAGAAAGAACTCTTCTCTGGGAATCTGAGATGACTACTGCAGTCTACCTCTTAATTCCTGACAGCAGTCATAAAGGAGCATGAGTGACAGACAGTTGTACAGTCCTGCATAAAACTCCATAACCAAAGCTCTAAAATGGATGGATGTACTGTTTACACTTTCTTTGCTATCTACTGAATACTACTACTACATTCTACAAAACTACTCTAGCTGCAGTTGTTTAACAGCACTGGGTAAAATTGAGGAGCCTACCTGAGATTCTCATCAACTGCAAGTCAAACTAAAGCCAACACCAGACGAAACTGCCTTCAGAGATGACCTTGTACAGTGCTGCCAGTGACGGGAGTCTGGTAGAAAACAGAATTTGAGGTCCCCAGAAAGTAAGAAGCCCTGTTTTTGTACAAAAACACTTTATTTGGAATATAATGCATTCAAATGCTGCTTCTCCCAATACTGCCATGAGTGGCACTGCTGAGACACTTACTAAGATCTGAGGTAAACAAAACGACACCAAGCATATAATTTATGATTTCAGCAAGACGCAATTTTACTATGTTAACAGATTTACAATCCATACATAAATACACATGCATACACAAATCCCACTGAATTATGTATATGCTCTCCCCATCAAGATCTGTTGCATTATTTCCAAATCTAACAGTTCATCATTACTAAGGAAGGAACCAGAGGAAAGTTTGGAACCAGGGCATGTTTGGCTGAAAGGAAACTCCATAAGATGGTATGAGAATGTTAAACAGAGCAGAATTAAGGAATGGTTAGCTGCATATAGCAGGAAATATTATTGTGGGGAGGGAGACCATATAATTTTATGCTTATAACATGTTGTGACAACTATGAATTGTATTGTAAAACAAGTATTCCATGCAAAAATGAAAACTGTTCAAGAGGCTTTTTGTAAATCCAGGTTAGAAAACAACAGCAAATAATAGCTATAAAGAACTGGGTGTGATCTAAAACTGGAGAACAAGAAGTTACCATAGTGTTTCAGGTCTGAGGAAATCCTTAATGAGACTGGATTCATGCTGAAGACTTGAACCAAAAAAAGTTCTCATAGTCGACGGAATACGGAATTAACTCTTAAGCACTAACAAGGTGGGGAATAAAGTTACTTAGTTTATAGTTCTGTTCAGATCATGCTCTGACACGTAAACTTTACAAAACCAAACAGTTACGTGAGCTGCAAATCCCAAAGAATTCAAAATGTTTTGTTCTGTAGGAAAAAAACCCAAACATTACAGAGCTTAAGGCACCAAAGACTCTGTGCAAGAAAGTCACAGCTGAAATTAAGGTAATAGTTTTGATATGGGCACACAGATAAAAACTGTCCAAGTTAGAAAGTGTGCTTCAGTCAAAAATACCTAGTGCTAGGTACAAGCGGTAGTAGTTCCCTGATCTCGTTATCAACCTAAGGATGGGCTGTCATTATGAATGGACTCTACTGAACAAGACCGGGATGCTGATTCTCAGGATCAAAATGAGAAAGTATATTAAAAGGGATAAATAAAGGTTATTTACACATTGGAAAGTCATGAGTCATTTCTTAAAGCAGCTTCAAGTGAAGAGAAGCAGGGAAGATTTATCACAATAATCATATACAATGAACAGGGGGAGGGGAAGGGGAGACAAAACCCACGAACAAAAATTGTCTCTGGGAACACACGTAGATGTAGATTTATTATACCAACTGGAAAAAAAAGTAATTACTGTAAACTATTATACTATCATTCTCATTTACTCTACAGGAATAAAAAACTGATTTTACTAAGGACTGGTGGAAACTGAAGAAACAAAGGCAACAGAGGTGTTCCTACTTCAATGAAGATTTACGCAAGTGTCCTCTATTCCAGAATCAGACTGCAGGTAAACCTGGCTTCACCAGGGTACATGGCAAATTCATTATCATGGGAGCAAGGTTTGGAATTCATTAAAACATCCTCCCTTTTCTGTTTTCTTCTGTAAATGCCACTTAAACCGAGAGATTCTTCCCTTGTGCCTCCGTTCTCTCTCCATGTAACTAGTGGAAGCAGGACCGTGTATGTCAAATCTGTGCTGGTAATAGAAACGTATACTATCTTAATTCAGGAAAATGATCTAACAACCAAAAAAATACCAAAGCTAAATTGAAAACTGTAAAAATAAAGTTATGATCTTTCTCATGAACATAAATTTATTTCATATTAGTGCTGTGTATTAAGTGCCATTCTTACTGATTTTTATCTTGAGATGGAGGAAAGTTTTTGGAAACTGTTTAAAGACTAACTCCCTAGACAGTAACACTGGGCACTGGAGCTTTAACTGAACAAAGCCTGTGGGAACAGTGCTGAAGAGGAGTTTCTTCTCTGCACCTCAGATGATCCCTAAATGCAACAGCATTTTAAAGCAAATAAATGCGCAATTAAAGGCATCTTAACTCCCACACAGTCTTCACAATCAACATGGACATTACTAAGAGTGAAGAAAAGATATTTTTGAGCCACAGGAAATAAAAAAAGAAATCAGCAAAAACAAAACAGCATTATGTTCAGGGTAATTTTTTTAATTATATGGAACACAAAAAAACTTTGATGACATTTCTTCATATTTTCCAGAACACTCTGCATATGGGAAACAAATCTTACAGCTTTTAAAGCCAACGTTTTTAACGTAGTTTCAACAGGACTGGAACAGAACTTTACAGAAAAAAGCGCTAGCTACAGACTTATCTGAATGAAGGTAATGAAGGTTACTGGTTACTGACTCTGTAATAGAATCACAGAATGGTTGGAGTTAGAAGGGACCTTAAAGATCATCAAGTTCCACCCCCCTGCCATGGGCAGGGACACTTCCCACTAGACCAGGTTGCTCAAATCCACATCCAGCCTGGTCTTGAACACCTCCAGGGATGGGATATCCGTAACCTGCTCCAGAGTCTCACTACCCTCACACTAAAGATTTTCTTCCTTGTATCTAATCACAATCTGCCCTCATTAAGTGTAGATCTGTTACTGCTCATACTCTCACTTCATTCCCTGATAAAGAGTCCTTCCTCATCTCTCCTGTCAGCCCCCTTTAGGTCCTGGAAGGCTTCTATAAGGTCTCATTAGAGCCTTCTCATCTCCAGGCTGAAGAACCCCAGCTCTCTCAGCCTGTCTTCACAGGAGAGGTGCTCCAACCCTCTGACCATCTTCATGGCCTCCTCTAGGCCAGTTACTTTCCATGTTGAGGACTCCACAGCTGGATGCAACACTCCAGATGTGGTTTCACCAGAGCAGCACAGAGGCGAAGAATCACTTTAACAGCACTGGTCCCCAGTACTGATCTCTGAGGAACGCCACTCGTCACTAGTTTTCACTTGAATGTTGAGTCATTGACTGCAACCCTTTGAGCACAGCCAGCCAGCCAGTTCCTTATCCACTGAATGATCCATCAATTTCCTGTTGTCCTTGATATCCCTGGCCAGATTTAATTCTATCTGGGCTTTAGCTTGCCTAATCCGTTTCCTCGCCAGTCAATTTCTCTGTATTACTCCCAGTCTACCCATTCTTATTTTTGCCCCCTATAGGCCTTCTTTTGCTTTTGAGCTTGTCCAGGAGCTCCTTTTTCATCCATGCAGACCTCATGGCTTTTTTGCCTGATTTCTTTCATGGGATGCATTGCTCCTGAACTTAGAGGATGTGATCCTTGAATACTAACTGACTTCCTTGTGTCCTTCTTCCCTCCAGTAGTTTTTCCCACATTACCCTGGCAAGCAGGTCCCTCAAGAGGTCAAAATCTGCTTTCCTGAAGTCCAGGGTAGTGAACTTAGTGTGTAACCCTAGTCACTGTGCTAAGGATTTTGCATTCTATGATTTGATGATCACTTCAGCCAAGGCTAGCCTTGAGCATGTCATTCCCCACAAGCCCCTCCTTATTGGTAAGGACAAGGTTCAGCACAGCTCCTCTCCTTGGTGGCTCCTCTACTATTTGAAGAAGAGTTGTTATCAACACATTCCAAGAACTTCCTGGATTTCTCATACCCTGCTGACTTCCCTAAGAGGGTCAGCCTGGCATACTGAACCCTCTGTTCCCCTCAGAAGGGAGTCACCTACAAACTACAACCCATCTCTTCTTCCTCATGGAGGTGTTTTTTAAATGAAGGGTAAGCCTTGCCAGTCCTGGCAACTCTTCTGATGTAGTCAAACCGTACTCCGTGTCAGCCATGGGCTGGCCGGGACAGTCACAAGAATGAAGAGCTATTGCTTAAGTTATAGTCTAATCATCATCATGTAACTATAAGCAAAAAAAAATTTTAAGCTAAGTCATGCAAACACCCTCAGCATTTTTCTTACTTACTTTATTCCCTCTCAGCTCTTACAAAAATTCTCTGTTGAACTGTTTCTTAAAAGCTGCTGCTTGCTTGAGCTGTGCACCCCAATTTCACAGGTTCACCCATTCCATAAGCTTGCATATTTAATCCTCATTCCAATTTTTCAATCAAATGTTTGGGGGATTTTTTTCATGTTTTACAGTGAAGAGACTCAGTCCTCTTTTGCAGTCTTTCTGCTTCACAAGCAAGGGTAAAAAAAGCTCTAAATATTAAACAGACTCAAATAGCAAGTATTATCTTTAAATCTAATTTTGAGGGTGATGAATGTGCAGTGGAAAGTATTTTTTCATTAAAAAACACTTTTATTTTTAAATTAATGAAAACTTTTGATTTTGCATGTAGCACAGAAAAAGTGAGACTGATCCCTCTTGTTTTAGCTACTCCCAAACAACCTACAAAAAAGTTGGTAACATTGGTATCTTTCATGTTACAAGAACAAGTAAGGAGCTTCAAGAGCCAATTCATCTGAAGATATATCTCAGGAAAAGTCAATTAAGTCTCTAGGGGTTTTCCTCTCCCCATTTCTGGCATGCCAAATTTGAGACGATAAAGTAAGTACCAAATGTCATAATGGGCAGATTGCAAAGCCTTCTTACATTTCATGGCTGCCACTGAGAGAGAACGTAACAGTCCTGAACTGAAGAAAACAATCCCTACTGCTAAAAGACTCAGAGAGCCAACAAAGGCAACTGACAGTCATTTTGTATAAGCTGTTGCAACAAGTCTTCTAACTGTACTTGGAAAAGGTGAGGGAAGCATCTAGGAAAATATGAAGTCATTAGCTTGTGCACATCACCATGCAAGACATGGATGTAAATGGAAAAAGTAAATAAAAAGCAGAAGATGGAAGTTCCTATCAGGTAATGCTAATACCCTTTACTGCTGAGATAAATTCCCTTTTCCCAATGAAAACCAGTGTAGTAGATTTAGTCCACCCTGCAGAATGATTTAATAAAGTACATCTAAAAGTTCACTATTGTTCAACATATTCATCAATGACGCTGGTAGGAATGGCTGACACACCAGAAGGCTGCGACATCACACAGCAAGACCTGGACAGGCTGGAGAGTTGGGTGGAGAGGGGGCAAGTGTAGGGTGCTGCTACTTCTTTACTTTGAGGGTGGCAGAGCACTGGAACAGGCTGCCCAAAGAGGCTGTGGTGTCTCCTTCTCCAGAGATATTCAAAACTCATCTGGATGTGTTCCTGTGCAACCTGCTCTGGGTGAACTTGCTTTGGCAGGGAGACTTGCCTACATGATCTCCAAAGGTCCCTTCCAACCCCTACCATTTTGTGGTTCTGTGAAAAGTTTAATGTGCTTGGCCTACTGGGGCCAAGTGTTTTTAATGCAGGTGTAGGCAGAAGAATTGTTCACACTGACACAACACAAAATGTACAACACAAACTGGCCACGCATAAATGCTAGAAATTTTAGGAAAATCTTTTATTAGAAATAATAGGCTTACACAGCTCCAAAAAGAGATAATGGGGCCACAAACTGCCCTTGGTATTCCCCTGCTAGATCAAAGAATAATGATCATGTAACACTCAACATAAAGCTCCTTGAGCCTGGTGAATAAGTCATGGGGACTGTTTGGAAATGAATTTTTTCCCTCACTATGAAACATCTAAAAACTTGTACTTACACAGATGTAATGCAATAAAAAAAACCCCTCTTAAGTATTTTGCCCTTTGGTGTGGTTTACCCCGGAATGCAGCTAAACCCCATGCAGCCATTCACTCTCTCCCCCTGAAGTGGGAGAGCAGAGAGTTTATGGGCACAAGTATCACATGAGTAACCGTTTCAATGACTATCAAGGAGACTTACACAATTGAGGCATATGGGCATTTGTAAAAAGTTGTGTCCCTCATCCTGAAAAGTATTTGAAATTCAGTCATGGACACAGGTTTATAAACCTTTCTGAAGCAGGAAGATATTTTCAAATCAAGTTCAACTTCGTATTTCATGTCACCATTCTGTCTCAGAGATTAAACTCTGTCTTAACCCATACTTAAAGGGAGTAAGAACAGTATTGTGTGTGTCATATCAGTATCTCCCAGAACAATGCCTGCAGCTGACCTTTATTTTGAGAACAGTTAAATTTGTTTTCATTCCAAATACAACTTCTTTATTACTCCTAAACTTACAGTCATGTCTTACTGCTATGTAACTTATAAGTTATTTCACAATTCTGGTTTTCAGAAGCTGTGGACAATGGCTTGCTGTAATTCCACAAGCACTACTGAAATAAAAAAGCATGGATTCAAAACTCCATTTATATATCTGTATACATACTTACATATGTATATAGTATATCATTATACTTTGACATGAAAGCAAAACTGTAGACATAATTTGTAATAAATATAGGCTTTTTACTGTATCAAGAGATATATGGCATAATATAAATTGTTCACTTAAACTGAAGCAGATTCTACCGAGTAGAAAAAAATAGAATAGACTGATATTTAAAAATACAATACAGGGTTACTCTTCCAGTTCTCAGCTGGAAATACCTGCGGTTTTTGTACAGCATTTCTAAAGGTTTCATTTAGCTTTCAAGCAACAGCACACAGACTATATCAAAATGCAAGAATCTCTATATTTCAATCTAACCAACAGTGTCAGACATTAGTAAAGGCAGAAAGGTATCAGTACTAACATTTTCATAGTCTTAACTATGCCAGAATACAGGCTGAATCTCTAGCACCTTTGTACTTAAAAAAGTCAAGACAGGAAACGCCAATTTGAACAATTGCCTGCATGGCGTATACAGACCATCAGACTGAACACTTCTCTCCAGTGGTCCAGAAAGGCTTCATACAGGTCCTGGGGCAAGCATTTCCAGGGCATAATTTCAATGCTGGCTTCCAGTCATCTAGATTACGGAGCTTGCTGGAATGCTTTCCAGCTCTTTCCTACCCACATGACTGCATGTCCTTCCATTGAAGCCTGAGAACAAGAGGGGCAGAGTATGTCCCTATCTCACTGTGATGTAGAATGAGGACACAGTCAGCGCGCTCACTCTGATCAGCAGCTAGGAAGCATTCTGGCACCTCACAAGTAGCTGCAGCCTCATGAACTTACCTAGTGTTACACAGGAACCCTGCACACACACTGGCAGTCTCCAAATGGACTGCCCTCACTATCAGATCACATATTACCTTCCCGCAGTCTTCTGCTTACTTTCTAAATTCATCCTATGGACACCAGCCTCCTCTAGTACATGACCATGGCATATGTCTAAAGCACATTCATCTGGTGACCTAAATTAAGCAGCTGTTTTGTAACAAAACTGTGTCAGACCACATAATCACAATGTCATAATGCATACAGACACAGAGTGCAAACCAAGGCTCCAAAGACAACTTTAGTTCTCGTATTACCTCAATTCTAATAGCTCAACTCCACAACATAAACAGTGCCCTTACAGGGCCTTGTTAGTTTGCTTGAGGTTTCCTTCTTGCTGGGGGAAAGTGAAGGGGCAAAATGGAGGAAATGAATAATATAAGCCTGAGAAAACAGACACTCTGCTGTATAGTGCCTTAGAGATCCATTCAGCTCTTATGTACAGAGGACTACACAATTTGAGCTAAGAAATTAAGCACCAGTTTTAATGCTCATTGTACAGCAGTATTACAATTTTATTGTTAAATAGACTACTTGGCCATCTCAAATGTGTCTGATTTATTCCAGCTGAAGAGACAAATCCAGACATCTTATGCTCTTTTCTTGAATGCAGTGAATTTAACCTTTTTATGTCTTATAAATTACCTCAACGTATGTGCTACAAGTTAACGTCAGTCTTTGTTCTAACGAACAGCAAGTGTATCTGTTCCTCTTTAGGCACAGTTCTCTTGTCCCATTACATCCAATTTGCATCCTTCATATTTCTGGTTCCCCTCCTCTCTTTCATTTGTGTCTGTCTTTCTCTGCAATTTCTGTGTATGCTATTATTCTACAATTATATTTTCACTAACTCTATAGCCTGCCTGCAAAAATTCTTCTTCAGTAACACAGTTCCTTTTCACTGGGCATAATGGATGCACTTCATAGAATTGTCTAGGTTGGAAGGGATATTTCAGTTAACACAGTCCAACCACCAACCTAACTCTGATAAAGAAAGAACAGCAACAAAACAACCCATCACCAAACCACAGCACTAAGCACTATGTCAACCCGTCTTTTAAATCCCTCCAGGGATGGTGCCTCAACCCCTTCCCTGGGCTGCCCATTCCAAGGCTTCAGAACCCCTTCTGGGTAAAAAATTTTCCTGATATCCAATTTGAACCTCCCCTGGTGCAACTTAAGGCCATTTCATCTCATCCCATTGCCTGTGATTTGTGAGAAGACACCAACCCCCACCTCTCCATACCCTCCTTTCAGGGGGTTGTAGAGAACAAGAGGGTCTCCCCTAAGCCTCCTTTTCTCAAGGCTGAACAACCCCAGCTCCCTCAGCCTCTCCTCACAAGACTTATTCTCCAGCCCCCTCACCAGCCTCATTGCCCTTCTCTGAACCCGCTCCAGCCCCTCAATGTCTTTTGTGTGATAAAGGGCCCAAAACTGAACACAACACTCAAGATGGGACCTCACCAGTGCCCCGTACAGGGGCATGATCACCCCCCGAGTCCTGCTCACCACACTGTTCCTTAAACAGGCCAGGATGATGTTGGCCTTCTTGGCCACCTGGGCACACTGCTGCCTCATGTTCAACTGGCTGTCCATCAAAACCTGCAGGGCCTTTTCTGTCAGGCAGCTCCAGACAGTCTGCCCCAGGCCTGTGGCACTGCATGGGGTTGGTGTGACCCAAGTGCAGGACCTGGCACTTGGCCTTGTTGAACCTCGTCCCATTGGCCTCGGCCCATCGATACGGCCGGTCCAGATCTCTGCAAAGCCCTTCTACCCTCAAGCAGGTCAACACTCCCACATAGTTTAGTGTCATCTGTGAACTTACTGAGGGTGCACTCAATCCCCTCATCCCGATCATAGATAAAGATGTTAACGAGAATCATCCCCAATACTGAGCCCTGGGGGACACCACTCGTGAACGGCCACCAACTGGATTTAACTCCATTCACCACAACTCTCTGGGCCTGGCCCTCCAGCCAGTTTTTAACCCAGCAGAGGGTACTCTCAGGAGGATGCTATGGGAGACTCTATCAAAAGCCTTACTAAAGTCCAGGCAAACAACATCCACAGCCTTTCCCTCATCCACCAAGCGGGTCACTTTGTCACTTCACTGCCCCAGGTTACTCATGCAGGTTATCTTAGGAGCTAATAAATACACAATTCTCTCCTACTGAAGTGTCAGCTTGCCATCAGCTGGCTCCTGAAAGACATAGCAGTGATGGTGTATCTTGGGTTACACCCAAGGGCTGCAGCCTACCTGCATTTTCCCTGTAAGCTTAAATAGAACAAACAAAACAAAACCATCAAGCAACTCAAAAGCCTTGCATGATTTGGTATCTGTTCATTGCAGATCATATAAATACAGAGAATGCAAAGTACATGTTTCTTTTTTCCATTCCTACTGAATTACATGAAGATAGTGGATTCTTAGATTTTAAGTACCGCAGAGAACATGAGAGCAGATGACACCATGTCATCTTGACATGCCCCTTGACACAGACAAACATTCCAACCAAAATCAGTTTTATGTCTTCCTGTCTTTTATAGATACACAGAGTTAGGTACATTATGTATTACTGTCAAAGCAAGGCAACAGAACAGAAATCAGTGTCAACTCCTAATATGTTTAAAGACTACCAGCTTCAATAAAGATGACTACTCAGCTTTTACAGAGGAATCAAAACTATGCTTTCCTATAATTACTGCTTCCCTTGGTATTTGTCATAGTACTTTCAGAAGTTATGAAAAAAAAAAATTATGTCACTTTGAAAAGTTCCCAGATTTTTTAATCAAAACATCAGAAAACAGGATAAAACGAGGCAAGGCTATTTCATACTCTTCTCACTATTCTGTCCCGTTTGCCAATTCACTGCAATGTCAGTTCACTCTTGTTTTACGTGATGACAGTTCTGTCCTGGACCTATTTGAACTGATTAAGAACTCAAACAAAATTCCTGTCTTTTCTTGCAGTAAAATAAATGCCAGTCAAATGTAAGATATTAGAAATTAGTTTAGATTGACAGTGCTGGGATTTAGGACTGAGTTCATGAAGGTAAATCCTATATTCCAGAGATGTACAGACCTGCCAGAAAATTTCTTAATGACCATTTTTTAAATTCCCAAATATTAGACTCACAACCGATAGAAACATGGAAGTTCTGGGAGCTCCACAGATGGTTCTCATTACTATATATACACACTATGAAAGGCAAAAGATTCATTTATGTAAACAGAGACCACATAGAGAATTAGTGCAGTTACACCCCTGCTGCCAGTACAGCTGTACTCCAATATAGGATACGCTCTTTTTATATAATGAAAAAGGTAATGGACGCTTCTAACCATTATATGAATTTCCAAATTTGCTTAGTATAACTGAAGATAATTGGAGATTTCTAAGTACCATTCAACAGTCCTTAAAAGGGGCAAACACAGAGAAATTGCAAACCTGCTTCTCCTTGTCAGTTTGCCTGTCATTTGCTTACAAAAAATCTGATTAGGCCAGGAAAACTCAGTGGAAAACTGCTGCTTCATCAGTTACAGGTTTCCAAACATTGTTTCTTGCATTTGCATTTATTTAACAATTCTGGTAAGTCTTCCATAACTTAAAAAACCTGACGTAAATTATGTAATTCAAATAATTTGAAAATTACTTTTGAACTGCAATATATCATCAAGTCTGGAATAGTATGCTGAAAGGAGATTAGAGACCATATAGTGAATTATTAGCGTGCAATTAGTGCATCAGATCAGAGAATGAAAGAATGCACTTCAAAGTGTGGCATATAAAGGGAAATTTACACCACAAAAGAAACTGAGAAGGTAGTTTGGAAATCGGACTTACCATTCTTGGTCAAATAATGAACACTGGTCATCACTCCTTCAGTGTAAGCTCCTGGTTCATAATTGTCCATCTCACCCGACACAATATGAGCTACTCTTGAAGCACGTCCTCGGATTGCACCTGCTGCACGATCTAGATTGTCCATGTTTTGCTCTCTCAGTGCAATGATACACTTGTTTACATCCTCAAGAATATGGCTTTCTGCAAATAAAACAACATTTCGTTTACGGTGGCACCTCTTAGACACACTGACAGGGACCTGACAGAATTTTTTCCTCCTAAATGCATCAGACTACAAAGGCTTGGAGAAAAACCTTACAATATGAAATTTACACTAAACTTTCCTTGAAATCCTTAAAACAATTTATTGATTCCTAGAATTTAAAGGTACAGTAACACTCTCCTATAAGCAACAGCAACAATAAAATATTGAGTCAGGAACTGCTAGAAAAACACAAAAACCACAAAACCTTATATACTCAGTAAAATGTGCAGATTGAAGAAAAAATTCAAGGGATTAAAGCTGTTACTGATTGTTGAAACCTTCTTAAGCCACTGTGACAAAGGGTTCCGTAACAAGATGAATCTCTGTCAACAAACGATTGCCCCAACAACTGAATTAACTTCTTTTAATACCAATATGTTAAGATGCTCATGCTAAATCAAATTCTTAAGAGAACAGAAAGAGCAGTATTTTTGCTTGGTATTAATATTACGCTATTACTTATTAAACTATTGCAATACTCATCATTATTACAAAATGTATATTGATTACCTATTTTCCATACAATTTACACATCATCTTATTTATCATAATATGTTTAATGTATTACCATGTATATTATTGGTTTATATACTACTGAATTCAAATAACTATGTGCAAATATTTCTATACATATATATACACTATAATTTATCAGTATATTATCAGTTACACAGCTCAGGCTTCCCTGCTACATTATTTCACTGTGCCTTCTTGCCACACAGTAGTTTTCCACCTCAGCTATCTCTTGTCGTCTCCTAAGGACGGCATTTCTCTTTTCTCTTATCATGCTTTCATTCCTACAGTGTTCTTTTCCTCATCACCTCACAAATTCAAAGCCACTTTGAGAAAAGTTAGAAATTCTTGTTTTCTTCAGCTTTTTTACTGTATGGCAACTGGTTTATTGCCAACCAGAGTTAAATGATTTGCCACAACATATCCAAAGCCTATCCATTTTTAATTTGCCAATTCAAACACATATACAATATAGTCACCTTCTGCCTGTCCAAATATATATATATTCAAAGGTTTACATTTCTGGCATAGAACAGAACACAGAACCAGCAGGGAGATGCTGTTAATTTATGTGAAACACATGACAACACAGAACCTCTGAAAGTCAAAAAGTCTCTTAAGACATCGGTTGTTAGGTGAGAGATTAAATGGGTTAAAGATGATCTTCCCAGTAAAAAGCTCCAAGGAAAAAAAAAAAAAAAAGAAACATGCACAAAACCACCCCATTACTAAAAGGCTGAAAGATGCAATAAAAAAGGACTATTTTCCACAGCACTATTAAAAAAACAACAAACACAACAGCATATATTACAGTAATTGCTATCTTCTGATTACAGAAAGAAGGGCTTCCACAATCAAGAGGCTTCTTCAATATTTGATAAAGTTACGACAAAGAAACGCCTGAACCATACACCATGTGGTTATCCAAAGAGGCATCCAATGGTATCTCTGCTAAGGATGGGAGATGAAGTAAGCTGACTCTCTTCCCTGTAGATCAAACATGTTTATATCTTGAAGTCATTTTCAATGCAGATAGAACTGCAAAGTTGGTTTTGCTGTTTCCTCTTGGAAAGACCATTTTTGGTTTTGGTTTTTTTTTTTTTTTTAATGGCAGTAATTCCCCTTTGCAGAGACAAACTGAGCTGCTTGACACACGTCCACACCAAAAAGGCACCAAACACTCAGTACAGAAAAGACACTTGACTTGTCTCAAAACTTTCTTTGCTATTTCACTCAGCTCTACATGATGTAATGACCTCACTGAACGGAGTTTGATATCTATTTGTATAAAACAGCCAGAAAAAAGACCTTATTATAATACACAAAAATACAACATAAGCATGGCACATTAGCATTTCCAAGTCACTCACGCATAACGTGAACAGTTAAAAAAGAACAAAGATTTGGTCAGAGGAAAGCACAAGGAGAAAATGGTTGCTTAAAGGCTGATGGAAGCAACTGCTGGGTTGACCCAACCAAAAATGAAAACATAGGCAAATATAGAAGGGTGCCAAGCAAAGAACTACGCCACTCTTCTTCTAAAATAAATTATTATACTTGTCTTTCTGAGCATCAATTTTCTCAGTGTTTTTCAAATGGCAATAGTAAAGCTGTATTTCCGTTTAACAAACTGGTTTTGATACTCAAATACATAGTAATGAAAAAAGAACACTAGAAGGGAGGATAGAGATTAAGGAGAAAATACTGGTACTAAAGTAATTAAGGCTGGTCATAAACCCAAAGGGTAACAGACCTGAGTAAGAATTCAAGATCAAGCTAGAAGACAGTATCAGTAATGTATGCTAGCATTCCCACCTATATCCCCAGTACTGAAGGGTGTATTCCACTTTTCCAGGCAAATTAACACAAATATAAAATTTAACTTATGGTACATAGAATAATATCATAATATATAATGAAAAAGAGTATGTTCATGGCTTTAATGTTTAAACACCTCTTAAAAACTTCCATATAATTTTGTTTCTGAATTCCCTTTCCTACGCAGACCTACTATCCGCTTTGTCTCTCAGAGAATGTAATTCAAAAAAATTAGAAATGCAAGATGTGGAGGCAACAGATTAACTCTATCTTCAGAAGTACCATTGTGAAACTCTTCTTGCACTAAATTATGAAAGAATGCAGAACTTACATGTTTCTTGTTAACTCACATGAATGCCATTCAGTATGGCAGTATTAAATTACATTTTATATTATACAATAAATTGGACAATCATGGTGATTTGGACAGACAAAACACACTGTGACGTAATCCTGAATTACTAACTGTGCCTGGCATGAGTATCTTGGGATCCTACCTATGCAAAACTTATGAATTCTTGTTCAGTTTATGAACTGCAACATCACAGAATGCCTCTGTGGTTATGGAATGTCCGTACCCTTCAAGGTACAGGTCACTAATCTCTACAGTCAGAAGTTTAACAGTGGTGACTTTGTTAGCCTGAGGTCACTGAGATCACTGGCCTGAGATCCCAATTAACTGCTCTGATCCAAATTGGCAAGAATACTTTTAAGTCATTTTAGAATCTATCAAAGCTCATAATCTTATCAGGGAACACCAATTAGAATACGACACATCCTTCCAAATACTGTGTTTCAAAGAACACAAAGACACAGGCAGATTTTATTAACTGTATAACACCCATCCACCTTGTACCAGAAAAGATGTGCGACCTATTTTCTGGCCGCATCCATACATTGTCATGTGTAACAGGTCAGTTGAGAAGTTGGCAATTGCCACACATAGGTCAGAAACTCCTAAGCTCTTGTCAGCATGACAGAATACACAAACAACACGTGCACTCAACGAGCATAAATGACCTTGTTCCCACACATTGGTACCATATAGTGGTCGCCTTTCTAAATACCCATAGTCAATACACAGTTTGTCAAAACGTTCTGAAGGTGAGGTACTTCACAATCAATAAAACATTGCTTAACTTAATTTCCTGAAGGCACAAACAAGCTTCTACATTCACCTTAGCCCATGTAGTGGAAAAAGAAAGAAACCAGCACTGATCACAGTCCAGATGAGATGGTTTTAACCTGTATCTTTCTGACAGTTGCTTCCTCATCTTACACAAACGCGTTATGATTTTGATTTTCACCCAAGTATCTTACTTCCCAAAGCAGAAAAGGAAGATAAGGATGACGTGCCATCTCTTTGTCGTAACTCAGAGTGTCTACTATAGGATTTAACTGTAAGAGTGGATTGATAGCTGTATAAAGAAAGTATCAGACTGCCACAGTCATCACAGCAATTTTCAAGAGTGGTTCATTGTACCTTCGGATTTTCCTATGGGATCTATGTGTTAGCTGTACTGGCCAAAAATCGTATCTCAGCTGAGCTAACCACTGGATAATAAAGTTGTCTTTGACAAAGCCATGACTCAGACTGTTGCTGCGACACAATCAATAGCTCTTCCTTTGCATGTCATCTGAAGAAAAAGGCAAGTGATACCCTTCCACTCCACTTGGCACTGATAAGGCCTCAGCTGAAGCACTTTTTATTAAAGTTTCTCCACTAACTTCAAGAAAATAGTGGACCAAATGGGAATACTAGAGAAAAAAGAAAGAGAATTATTAGAAATTTAGGAAATAAAGCACATGAAGAAGCATTAGAAAACTCAGTTTGGTCTCCTGAAGACAAGATGGAAAATAAAACATACTTTCTTGCAAACTCTAAGCCACAAAATTAGATGTGGAAATATATGCAGTGATAGTTTAGCCTGATCAAAATGATTTCTATCTTTTACCATCTGTTGGCATGATAAAATGGGAAGCAAAAAAATTGTACAAAAAGTGAAGTTCCTTTTAGACCACTCCTAATCCCTGGGCATGGTATCTTCTAGTGCTACTCAGAAAAGAACTCCAAGTTTTCCAATAATGGCACTACTGAGTATGGCAAAAGATGTGCTCCCACAGGCTCGAAATACTTTGGTGAACCCCAAAAAGTTATTTGAAAGCAAATAATTATTAATAATATCAACACTTATATCTAGCAACTTCTGATGCCAAAGTTAAAGAGAACAAGACCACTAAGAGGAAGCTGCAAGTCCTAGTATACAATTTCCTGTTATCACTCCTGTATTCAGACAAATTAAGACATTGCCTTTAATTCCCACCTTTTTCCTACATACCGAAGTTCAGAGAATACTCAAGGCTAAATCTCCATGAGCAATCTTATGAAACAGATTTTCTTGGCACTTGGGGCTCTTTTAATATAATATCTAAATTCTACAAGCAAGACAGTGTCTTAGTCACTATTCAGAGAAGAAATCACTGGTAATTACTTAATGTTCAAAGCCCCTGGCAACTTCAATAGGAGAGTTTTTAAATGAATAAAGAAAGAGCAAAAGAATTACTCAGAACAAGGAGAATAAATATCCTTTCTTCTCCGTTTGTATTAACTAAATGTATTTTATCTGCCAAAACTAGGAAACTAGATAATAATTTCTAATATTATTACTTTTTTGTCTAGCTGACAACACTGTCATTCTGTGTCAGACCAGGGTGGTACAGAGAGACCACATTCACAATGGTCTGGTATTTACTCAAACACGGGCATGGTGCTTCCAAACCCCTCAGTTTTGGACACATACAACTATAATTTAAAATGCACATAAATGTCTGTTGTTACGTCCATCTTAAAAAAAAAAAACAAACAAGGAGGAGGATCCAGAAAGCTACAGGCTAAGGCTTCACTTCAGTTTCTGGAAAAGTTATGGAACAAGACCTGACCCAAGGCATTTCCATGCATGTGAAGGACAGAAAGAAGACTAGGAACAAACACCATTGGTTTACCAGGGCAATTCCAGGATGGTCAAAGCGATCAAATTCAGTGCTGAAGGACTGGCTCTCTGGATAAGGGAAGTGACTTGGTTGCTGCTAACTTCAGGGACATTTTTGGCACAGTCTCCCACAGCCTTTTTAGAGACAGGCTAGAGAGACACAATCCGGTGAACAACCAGGTGAACAAAACAGTGTTCAGATCACCAGGCTCACGGAAGAGTGGTTCAGTGGTTCAAAAATCAAGCCAGAGGTGAGTTAGGTCTGCTGCTCTTCAAAAAGGGTCAATGCTGAGGCTGATACTGTTTAACTTCTTAATATTAACACCTTGGGCAATGACAAAGAATGTACCCTCAGCAAGTCTGGAGGCGAAATCAACTTGTCAGACTGGCTGGGTGGTACTCTAGGGGACAGGGCTTTGTCCAGAGCAATCCCGACAAGGAGGACAAATGAGCCAGCAGGCAACTCATCAAAAGTTGAAGCAAGGGAAACTCAGGACTTGCACAAGGCAAAAAAAACCCAAAACCAACTTCATTATGAGCATGGTACAACAGTTGAACAAACTGCACATAGAGATCAGAAATAAACTGATATAGAGAAATGAGTGCAAATGCTTTTGTCCTCAAGCACTATATAAACTGAAGCATTATTATTTTTAAATAACACTGAGAAAATCAGCCACAATTACAATCTCTTCCTGCAAGGGGAATTGTGATACCAAGAGACATCAAATTTGGAAGGCTGCATACATGAAATGCCTCCTGACTTAATAGGTATGCCTCACGCTCATGGGTACTAGGCTACAAGGGCCAATCTTCCTGAAAAAACATGCCGAGAAAGCGTGCCCACAAGTTCCAGGAAAGAATGAGCTAACTTGGAGAAAGGTAAAATCAAAGAGAGAGTTCAGTATCATGGGACATATGCACAAAAATATGGCAGCTATCTCAAACGGTGAGCTGAAGGCTGCATGACAAAAACTACAAGACTAGAGAATAGGGATGAAACATGAAAATGAATGTGGGCAGAGAAAAGGGTGGGATGGCGTAAAAGCACCCCCCCCCCCCCGGGNCCCCCCCCCCCCCCAGGGCGGGTACTGAAAGCTCTTCAGGATCTATCACTATCTGTGCAAGTCCCTACGTTTGACATCTTAAGGAACAGAGAAAGCAATGCCTCAAATTGTATAACAAATTTATTGTTTACATTTTTAAGAACTTCAACCTGTCATCTGAAACATTAACTTCAATTCTGTTGAGAGAAAATACTAACTGAAATGTGTATTTCTTTTGGATTTTACCTTAGGGTGAACAAAGTACTGATTGAGTTGGCAGCCTCTTCTTGAGGTTCATTTTCATTCACATATGCATGGATGATTCCAAGATGTTAGCATTTAAACCCAAGAAAGCTAAAAAGAAAAAAAAAAAAACCCAAACAAAAAGCACCCACCCCCCCACACACACATCACCACCAAAAAAGAATCTCAGAAAATAGTAATGTTTCTTAATGTGAGTGTCTATTAATTACAGAGTTGGCAGCCCAAAACGATCAGTTTAATTGGCTAATGAAGGTTTCGGATTACAGAAAAATATCTCTCTCTGCATAAGCAAGAACCTAATAGCAGTATTAATCCTTTCCAGAGTTTTCTTTCTTTCCCTCATTCATTTTAACATGATTACAATAACATTTGGTTCGTCTGTTAGCTGCTTGTGCTTCAATCCTTGCCCTCAATTTCTTGGGCACAAAATTTAGCCTACAGACAGGTTCCAGCTTCCCCATACAGCATCCAGATATCTTCCAGGATCCTGGGGAAATGAAGGAAGCAAAGTCTTAAATTCCTAGTATGCTTAAGGCTCTCTTCTTTCGAAGAGCTTTACATGAGCCAGACTCTGAGATCTCTGAAAAAGAGGAAGTACACTGTAAAAGCATAAAGGCCGTCTTGATGTCTAGATAAGGAACTGGAGAAGGGAAAGGCAGAAAAGAAGTAGACCAGAGGAAGCACGGACACTTGAATGTGCAAGAGATAATGAGAAGCCAGAAAAAGCAGAAACATAAACATACCCAGCTGGGTAGGAGTCACTTCTCTATTTACATACTTTGATTTTCTCCTAGGCTACAATACCTAGCAGACACTTTTCTCCAGAAACAAGTGGGGGTGACACGCACTCATACAACTGCACCCAGCCTCTTCTTTTGACCCTGTCATCTTCAACATACTCTTCTTACATCAGCTGAGACAAATGCTATGCTTAGGGACAATCCACCTCATCTTTTACATATACATTTAAATGTGTTGAATTGACAAGCCTTAAAGGTGCCCATTTCTCTCTGCTGACTCTAAAAAGCTTAAAACGCTTAGTTCAGTTTTGATTCTAAAAATTAGAAGAGGTGGTTCACACTCCAGCTGCTGTACAGAGCAACAAAGAATTTTTTATTTATTAATACTGTGTAATATGATGCTGACTTTGTAGGATAAAATGAGAATAACGATCAATTGGATATGGTAGCAGGACATGAACAAGGAGACAATGAGGGAGAAGAAATAAAGCATTCTTGCTCAATCCTTGAAACTAACTGTAACCACAAATCATGTCTGCAGTATACAATTCCCTTCCCAGTTGCTACTAACTTCCAGAATGTACATAGCAAATCTTACACAGACTAGCCATGTCTCAGATATGAGCCTAGGAAGTACAGTTATTCTTTGCTAAAAGAGCATTTTCTTCACTGTAGGATCTATGACCAACACACAGTAAAATTTTTCAAAGAGTCTAATTTGCCTTCTTAAAAAACACATTCAACATCTTCAGCTTCTTGGATTACAATGGAATAAACCCCTTCAACTTTAATTCACCCACGGTAACTCCTGATAACAGTGACTACAAGGCCACCTGACCAAGACCAGGCAGCTCTGGACTAACTAGAAGATCTTTTTTTGTCTCAGCTACTGCAGATACTTCAGTGTTGTTTATATTAAGATTCTCATGATACATGTACATTCTCATGTACATCTCTTACATCTGATCATAAACGTGGGCACTGACAAATGGTCCGCCCTTCCTCTTCCATAGCAAGTAGTACTTCAAAGGACCTGCATTTTACACCCAGATTTGCTAAACTGCTCCAAAAAGCGCCTTCACAATCTAAATACCTAATATAAAAAATCTAAATACCTAATTAACTATCTATTTATACCTAATACAGTCAGTGCTTCCAGACAGATCTGAGAATACATGAGTTAATCAGCATACGTCCCTCATTTCCTACACCGATTCTTAGAAATTTAATGTTTAGTGCACACAGCAAGCTGGGAAGAACAGTGTAGAACATTATTAATGCAGGTAACCCTAACTCTGCATTAATAGGTTAATTGACTCTGGGGTGAATGAGAAGTAACAGTGAAAAAGAAAGAGAGGATCTAAAAGTGTGGAGGATAATGAGGTTCACCAGAATAATGAACAGTTGCTCAGCAAGATTGTGAAATTTCTGTCCTTAAGTCTGAATTCAGCATTGGCTCAGCTGCAAGCAGTAGGATGGACTTTTGAGGTCCCTTCCAACCAGAATGATTTTATGACTCTGTGAAATAGAGGGGAAAAAACAGTAAGAACTGCCAGCCAAAAAGAGCATGGGCTAAGGCTGGCATATCCAGGCTCCACAAATTACTGAAACGCCTTCTCTGCATCAGCAAGTTGTTTCACAGATTTGGTCATAAAATTCTTCAGAACATTTGCCACCAACTGTCAAGCCTTAACTTAGACTTTTCTTCTTAGTTTGTTATTTTGGATGTTATAATTACTTTTCACACTTCTCTTTAACTACCGGATAATGGAGAATTCTTTGTCTTACAAAGTCATGTCCTATTTTCCTTAGTAGGTGGCATCCAGTTTATAAAATACATCAGGAAACTATTTTCTTTATACTCAGTCTAGGCCTGTTTCCTTCACATTTAAACAGCAATGCATATTCAAAGTATTTATTATACTCCTTAGAACACTTCCTCTCAAAAAATAGAGGACACAGTTTCCCTGTCACCTTTATAAACCTCACGTAAAATATTTCTAGGAGGCTTCTTCTTTTCCAGGAGATGAACTGGAAAAGGGGAGAGTTGTGACTTTTCTTTGGGATTTTTTGTTTTGGTTTTGTTTATAATTTGTTTCTTCATTCCCAACAGCTTTTCAGCAGTCTACTAGAACCATCTCGGGGAGAATTCTTAACTAACAAAGAGAGGATTCACCTTCAGCATATTAGCAGAGGGCTGTGTCACACAGAAAACATCCCACAAGCCTTTGGTCTTCTGTACCCTACCTGCCCCTGTAGAAGGCCAAGTTTCTTAAACAGCTGATGAATTAAAGCAGATAGAGGCTGAGGACCAAAAAAAAAGAAAAAAGTTGTATTCTCAGTGCTCTGAAAGTAGAGATTCAATTTTCCGTATCATTTGCTCTGCCAAAAGAGAAGAGCTGAAGTCTGCAGTTTTATTGCCTTAGGTGATATATGACTTGTCCCTAAACGGGGCATAAATAAATCTGTTTTCTGCCCTCCTATGGCTGGGAAGTGAGAAATTTATTGTTGCTTTCTAAATTCTGCATTCAAAATCCAAATTTAGCTAAAGTATTATCTAACTTCATGGAAGTATCTCTTCAAAACTCAGAAAGGCCTTGATAAGTCATAAATCTTTAAGTCAAAAATGGCAAAAGCAGTGTTTTCTGAGTAACAGATTATCTAAAGGAATTAATTTATGCCAGGCATCATGCCAAGTTTTTCACTGACCTCCAGTCTTATGTCATTGAAAATTATCATCTTATGAAATAGTGAAATAACTATCCAGTTTACAGGGAAATAGTTCATAAGTTCCATCCTAACAATTGATGCATAGCTGATATTCTAGTTAATTTCTGGGCAGATGCTACAGAATGAAGATCTGGCAATCCTCCTTGTTTGGACCAAACAGCATGAAAGAAATTTGCAATTACTAGGGACTACTCAGTCTGTCTTTTGATCAGCAGCAAGATTTGGTCAATTTATCACCTTCAGAAAGATTTAATTTCCTCTAGAGGGTGGAAGGGAAATAACAAATATGAAAATTCATCATCTATTTTCTTCTGCTAGATTAGTGGTATATAATTGGAGACCTTTTTGCATTACCTGTTTTACAACGCGTGCAACAAAGCAGACCGTATTATGCTAAATGGTAGCTATTTCATTTATGGCTATAAAATATTGTCAAAAGATAATAGCCATCTGCCACTCTTAGATAATTGTTCAGGTAAAAACACTGACTTTATTATAATATTCCCCAACCAGCTTTATATGTGCTGAACATTATACTGAACATCTGATGAACACCTAATAATTCTGTTTGACGTAACAGCCAACCCAAAAACAGAGCAAATGTTAACAGATGGAAAACATTTAACTGACAAGAAATAATCTGGGGTCAGAAACTCCAAAATCTCCCTACAAAAATCCTAAATCCTAAACTATGACAGATTTTTCAGTTGTACTTGGGAAGCATTTTACCCATCTTGGAATTGTTTACTGTTGTTTACTGTTGTAAACGGTGATCTCTCAAAGCATCAAAGTTGCAGAAAGAAAAGCTGCCTTTTCATTAGATTAGTTTTTCCACTGAAATATAAGCTGGTATCATTTTAAGGGTCACCATCCCAGCAACGCAGTTAAGAACACCTTCCCTCTGCTTATGACGCAGGAAGCCGCAGAAGCCCCCAGAGCTGCACAGGCTATTTGCATATGGCTACACAGTACAGTTAAAGTGCTCAAAATGACTGGAAGAGTATGATACTGGCAAGTGTAGTTTGCAATTGGGAAACAAAAGCTAATTGACGAAGAACAAGATAATGAGTAAAAGGCTAATATTTAGGATTTTTTTTAACTGAAACAAAGGCAATTTTCAACAGTCTGCCACTGCTAAAAAAAACCCAGAATACTCAAACAAGTATCCAGGATGTGTTTAACATTTGGTCTGACATTCAAAAAAAAATTCAATATAATTTTAAAAGGAACACGAAAAAGTTACATAGCCCATCAGCTTACTATTCTTTTAGTATTAAACCTCCCTGGTCATACCAGCTAAGGATACTATCTCAATGGATTCAGCGGTATTACCTTAACAATCATGCCTGGAAGGCCATCCCTGCATATTTAAGCATTTCAATGTGAAAAACAGGTTTTTGACATCTGCCCTTGTCTTGCTTTCCTTTAGGTCTTGGTTGCAGATTTTTTTCCCATTATTTTCACAAACAAAACATTAAATTCACCTCCCATTACTATGCTCACTTCAAAGTCTACTTTACAGAATAGAAATCCATTTGTCTCACCAAGAATGCCATAATACCCTCTCAATGGGTAAAAACCAAAAATTAAGAGAATTTTTCATATTTCCTGTGACTGTATGAAATGAAAAATCCCTTCTTCTACAGCATTTCCTGTATCTTACTAATTCTACACACACACATCCTTTATCAGCATGTCACTGAAGATCACCCACAGAACTGGTTGCACAGAATAAACAAAAATATCTAAGCTGTGTGTTTACTAATTGATAATCACATGAATTATACTGACCAAACAAAATCTGCAACACAGACCAGCTTCTCTTTCTCCCATATATAGATACAACCACAATGCTCCATGCCTAAGGAAAACATACCCTGAAACAGAAAAAAATAAAAGTATGCATGTATACGTGCATGCATACATACACATATGTACACAGAAGTTTTATACTGGAACTAAGACTACTCAAGAGTACACCTTCTGCACTTACAGTATTACAGTTGGAAACAATGCCGGGAGAACAATAAACCAAATATACCTGTTGCTGCCTATATTTTAGTTCCCTAGAAAATGTAGTAGTTCTGCAAACTGGAGGAGCACTGTCTTTACAATGTCTTATTGCAGTCAGGTTCCAGAGCAACTCAATTACTGCTTTTATAACTTGCATACAAATGTTGGACAAGCTTTATTGTTGTTGTCTGGAAGGAGGGGTTGATTTGTTTTGAAGGTTTGGGGTTTTCTTTCTTTTTCAGATTTTTTTTTTTTTTTTTTTTACACTACCACACACCATATTTCTGGGACCAAAATGAAAGTAAACCACTACACTTACTGATAAGAGAAATTTAGACATGTTAAGTCAGACTCTGCATGACCCATGAATTCCATTAGGCACTTTCCTTGATTTTGCACTTCCCCCTCTTCCTGGTCTCCCCCTGACGCTCTAAAGATTCCCAGTTTTGTGGAGAACAGGCACATGTTGTATCCAGCTGCTGTAGATTCCAAAGGGTATGCTGCCTTCTGATCATCAAGAAAAGCTCAGTAGTGTTCTACTGCTTGTAATCCAGTTCACAAGAAGCAGATCTTGGTGGAACACATTATATTCAACAATCAGCTTTTGCTTATCGTGTGCACGTATATATGTCTGTTTCAATTTTAACAAAAACATGGATTTGACATGCTGCACACTAGCCTAGCTGATTAACTTCCAGTAGTATAAGTACACACCAGAAGTTTCAGAATTACAAAACAACTGTACACTGGAACCTGCTCACCCAGGTAAAGGTTTTGTATCGTATCCTAGAAACACAGTGTCTAGCATTCTGCATCATCACTTTAAACTCCTGGTGCCATTAATCAAAAATCTTCCTTTATCATTTGTTGCGTTTCTTTAGATACCATTTTTTAGAACACTTGTGTATGTTTTCAGTAGGCCTCATTACAAAACGCAAGCAAATCAATTCCTGCAAAGCTGCACAAAACCATTAAAAGCTATTGCCACAGCTGCAGCTGGAAAGCTATTAGCAACCAAGTTGTCAGGAAATAAACACACAAAAAAATTAATCCCAATCTGCATTAAACCCACACATCTTAGACTAGACTCTAACGGTTGCCAAATCCAAAATCAGCTAGATCAAACACGAAGTGAATTCCAAATGCATCAGCTTTCAAAACTCTGGAAGAAGAGGCCAACATTTTGCAAAGCCTGTGGTAAGACATACTGCAGATAACCTGGTCTCAGCACCAACTTACTGGAATTCAGTAAAAAGTGACCAGGAATCTAGCAAGAAATATTAATTTAGGGATGGAAACTTTAAATAATTCAAATGACTAAGTCCTCTGTTGAACTGCACTACCCTGCTCCTTAGTCCTATTTACTGAATAACTTTATTTGCTCTTATCCTCTACAGCTATGTAAAAAAATAAAAATAAAAATAAAAAATCACTGCAAAAATGTTCCCATAACCTTAATAATAGCTACAAAAAACCTCGAATTAGAAATTGTTAATTTGGAATCACAGGTTTTCATGGGACAACATTTGCCAAACTGGTTTCCCAAAATCAGCATGTGATGCATGGTCCTATCTAATCTCTAGGACATTGCACATCTGAACAATTGGTCCTAGTGCATCAATTATCTAAGACATATTACACCATTATAATGTTTGTCTTTCAGTCTAAGCAGTGTTGCAAGAGTAAGCTGCATTTAGAACAGTGTGTAATGGACCGCCTGCTACTTCTGGGGCAAGGATATGGACACCACATGGAGGTAGGAAACACCACTACATTTTCAGTTAAAACAAAACGGATACAATGAGCACCAACAAATTTCCAGGAACAAGACATTCATCTAAAGGAAATTATCAACTGCTGTGATATGTAAGATCCTAAGCTCCTTTATAACAAACTAAGAAAAATTGATTACTAGGTTGATAAGTTTTAAGGAGTTTTACGGGAATCACAGGAAACAAATATATTTATTTCTCTGTTGAGCAAACTGGTAGGAACTTTTACGTAAAGTAGAACACAGAGAGATCCAAATATCATGTAATTAAGATGAGTCGAAACAGCCCTGCAAAGTAGAAAGTCACACACCACAACCAGGAGATTTTAAACCCACAAGCAAACAGTGGGATAAGCAATTCTTTTGGTAACTATAGACCTTATTTTCAAGAGGCTTTCAAAATAGTCTTGCAACTACTATTCCTGGACAACTCTTGAGAGGCCATGGGGTAAAACGACAGATTTTCCAAGGTGTTACTCATGACAAAACAGATAACAAGGGATGGAAATAAACAGTTTTCACAATTACATGGGCCAGCAGTTCCACAGGGATTGGTGTTAAATTGTGTCATTCAATATTTTCAGGACTACCATAAAAAGACAGCAAAAAAGTAACAAAGGATGGTTTTGTTTTTTCTCATTGTCCTGCTTTCAGCTGAGATTGAGTTAATTTTCTTCCTAGTAGCTACTGCGGTTTGGATGTAGTATGACATTAACTGATAACACATATTGTTTTAGTTGTTGCTAAGTAAGGCTAATAGCAAGTCAAGGACTATTTCACCTTCCCACAGAAGCAGAGAGGGAGCACAGAAAGAACAAGCTGGCCAGAGGAATATTCCACACCATAGAAATCACGCTCAGTATATCAATGGGGGTTGGCCAGGGACAGGAATCTGCGATTGCTGCTTGGTACCAGATGGGCAACCTACCATTGGGTGAATGAGCAATTAAACGGCATCACTGTAGTTTGTATATTCTTTTATCTTTACTATTATTCTCTTCTATTACTGTTCTATTAAGCCCTCTTTATCTCAACCCACAAGTCTTTTTTCCCTTTTCTCCTTGTGTGGTCCTAGTTACTGGCTGGGGTCAAATGACACGTCATTTAGCATAGTCAAATTTGACACCAAAGAACTGAACATGTGTCTCACAGTACTGAGTCATCAGTCAATAAAACAGGCCATGTGCAACACCAATAAACACAAACTGATGTGTAGTGAAAAAACAGTCCTAAGTCTATATAAAATTCTAAGCTATAAATTATACACTACTATTAAGCATAAAACTTTCTGAAGTCAAGTAATAAAATTCTAGAAAAACACTAGTTCAATGACGATTAAAAGGTAAAGAATGTTGGGATTTCACAAGGAAGACAAGAAAAAAGAGGTTTACTGTTCCAGCACAATCCATATGCCTACACCTTAAATGCTGCAAACAGTTCTTGTCATTACTTCCACCTAAAAATATCTATTTCAGTGAGCAGAACTAACATTAAAAAAAAAAAACCAAACCTCTACCTCTTCACAAAATTAAGCTCTAAAGTGTTGAAATAAGAGTTACATAAAGTTATGGAAGACAAACAGGATAAAAGAAAGCACAGGAGACAGCAAAGGACATGCCCAACAAGGACAATGTTGTATGATGGCTTTGACAGAGCTTTCTGGTGAGTCATTAAGCTGCTGACTGATGAAAGCTATACCAGCATTAAGTAAACTTTGCATGCTCAGTGACACACAGAGCGAGCCTTTAGTCTTCATCAAAATGGGAAAAATTCAAAGCTAGTTTTTTTACACTCCAGGTGACAGCCATGAAGAGAGAGATTGATTGTTTTAGCTTAGCGAATTCATATTTATCCTGAAGCATCTTATAATCGGGCCAAACAAACTACATGTAAATGGCACTGAAACTTACTGTGTGATTTACCTTCCTGTTTGTGTATTGTTTAACCATAAATAAGTGAATATCAACTATACTTAGACTTTTACGTGTATTCTCTTTCAAAAAGCATGACATGGTATTTTGCTATTGCATGTGCCAAAAAAAACCCACCACAAAAACATTAAATTTAATCTTAAATCTCTGAATAACATCTTGGGTTTTTTCCCCCATCTCCATAGCTATGCTAAGAGTGAATCTATAATGGGCAATTTTTGCAATCCATTCATCTGTAAACATGCTACATAGACTGGAAAAATAGTGATAAACTGAAACAGAACTTTGAACCACTGATGGAAAACTAATTACATCAAGAGAGATAGCAATCCAAAAATCTGAATGACTCCCTTACTCCTTGTCCAAGTATTTAGAGTCTGTTTTGCAGTTTACTATCCAGATTACCATTTTAATGACTGCAACTGTCCAAAGTGATTTGAAACATGAGCCAGATCAAGATCTAAACTTTAATACTATAAATACTTACATATTGAGGCCTGGCCTTACGATTCACTGTATTTGAGTGCTATTTATCAAGTGGGGTGGGTTTTTTTATCATTACAGAAGATGTAGCAACATTACAAAATTAAAAAAGAAGGCTGATCTCAGCTTTCCAAAAAAGCACCACGGAGTACCTCACATCTCTTAATCCCAGTCTCCACTGAACGAGAGCCTTCCAGTATCCATGAAGAAGAAACAAATGGTATTAGTCAATGGGCACTATAATGTTTATCTTTGTAAATAGCAAAATAAACGCTCTCCCAGTGTTCTCACCTGCAAATAACACGCGTTTCATTGTTGGGAGTTTTTTTGAGGTGGTGTTATGCATTTTTTTCTTTAAAATCAAAAGATTCCATACGAAACTTCAGACTCTCTCTTGCATTCTAGAACATGAAAAAAATTCTAGTGTGATTGCAGTTAACACAGCAGTTGAAGAACCAGAAAGAGGGCGGCTTCTTCCTCCCCAAAACCCCCAAACCTATCCACTATGATCCAAACCACATACACAAAGGACTCCACAGAAAACACTGGAAAACAAATTCCACTGCTTACCAATAAACCCAGGAGCTATGAAGCATCACTGACACTCCACGCTCACACAGAAAGAGGTCCTTCTGCACAGCTTTAAAGGTCTCCCACATTCCCCAGCAGCAGAAACCATCAGGGACAAGGAATTAGGTGGAATTTCCATGGCAGCAGAATCAACAGGACCAAGACTGTGACTTGCACTTATGTGTGCACTGATGAAAATGAAGGAGGATGCCTCTTTGCAGGCAATTGGTATATAAATACAACTACAAATTGCATAAGATTTTTAAAAACTGCATCTGGAGTTTAAGGGAAGTATGCACATGATCCAACAGTGCCTTGGCCTCTGCAGGCTTCAGCAAAGGGAAGGAGTTTTAGAACACTGCTATACCTAGCTGTCACGGTAGAGACCTCCACAAGTGGACTTCAATCTACTGTAGCTTAAAATACTCTGCTGTGTGCCAAATACAAACATACTCACTTATTACACTTGATAGGCATAACCTCATTTTATGCTTTTTATTATCAGATTTTTTAAAAAGAAAAAGGTGAACAACCTCGTTTTTATTTGCTTTAGAGATTAATAAATGAGCAGCCACAGTTAATAGGAATAATCTCACGAAAGCTGAGTCCTAGGTTCATGTAATACCCATCTGCTCAATTACAAGTCATAGGTAAAGTCCAACTACCATAAATTGAGAGTAATTAAGATCACAAACGAGAGCACTTTACCCACAGTAATTCAATCACACACAGAGAAATGCACAAACTTGCCATCACTCCTATAATTGCAGTAACGCATGACTTGAAGTGAACAGCCTTAATAGTATGATTCATGGTTTTGATGAGTTCATAGTACTACAATAGCAGAGTTACCACAAACACCTAAAGTAGCAAACCTTGAGAAGTTTCAACAGTCCTCACTCCTTACAATAATAATACCCAACTATGTGCTAGCCAGTATAGGTAAGAAATAAGTGACCTTTTCAGTGATGCTCCTTAAAATCTACTGAGTGGTCTCTATGCAAGCTGTTCTGCAATGGAAGGAAGATTTTACTCATTGGAGTTGCTCCTGTAAAACAACATTTTTAAACTGAAAAAAAAGGCCAAGAGAAAGACATAACCCCAGAGGCAAAAGGCAAAACCCTCAAGACAATGAAATAACATACTAATCTGATTAGACCAAATTACACCCAACACTTTATATATGGCCTTAAGTAAAACTGTTTACCTTGGCATAGAACAAGTGACTAGAAAAGCACAAACAGTTCTGTCTGAAGAACTACCTGAACTGCAACCACCTCAGACTAGGACCTTCCTTAATGCAGGATTAGTGTAGGTGTTCAGAAAGATGAAAGCTAACATGCATTCTTAAATCACTGAATAAAACCACAACAGAAAAAAGTGCACATGAAAAAAATGCAGAGATGTCATGCATTGTTTCTGTTTGCAAGTGGTTCCATTAAATTAGGAAACAAAGTATTAAAGTTTTAGAGCCTTACCTGCAATGTACTCAAATGTTGCAGAAGTTGGGAGTTTTATAAGGGGGATATTGTGGGCTTGAGGTTTTTTTTTTTTTTTTTTTTTTTTTTTTTAAAGGAGAATGGAAGTGTGGAGAGGAAAGAGATTCTAGGAGTCTCAGAAGATAGAAATCAAAGAAAAAGGCAGATTTTGGGGTGAGGAGGAAGGAAATGGGAAATTTTCAGGGGAAATGCACAGTAGTATGGAACTGAAGAGATTACAGGATAAAATGTGAAGAAATCATGTCTAAAATGGTTGCTAAACTTTGAAATACTACAACATTAGCCATAACCTTTCAAAAATATTAACTGCATTTCAGTAGTTGGCAATAAATAATTTTCCCAGTGCAACTACAACTTCCAGTGGAATAAGAGTGATGAAAAGACGAAGGGCAAACAGGATTTTACAGAGTTAGAAAAGGCATCTAGACAACATAGGGATTCTCTTCCACTAATCTTTATAGTTTCAGCTGTTCTGAATGTTCCACCATTTGCCTCTAACTATGTATTTACAATGACCTTAATTTTAAATGGCACCTCTAACGAAGAGCTCTTGCCATGTCCAGGCTCACACCTGTAGCAAATTTTTACATGCAAAACCCATTTTTTATTTCACGTATCAAGAAGAACTTATCATATCTAATCTCCATCCTCCTTCCAGTTGTATCCTATCCAAAATTTGTCACATTTGTCACCCAATTCAAACCAATGGGGCAGCAAGGTCTTTCTACCAGCCAAACCTTTGGGCAATTAACCTGGGGAAAATAACATTACAAAAGAGAAAAATCAACATGCTTCAGTCACTCAGACAAAAGAAGAAAGCACACCACCATTAAAAATTTGCTAATGAACACACATCAGAAATTAACATTGTGAACAGGTAAGTTCTTTCGCTTACATTAACTGACTTACCGTACAATATTTCTCTACTGCATGACCAACTTATTCATGGAACTCCAGTATTTAACAATTACTGCAATTATGAAATAACATATATATCAAAAAAAGAAGGAATCATTCAGTGTGATTCTGGCACAACACAACCCTGACCCCAATCCCAACATCTCCTTTCCTCTCACCCCTCAATCCATCAGCAGAAGAGTGCCTGAAGCTGGAACAACGACTGAAATTTTAGTTTGGATGCCAATTTCATTGCTGATCAGTGAGTCATCACAAAGATCCTAAAAGAACCATGACCTCTGGTTAGGAGACAGAATGCACAGCGCAGGACAGGGTGAGTTACGCTAATTACCTCTGCTGCTCAGCATCCTTCTCTCAAAATATCATCAATCAACTCAAGTTAAATCCTAACCTATTTTCACCTTAAAGTTTGCTGCTTCTGTTTCAAAAAAAAAAAAAAAAAAAAAGCAAAAGGGGTTTTATACTACAAAACAAAGCTTTCTCTTCCTTTAAAACGTAACAAAAAGATGTTCAGATCGTGTTACCACCCCCACATCTTGGCCTGTTTCCATCCTCAGACTGTAATGGGTTAATAAACTACTGTTTCAGAAGATTTGAGGTCCCAGGAAAAAAAAAAAAAACAAAAAAAAAAAAAACCCACGCAGCACTGGGTAGACTATGACATAATCCTGGATAAATTAATACAATGAGATTTAAAGGACAAGCAGTGTAAAGAAAGTTATTCCTTAAGAATGAATACCTTCATACAGAATGTGACACCTGACAGCAAAGAACAACAGTTCAACAGCAGGGTTAACTACTACAGGGCAGAAATGAAGAATGTGTGATATTCAAAGAATATTAGTAAACTGGAAACGTAGTTACATATAATTATATGTGGAAAGTCACAGGAACTAGAAGGACAGCATATATGAAAGATCTGTTTTTATTGTATGAGATCAGATAATGCTACAGATCTGCTAGAGATTTTAAAAAGCAAGCTTCAGAAGTTCTTCAAAATCTAGTTACCAACAGGAAATACAGCAGGCTGGAAGGTCAAAGGGAGACTTCATAAAATTTTATGTTATTCTAATACTTTTTCTGTATTCAGGAGAAAAAGACAGGATCGTCCAGATGAAAAAGTGATGCTCTCCTAAGTATCTATAAATGGACCTATCTCTGTCCACTGAGTATGGCATTAAAAGAAAGGGAAATTAATTTAATCTTAGGAAATGCATTCAGCTGTAGATGGAAAGATAAACGCTCATCTGATTTTGTTAAAAAAAAATATAACTCTCTTATTCAAGAATTGCTTTTGTTAAGAGCAGAGGTTATGATTCATAACAATGACAGCCTATATTTAAATTTGGAGGGAACTATATGGAAAGACTCCATAAGTAAAGTGTACTAAATCTCCTCTGGAATCTACTGAAGACGGATCTGCAGCTGTCCGCATGTACCACTGTCAGTTTAGCAGCGTAAATTGCATAGGGGAATCACACAAATCCTTACCTGAGGCAAACATTTAAGTTACTCCACTCACGATCACTCCACTGGATAAAATGGCACGTAACAGAATTTCTGGTACAGAAACAACAAACCCATCTCAGTCTAATGGCTTATTAACCATTATTTGGAACTCATTTACGTTTAAATGAAAATTATTCAATTTAAAGTGTTGATGAGATTACAAGAATCAACGTGCACTTTGGACAAATCTTATTTTAAGGAGGTATTCATAAGGGCAGAGAGCAGAGACAACACCACACGAACAACACAACAGGAAAGCGTGTATGTTATATGCACACAGTACACAAAGGAGAATTCATTCATACATCAGGAGGAATGTGGAAAGAGATGAAAGAAATGTTTTTACCAAAGCGTAAGACTTCAAATTTAGCAAAAGAGGAACTAATATAATGCTGGAGCACTTCACCTATGAAGACAGGCTGAGAAAGGTTTATTCAGCCTGAAGAAGGCTCCAGGGAGGCCTAAAGTGGACTTCCAGTAGCTGAAGAGGACTTACAGGAAAGCTGGAGAGGGACTTTGAGAGGCATGTAGCAACAGGACAAGAGGTAACAATTTTAAACTGAAAGAGGGCAGATTGAGATTAGATACCAGGAAGAAATTCTTTAGTGTGGGGGTGGCGAGGCACTGGAACAGGTTGTCCAGAGAAGCTGTCGATGTCCCATCCCTGGAAGTGGCCAAGGCCAGGTTGGATGTGGCTTCGAGAAACCTGGTCTAGATGGGAATTTGAGAACTGCCCCACAATGGCAGGAAGGTCCCTTCCAATCCAAATCATTCTATGACAATAATAATTTAAGTGTAGTGATATTATAAATATGACAGGCCAAAAGTCAGAAAGTATGGAAGGCTGGAGAGAAGGTTCAGTAGATGAAACAATCACAGTTTGGGCAAGGACACTGAGAAGAGCACAGAAAAGCAGCATAGGGATCAGCTAATCAAGCTCTTCAAGAAGACATCACATGTGAATTCTGTATCTATAAACACACTTTTGATGCTTTTCTTACCTTGTAGAACTTGAGTTAAGTCATGGACTGAAAAATCTAACCCTTCTCTTACTCGTTTTATAACAGATAATAATGTTAAAATACTTAAAAAATGCAATTAATAAGAGACTGCAATTACACACTATTATCAGGAGAGAAAGCCATGCATACAAAGGAAGGAAATAATGAATTTTCAGTTTTTCCCTTTCTATCCAAGATGTTTATTTATGTAATTTTCAATAAATTATATTAAACTAACACAGAAAAATCAACATTAGAAAATGATCACCACAAACTGTGTTTTCAGCTTAACTGTATCAGGAAAGAGACACTGAAGAGTCAGCTTGCAAGAGCAGAGTTATGGATAAAACTTAAGATTTATCAACATAAACAAGATTACGAGCATATCAAAACGAGTTTCCTGGAAATTCATGCATCAAATGCAATACCACATTTCATTTTACTTACATGAATCTAAAACCCTCATATAATCACGACAAATGGATAACAGTATTTGTTAAACTTAATATCAGTAGGTTATAAAGATTAATACCCACCCTCTTCCTTGTATAAATTAACTATCCAAGAACTGGTAAACTGAAACTCATTCCCTGTTCATAGGAGGTATAACAATATTATGAACAGCGGTATCATCATTTAAAGTGTTTCATAACTGCAATGACATTTTCTATACAATTAATTAGTTCCTGCTTTCCTTTACAAGGAACAGACCATCACTTAAATTGGCTGTTTGCAGTCAGACCTCTTTCTCACTTGTCTTCTGTAGTGCTTGTTTTCCTTTGAACACAGTATGACATACATATAAATACAAAGAATAAAACAACTGAAACAAACAAAAGATGCAATTTCATGAAGATAAGTGAATATGAAAAGGAGAGACCAATAGACTTAGAAAAGTAACTTGCTAGGTAAGCCAACCAACTGCTGTAAATCAAGGAAAGTGTTTATTATCTCAAAAAGTCTGTACCCAGAACATGCCTGATCTCTGCTTACAGTTTTTGCACTGTAGTATCCACGTTCCAATCGCAAGATAAAACACCACTCAGTTATGGGGATTTCAGTCCAACAGCTTCCAGCTGTGCAAGTTTTAGAGCAATGAATAGTCAAGCTAAGGTCCCTTTTAGACAAGAGTCCACTCATGTTTAGTGAGCAAGGAATAAATTAGGAAAATGAACTTAGTTCTGACCTCACTTATAATGGCTTCAAACTACTGGCATCTGCAGAACTATTCATGTTCTACATTGCTAGATAAACCAAGTAATTCTGGCATGGAATTAAACCCAAAGGAAATGCCCAGAGAAAAATGGGCGGCCTCATTTCCCGCTGGCCATAAGCAAACACAAAAACTGAACCACATTTAATAAAGACGAGACAAGTTATTCCTTCCTGTCCTTCTTAAGAGAAGCCAAAAACTTGGTTCCACAGTAAGTGGAGCACAGAATATTGTGAGAATCTCCTGGTTTATGTGTATGCACACCAATATGCACTTCTTGTTCTAGGAGGAGACCTCACAGCTGCAGAGAGGATTCTGAAACTTAAAGCTAAACTAACCTGTGATGATGGGTAACATACCCACTGTAACGTAGCCGTTCTGCTTCACACACCTATAGTTTGTTCAAGTAATTTCTACTGAGCTGTACGTTGTGCAGCGTAGGAACGCCTACTGTGCGGGGATATCTTAAATAGATGCAACAGCTTCATAAAAACCTACACAAACTAATCTTCTATTGTTTTCCTTTTGAAATACTATGACAATTTTTCAAAGCATATAAATGAATAACCAAATTCTGAAAATTATCTTACCTGATACAGCAAGAAAATCATCAATACTTGTTATATCATCCACAGCTTCAGTAAGAACATGGATGTGATTCTCCCATGTACTCCTATACATCTCCATGTTGTTTTTCACAACTTGGCTTTTTGGTCTGGCAGCCAGAGCTAAAGCAGCATTAATAACCTGTAACCAAAAAAAACACAACAAAACCCTATATCTAAATAATTACATATTCGGATATGAAACGGTATGTTTTACTTTGAATTGCAGAGTAGCATTTCTTTCTCTAAGCAAAAGCCTTGCTTAGGTTTGGTTTCTGTTCTCAGCACGAATACCAGGTAGATGTACCTTACTTCCATTTTAGCTTCATAAATTAACACGCTAATGGAATAGGACAGCAAAAATCCCAACATTTTCAGTTGGAGAATTCACACTACTCCAGTTTGCAAGATACCAGAAAGTTTTTACTTACATAAGGCACACACTTACCTGCACCGCAGATGCCGCTTAAGTTTTGACAACTGTTATCACTGAGCTTATTATGGATTATCTTTACCAAAAAAGCTATTATCAGCCTCTGTGATGTGAAAGTGGAAAATGTTGCCAGGACAGCAGACACCTTTTTTAGGATCAGTGGCATGGGACGTAACACATACTACATCTATATAGAAGCAGTGGACGTATTTCTGAATCAGTTAGGCCTAAAAATAGTAACTATGTTCACATGAAGAAGGTAGATTCCACCTCCCCCATAAAAGACTCACTGAAGATGGAGCTACTGGTTTCTGAAGTGATTACTTCTACAGATATCTCTTCAATCAGTTAACTAGCTGGAGAGTTTTTTCCTAATACAGCTTTTTGTTGATGTTATAGCTACATTTGATATAACTTGAAGTAATGCATATCCCAGGTAGAAGTTGAACATTAACCTTATGCTAACCATTTTTTCCTTCCCAATATTGTTTATTTATCAAGGGGAAAATGTTTCAAGACAACAAACGACCATACAGAGCAAAAAATGGGAAAAATAAAAACAATACACCACAGTAATCCCCAGTGCTGACAGTATACATTCACGAAATATTCTCAACAGTGTGCCACTGACACCAAGTCATTGCACCAAAGAATAAGAACTAGGAAACTCCTTGCCCCAAGTCCATCTGATGTTTTTTTTACAAGAATATCAATCCTCTTGCCCATGTTCTGGATCTTAAGCTAGATTTGTAATTCATTTTATTTGGCTGCTATTTTTACATATCACATGAACTTACACAGCTGGCGAAATCTGAATAATGACTTACTAGTATTTTTGCTCTCATAATGAAGTAACAGACACAATTAGGCTGTCACAAGAATACTGCTGGGATCGCATCTTTTTACTAACAATTTCAATAACAAAGAATAGGCTACATACTTATTACTTTACAAGACCAGGAAGAGAGGATTCAACTACAATGAAGAAAAGGATAAGATTTCTTCACCAACTACACAAGTGATCTAAAAAATACCGTTCTGTCCAATAAGTGCAAATATAAAAGCATCCTATTCTGCAGCAACAGCAATAAAAAAAAAATCTCCCACAGGCAAACCAAATTTAGAATAGCAACCAACTGGATGGGCAGTAGCAAAAATACATCTGCGTTTACAGTGCATCAGTCAATAAATGCAAGTCCACCATGCCAAGCGGTTACAAAAAATAAGATACTGGCAAGAGAAACCAACAGTCTGAGAAGCACGAACAGAAAGAATATCTGAAAAAACATGAGAAGTGCTTTTGCATAATTCAGCTTTTAAACTGTGACAGTCTATGCTTTTTGGGGCACCATACTTCTAGAAAGACAGAGTTTCTCTCCCACCGAAGACAGAAGCAGCATCAGTATCATCTTAGAAGTAAAAACATGAAAGAGTGAGAAAAGACTGAAGAAACTGAATTCAGTCTAGATAAGGAGAGAGACAGAAAAGAACCAGAGTAGCAGCATAACTACTCCATGTGCATCATGAAAACCAAAGAATCTTTAAATTGAAGGAAAGTGAAAGGCCAAAAAAGAACATAACAAAAAAAACCCAAGCCAATCAAATAAACACCATCTTAACTTTCCACAGGCAAAAAGCTCTCCATTTACCTTAAATTCTCTAACACATGAAAACAGTAACTTGCTTTAGGTTAAAGTATCAAGCCCACTAATTAATAAACTGAGGAAGACTACACCATTAACATGTCACATGGCATAAAATAGCACCAACATGCAATATCAAACCAATGTAACAGAGTAATTTACTACATATATTCACAAAACAGGAATGGAATTATTGTACAGCTGTTAATTAATTTTAAGTAATGACAAAATAAATTTAAACACTGTTTAATGGTTGTCTCCCATCAGAAGCCACATCGTTACAGATTACTGAATTAGCTGCAAAACATCAACAACATTATATAGAAAACCACAAAATACACTGAATAAACCTGAAGTTATCATTTCCCCTATATTCCAGATTACTAACTCAAATTCTTTAACTCATTAGAATTTCAGCTTATTGACAATTAATTACATGCAGCACAGGATCATGCAGATACCTTAAAGAACACGCTATCAAACTACCCATATTTAGAAAAGAACTTCAAGGTTTTAGCAAAGAATGAAGTTAATTCTGATTAAATGCCAAAAGTGCACGTTATAAGAAAAAAGTGCTCAACAGTTGAGCAATTACAGTCTGAAAGTCCTGAGTCTGATCAGTAGAGCCTGTTGGTCAAAATATCTGATAATAATAGTCATCATCACTGGATCTGTACCTTTGATAATATGGAACAGTCCTTAAAAGATTAAGGAAAAAAAAAAAAAAAAGAAAGAAAGAAAAGGACCTCAAAATCTATAACTGCCAGTTATAGTTTCAGTAGTTTTTTTTTTAAGAAGTCTAAAGGCTCATTTAAAAGAAGTCTGGTTTCATGCAGATCCTTAAAACAAAACCAGTGACTTTTAAAATAGATGTTACAGGCAGGTGACGGAACACTGCTCTAGCCAGGCCCAATAAGAATGTAGAACTGACTCCTCTTTTTCCTTTTCTGATGATAATTTGCTAAGCACAGCTTCCCTCACAGTTTTCAGACATCCTTTCAACATAGCCCCTCCACTATGTGTTACACAATTTTTATTCATGCTCCAGATCCTACAAAAGTCTGCAACAAAAGCATTTAGCAGCTGTATCACCTGGCAGGAGACCTGTCTTTGTGGTATACGATCCTATCCCTAAAAGCAGGCCCATCATTTGTGTCTTACGTGAAAAACACAATCCCAATTGCCCACTCTCATTTATTGTTTCTTTTAAATGCAATTGCCAGGAAACATATACAGTTAAAACAGCAAGTGTACAGAAGGTGCCTTACATTTTAGTAAATAATGTTCTCTCCTGCAATAAAATGCAGGAAAGAATCATAGGACTTTCCAGGGAGAAGAGACGCTCTCCCAAATGAACGTTAACTGCAACTTGGAGCAATCCTACGATCACGTATCATTTCTAACATTTTAAAAATAGCAATAGCGCAGAAACGCTGACACAGATTAAAAGGTTGATCATTTATACCTCATCAAAATGCAGACATCAAAAACAAATCACCAGGGACTTTGAAGCCATATTCAAACACACCAACAAAGGTGCCTATCCCCTAGGCATAGGCAAACTACCCTAATAAACCCTCTGCCTACATTCCCACATGCACTATGCATTTGCAGCATCACTTCTTTGGAAATGCAGGGTCTCTTCCTGCAGACATGTATTTATGCTTTTATGGGCAATTGCCTCTGGCTTCTCATATAAGTCAACAGACCACTCAAGCTGCCGAAGGCTTAAATTTCCATTTACATACATTGCTTTTACTGAAGGCTCTTTTTTTTTTTTTAAAGCAAGGAATTTATGATCTTATTAGGGTTCACTTTTATAAAGAAAAGTGTTCAGCATTTTCCTCTGTTATACTAATACCTTTGACACTAAACATACACTTTGAATGAATATTTCAAAGCAGGCAGTAACATACTACACTAAAGCCAGTCCCAACTGACTTCCAGTTGCACCAGTAATACAAACTATTTCCTTTATCAACACAAATGCTTTAAATTAAAGAGACGCAACTGTAAGCAGTTTATGAACTATGCTTCAGATTACCTTTTCCGTTTTGTTATGACATGTCTCAGGACCTGCAGTGATGGAGCCCACTGCTTAGGGTTCCTACTGGATTGAAGAATACTTCAGCAATAGGATAAAAATGGAACATTTTATTTGATAAGACAACTTCATTTCTAATCTATAAAGACTTGCAGACTGTCACTATTCCAAGTCACTTGGTAAAAATGTAATAAAAACATCCCACGTATGCACAAACTAAACGAGGAAAGGGTCTGTGCTAATACCCTTTTCTTTATCCCCTTTAAAACAGACAAAGCTTTCAGTTCCTAAACACTATTCTCCTAAATGCAGGCTACTGACCTTCTCATTAATCACTAATTTGAAGACCCAGATATGAAAAATGAGGAAAAAACATGGCGACTCAAGACTTGCACAAAGAGCATGCTTTTAAAACAAAAAATTCTGCATTTGCTATTTCAGGAGTATCATTTCTGATGACAATACATACCACATCCTTCAGCTCCTCACGAAAACTTCCATGGAAGAAAAGTAACCCTATCGAGCCTCAGCTCAGTGCCCAAACCACTTCAGTTGAGAGGCAATCGTGCCTGTGAAGCGCTTTCTACATGAAGTGTAGAATACACAAACAGTGTAGTAGTATTTTAAAAAAAAAAAAAAAAAAAAAAGTAAGTAGACTGTTAACAGCTTAACCTGTTTAGGAATTAGTTATTTTAGGAATTAGTTGAAAGCTGTTTGCTTTGCCCTAGAGACAAGGCTCAGTGTTTGTTTTTCAAAGGAACAGCCATACTGATAACCATTTAAACTCAGATAATTTGTCCTACTCTACTTTAAGCTTTGTTTTCATCAGTCAGTACACTGCCTGACAAAGATAAGACTATGTAAAAAGTTGCTTCAGTAAGAGAAGAACCATCAAATTTTTATCTTGGAAGCACAGAGGTAAATGGCTTGGGAAGATCACCAAAACTGTTACAGAATGTAGCCAACTTCATTAAATGATTTATTCAGAAATCTAGACTACTCCAAGTATTTCCAAAAATAAAGTCCTGAAACCTTCGACTGAGGATCCTGCAAAAACTACAGCACAGGCAGGCATCCTCATCCAGTGGTATGGAGACTGCACTCACACACAGACTGACGGATTCTAAGTCTACGCAAGATCCACAAATCAGCTTGGCTGACCACCTAAACTACACAAACCACAGAATTTGCCTAAGGCTTCCCTAAGGAAATTTACAGCTAGAGGTTAAATCAATTACATTCTACAGAAAGGCAGTTAATCCTGAATTAAACATTTCACATGACAACAGTCCTCACGGTTCCCAGGGTAAGTTGTTCTAATGCTCAATATCCTATTAAAAAAAGACTTAATTCCACTTTGAATAATTGTGGCTCCAGAAGTATGATGACACCTACATTCCATAAAACATTCGGTCTGATAGTAAAGAAATTAAAATCCTGCTATAGCTAAGTTGCAGAGCAGGGTACAGACCACGTGTCTCTGTTTTGCCTGTGAACCACGTCAAGGTGACAGATCTAAGGGTTAAGCAACATTGCTAAAGCTTGCTTAAGAACAGAAATATTATTAGTTCTTTTCTATCCAGACCTGCCCCAATAGCCATGATTTGTTAAATTAGGAGCAGCAATGGCAAGAGGCTCCTTTGGATAGATATGTATGTAGTCCCAAACCTGTAGTCATGAAAGTCTTTGTTGGACATTTCCAGCATGACTGAAAAAGGAGGCATTCACTATTCTGGTGTTTGTGTTGTAGAAGATCTATGCCCATCAGATCCAACAGGCACAAGAAAAAGCAAGCAAGAGACAACTGTCACTTTTGCTCATCCAAACAGTGAAATACAATGCTCTTCAGCAAGATCAGTCACATGTTCTTCTGTTGAATCATTTTTTTTAATGTGATTTCAGAAAAATTGACTTGGCAAGAAGCTTCAATTTATCTGTTTTTTATTAAATTATGTGATGTATGTGTTCAAAATCCTCTTAAATACTTGAGCATCACTATTATTTTGACATTCAGAACAAAACATAACTAGAAATTACAAAAAACTGTGAAGCCACAAGTGGTACTCACATACAAAAAAAACCCCAAATCCACAACATGTATGATTTACACTGGGCTATTCTCAATATGGCCTAGGAAACAGGTGCATTATCACACAAGTAAAGGGTTTTTAAACCCTTTTTTCCTGTGAAAAGGAGAAAAGTCAAAAAGGATAAAACATATACTTCACACCAGCACTTCTTACATTCTTACCAAGAAGAGACCAAGTTGTAAGAGTTTTAGTCAATTTTTAGGCTTCATGGAGCTGAGCTTTTCTACCTCACTCCAGTTACCACTTCTGGCATAAATTTATCATTATCTGAATTGACCTCAAGGAACAATGAGAGCAAAACTAATCTGAAGTCACTGTTCCATCACTGTTCCTTGATCTGAAACAGGGTTGTAACTTGTTGCTGACCAATTAATTATAGTCTTACTCTACCTTACTACACCATATTTAGGCTAATTCCATCATTACCTACCATTACTTTTTCTTCAAATGTTTTCTCCAAGTATTGTATTTTTGTAGTACAAATCTCACAGTTCAGGTAAACATTACCAGAAAGTTACTAATCTTCCTGCTCTACTGCTGGGCATGTTGCCAGGACCCGAATTAATAGTTTTCAATAATCTCCTTGCACTTCTGAGCACAAGTTAGCTTAGGACAGCATTTACTATTATTACTTGTATTGCAGTAACACACATGCATCCTCATCAAGTACAGGATAAACCATACTCCACACACTCCATTAAATGAAAGCCAGTCTCCAGAAGTTAACAGAACAATAACAGAAGATTACACAAGGTAAGGGAAGCTTGAGGAAAAAGCGAAATGATACAATAGTAAAATAATCCTACATATCTTCTATTAACTGGCTTCTGAAGAGCTGATGACTACAGCAAAATAAAGATAAGCTAAAATGAGATTTGAGGCACAAAAAGTAGATATACCTTTCAGGAAGCTACTCCTGTGCATAATAGATTAAAATGGGGAAAAAACCCCAAACAAACCAACAAAAAACCCCAGACTGAACAGCAGTAACAAAAAAAAAAACCCACTAGCAACAAAACCAAGAAAACAAACATTCATTGTGTAGCCTTATATTATGAGACAGTTACTCCTTTTCTTCAGGAACAGAAAACTGTAGGCCTGTCACACAAGGTGGAGGAAGCAACGTTCAGTGAGATGGTGCCACAAGGTAAGGATGCATCATCCAGCTTAAGGTCACGCAAAAGTAGACAGCACACGAATAAGAAGCACATAGCAGGGTTAGAGTAACATTACAAGAGGATACTTTGATCAGCATTTTCATTAAATAAAACAAGGAAAAAAGCAAGGGCAGAAATCTGGTATGGCAATGACTATAGCACAATAAAACCATTTTATTTATCTTGTAGATTCGTAATACCTTTTAAGTCTACATGTAATTACAGCCCAAGTAGAACTGTGTATGAGTTCAGGTGATGGGGAGTAGTGTATTTAAGCCTCCTCTCATTTATAACTGAATTCTTGGGCATCCATTTTGTTTATCTCACTTTTGTTAACATTGGTAACCAACCTTTCAATCATCCACAGATTTCTAAGCCACTTATAATCCTGCTTCTATAGAAGGTTGTTATAGAAGGTTCATCTGATGTACTCACAAACAAAAACTGTTAGTCATTACCATACTGCTCTAAGAATTACCCTTCCAGAATTAATTCACTGTATTTTCTGTATGCAATATCTTCTCCAATTACATGTAACAGCATCTCAAAAGCAGCTACAGCATAAAAAGTAAGAACTTCAGAAACTGAAATGACAGTCTTTTCTATTCAGAACTCAATTCACACTTTTCGAAACATGATTCCCATAAAAAGAGGGAGTCTCCATAAACAGAGGCTTCTGACACTGAATTTATGTTTCTGGTTGTCTCACATTCTGTCCCTCATTTTCTTTTCTCCACTGGCCAACCTATGCCACCTTTACCCACTAGCAGTAAACAAAGCTAGTGTTCACAGTGACTAATATTTCAAACAGATTAGTACGAAAAGCACAAAGTCTAATCGAAGCATGGGCAACTCTGCTTTTCAGACTTTACTGTTGAATAATTGACTACTTCCATCCTAGCCTTCAGAACGATGACAAACTAAGTTTTCACCTGTATTCTGAAAAAATTAAGACACCTGTTGCTTCACAGACTCAAAAATTTCAGCAAGAAACAATGATGCAATAATAAGAACACAACAATTCATAAAACACTAAATGCAATGGTTAAAATACTTGGGAAGAATTATGATCCAACATAAAATTTCAAAGCCCTTTTTGTAATGTCTCTGTTTTGGCAGAACTAGCATATTAATAACTATATGATTCTGTTTCTTCCTCCTTCCTGATCATTTGAAGCAGGAAAAGGGACTGCACTGGAGCCATTTGGTTTTATAGTGACATAGATTGTTTGGTAGTAAACTTTAGAAGTTAAAAACAGATATAGTTATTCTGAGATTATTACGTAATTTCAATTAAGCTTTGAGAAAAGGTCACTGAACAAAGTTGGTATATATTAACCAACTGTTCAAATCCAGCTTGATACCAACCATTAAAGGCAAATTTAATTTTTACATCGCCATTACATGCTATTGGCAAAGAACCCTATAAATACTGAAACTGAAGTAACCAAAAAACGCAAACACTTCTGTTTCTGCCTTATTGAATACTGTATATGTAAACGACCAGGGAATGTTTTGGATATGATACACAAAGATATGGGGGGGTGGATGGCACAAATACCCTAGTTGATTTCAAGATGCAAAAGTGCATTTTTTCACACAGCTAAAAAACACTGGTCCTCAAACTATGTTTTTTTATATTAGATATATATACAGTATCCAGTATCTCACTAAGTATGAAGTAAATCATGACACTGGTCAAATACTTTAAATACTTTAAGCTACATTTTAGCTTCTCATTTCAACAAGAGAAACTTGTCAACCTATGCTATTTATACCCCTATTTTTATTACTGCATACTACACCTATTTATATTTCTTCCTCTCCATTGCTATCTACCTCTCTCTTCCAAAAAACCCTTGCAAAACTACATTTCTTAACAGTGGTATTATTTGGCTGTCTTGTACTACTGTACGCTTTCCTACTGTATGATCACCCTCGCCCCCAGACTCAGGAGGCTTTTTTTAATCACAGGTCTCTAATAATGATGGTTTACTGCCTGCCTTTCCTTCGCTGGCATTCTGCTGTCGAACTGTCACCAACAAAATGTGGCATCTCAGGAAAACTTGTAAATTCAGAAAAAAGGATGAAGGTGAAAAGATAAAAAAGAAATATCCTTCCAGGATTAATACTTCCAAGTTTTAAAGGCACAGGGGAGAATAAATTGTTTATAAAACATTCATAGCACTTTTGTGTAGTATGAATCTATGGCAAATGCCTTCCAGCAACTCTAAGAAACCTGATCATTCTCATGTCTTATGTCCACTAACTGCTGGTGGGGCAAGCAGAAGAGAGAATAAAACAGAGCAGCTTCTGTATTGCTACAGAAGTTGAAGCTACTCAACTTTTTATTATGGTGTTTTTATTTCGTATCACAAACTGAGAATTTGTTGAGGATTCTGTTCTAACACAAAAGATATTGGAACATGAAGGTTGAGACTGAAAACCTCAAGGCATTTTGTAGTTAATTATTCTCTTTCCAAGTACTATCATAAAACAGCCAAGCAGCCACATCCAACATAAGACTTTCAGGGGACTCTTAAGAATCACAGTATATTTTTTTCCTCTTTCCAACTGTTCATTGGAGAACTCTGAGCCAAAGTAAATATCTAAATCTACCCGTATAAAAGCATAAAGCATTAGGCTTTCCAAACACATTTTGGTGGCCCACAGCTTTAGGATTCCATGATATTCCAACCACCTGGAAATGCTTTTATCATCTTTTTAAAATAACACACGTTAATTTCCACAAACAGAAAAAGCCAACAACTACTAATGTCAGTAAATGATGCTAAAGGACACAAGAAAGGTTGTCTTTTTATAATTTTCAGTCCTTGTCAGAGCACCAGACTGGAAACTTGAGCACAGCTGGTTTTGCACATGCTCCCTCTCTGCAGATTACCTGCCATATCAACACTGGGTCATCCATGCAAATATGATCATGTGCTATGATACTTGAGGACTAGACTAACAACTTTTCTCATGTCTCCTTCTAGCTAGTAACAACAGCCATCTTCTAATACCGAAATCAAACATTAACTTCTAACACTAACACTGCGCCACTGGTCTGTTCAACCTGGCATTAGTCTGCCGTGGCCTGCTCTTGCTTTAGACTACTTTTCTTCCCTCATTTCTTCCCTTGAACCAGCAAGTAGTGTTCCTGCATCCGTACAGCAAATGACATCAGGCAACTCACTTGAATGAAAACTAACCTTCTTCCTTGCTTTCCAAGTTAATTCTCAGCTGCATCAGTTTCCTGATCCAGATCACTGAATAGCTGTTTGATTGTTATTGTTAGTCACAAGTGAAGGAGGAAGAAATAACAGCTTGTGAGTAGGGAGGGAGATCAAGTCTCTAGCAGCACTGATAAGGTACACCAGATTAAAGTGACTGCAGAACAAAGGTGTAAAAGAATTAAACACAGGAATGTTCAAGCAGACTACCATAACTGCTAAGGTTAATGACAATTTCTCCATCAACTACAGCATTGCGTATGTTCTTTGCTAACATGGTGAAAACCTACATGAAAAATGTACCACTTCACCAAAATACCTTTCCTTTACTTTTAGAAATACTATTATTAAGGCATGATATGTCCTTTTAATTAATCTCTCAACTGAAAGGCTGGAGATGGTACTTAAGAAGATATCTGATATTGTTAGTGACACTAACATCCATTTCCTCTCTTTTATAGCAGATGCTGAAAAACTCACTGATTTACCATGTACTCCCCCCCATTACTTCTGCACAAGACTGTTGTGTTTGAAGAAAATGGTATTAATAAAGATAAAAGTAGATGCCACACTGACAGTTCAACCAAGAAGATGAACCAATTGTAGTTATTAAAGTGATACTGGTAAAGAGTTTTTATGAGGCTAATAAAAAAAATTCAGTGTCCCCCACCATTTAATGCACCAGAGCAAATAACCAAATGGATGACTGATTTTTCTCTCATGAAACAGTAAATATATACAAAATGTGAATTACTAGCTTCAAAAAGCTGCAGCATCATAAAATATTTAATTAAACTCCAATACAGAAAAATGTAACATGTCAAAGCATGCTGTCCCCTTATTAGATATCAGGTCTCATTTCTGCGAGCGAGAATGTTCAGGTTTGTTCAATACAGTACCTACTTTCCAGAAAATAACACAGAAGCAAATCATGGCATCACAGAATTGTCAGAGTTGGAAGGAACCTCTAGAGATGATATAGTCCAACTCCCCTGCTAAAGCAAGATTGCCCAGAGCATGTTACTCAGGACTGCATCCAGGCGGGTCTTGAAAATCTCCAGAGAAAGGGACTCCACACCCTCCCTGGGCAACCTGTTCCAGGGCTCTGTCACCCTCATCCCAAAGAATTTTTTTCCTCATATTTGCATGGAGCTTCCGGTGTCCCAGCTTGTGCCCGCTGCCCCTTGTGCTGTCAATTGGAACCACTGAAAGACTCCAATTCCATCCTCCTTCAACTCGCCCATCAGATACTTGTAAGCATTAATAAGGTCTCCCCTCAGCCTTCTCTGCTCCAGGCTAAAGAGTCCCAACTATCTATATTATTCATCTAGGGACAACAGAATCTCTGCACCACCTCTCATCTTGTTCCAAGGAAAGGAGGAAGGAGAGAGATTTACGAGTTTAGAAGTAACTAAACTACTTTAATGAAGTATTAATAATAAAATAACAAGGAAAAAATGAAATAGATACAGTATATGCAAAAATGCATCAAGTTCCCAGGATGATGTCTTTCCTTTGAGCTCTTTTGATTTACACGTAAATTGTTTAGCCCTTTCACGTAGGTACAGAGAGATGGATACATTATGTCTTTGCAAAGTTCCTCTGGTGGCTTAGGAACTAGTTCTAAAATATGCTGTAATATTTGCTTTAGGTTCTCACATATATACCTGATCAGGTGCAAGTTAAGATAAACAAGGTGACAGCTTCACATACATTTAAAATAGCTCTTTTTTTTTTTTTTTAAAGCTATTTTGCCTCATCTCCATTTGTATTTTTTATACACAAAGAGCAACTCAACCTCTAATAGAATTCCTGTGACATAGATTTGCTTCTCCCCTAATAGCTTTATAACTAGAAGGTTTCTCTCTACATGTCAATACTTAGAGAAAACCAGAACTCATTAAAAATACTAAGACCTGAGGTTCCAGTTGTACCAATGCATACCCTGTCTTTGAGTATCTGATAAAAATATTGCATGAAACTGAATGATTTTTTGAAGTTTATTTACCACCAAATAAAGCTTAAGAAAAAACATGAACATTCATGTATTTCACATTGTGCTTTTGCGCATATATCCTGCACTTTGCTTCCTTGAGTGATGTACCAGAACAGATGTCACCCACTACAGAACTAATCACCTTGCACTATTCCAGCAATGAGTAGCAAGCTCTAGCAAGATCTGAGTCAACATAATCTTCAAAGGAAGCAAGCATAAAATTCACTTTTTCGGGTACTGTTCTGCCAAAACGAGCACAAACCTCCTACTCCTTAAAACTCTTCAAGGCATCCTTATGCTTCTAGAAATCTCTAGCCAGAGCCCTTTGACATGCTGAAGCTCTTCTCATCTCCTGCCTTTAGACTAGCCCCTTCTGATCTCCGCTTTAAAACATCTGTTCCAGCTCTAGGTTCAAGGTCATTCTTCTCCGGAAAAATAGAGTTCAGGATCTGTTTGCATTAACTCTCTTGGCATTCCCTGGCTTCCATTCCCTCAGGGAGGAAAATGTCTTTATCTCTCATTATGTGCATCACAGCACTTGCGCTACATGCGCTTCCGACAAACAGGTTTCAGAGAGAACAAGCACACCTTCACGTACCTCAGCTCCTGTTCAGTCTTGCTTCTCTGCTCTCCCCCAATACTATATCCGTAACCTAGCTTAATCACGTATCTACAGCCTTCAACTCCATCCAAGATCTGATCCTTCTCACCTCCTCCTTCCTTCAGAGCCTGTTGCAGAAGGCATCCTTTTTCCTCAAGCTTATCCCTCAGCAGAGCTCCCCAACCCAACAAAACCAGAGACCTACCTTAAGCGACATAAGGAAAGAGGACCCAGTACTAACCCAGAAGCCAGTTCAAATAACAGGCTACATCCTCCTTGGACACAGTCAACACAGGTTTTTTGGCCTAGTATGTCAGACATACTTGTTGAAACACCTGAAAGCTGATTATCCCAATACTATGTGAATGTAAAAATCTATCAAGAATTTCAAAAGAGAAGCCAGACCCTTGTCTGCTAATCTCTGCTAATATGCTTCCATTTAGGATAGTTTTCCCCCTCCACATTGACAGGTTTACCCTTTACTAGGTATTCCAAAGCACTATTAGAGGAACCACAGAGTTCTTCAAACGTGTCACTGAAGTTAAAGGGAAACAAACCCAAAATTTGTTTTAGCAAAACAGCTCTACAGGTTTATATCCTTGCTGTTCAAAAACAGAAGTTTGTTTGCTTTTCTGTGTTCTTTTCCTTTTCTTCCTTTCTCATGCATTTAATGACGTTGTGATTTTGTTTGCGCACCAGGAATCCAACATGGACTTCCACACAGAACAAGTGACACTGTAGATTTTGCCTACCTGCTAACACTCAAGAAAATTCTCCCAACCAAAAGCTAGTAACATGAACAGAAATAATTCCTCCTTCATCAGAACAGGCACTAGCAGCTCTTTATTACCGTATTCTGTTATTATTGATTTAACATTAAGTACTGTTAAAATTCATTTCTCATGAAGTGTTCATGCAATTTGAAGAACATGCATGATGTGTTTCGTATCAGCTGTCAAATACATGCATAGCTTCTTTCCTTTATTAAACAAAGTATTTACTAATATTCTCTCTTAAGAAAAAAAACATGGTCAGAGTTCAGAATCAACCCTCTACATTTTAACTATAGTACAGTATCATTAATACAACATAAGCATGTCTATGAAGTCTTACAATTACAAGGTTTTCCCCCAGGTTTTGCCAATTCTGCATCTGCTTTCTTCCCCAGTGCTAAATGGGAGGTTTTACTCCACAATGTTTTCTGTAGGTGTTGGGTTTGTTGCTGGTTTATTGGTTGGTGTGTTTGGGGTGTGAGGTTTTGGGTCCTTTTTTCCAGTTTTACTTCACCCGTTTCAGATTTCAACCCAAACCACTGGTTCTCTTCTAGAAATACATTTTTTCAGAGCACAGAAAATCCAATTTTTTCATCTAATGTTTTAAGAACACTGGGGAGTTCTACATGCAAATTTCCCCATTCCAAACTTTAATTGATATACCCTGCAGGGATCTTAAGAGATAATTATTTTCCCTGTAGAGGATTTTTAAATGATATGTCATAATCTGATTTACTGAAAAATGCAGGAGCCTTATTCTGCTGTTCCTTACTTATGTAAAATGCCAATTGCTTTTGTAGGGAATGGTCCTTATCTAAGAAAGCAACAAATCCTGCACAATAAACACACCATTAATAGTAATATAATCTTATCATGTGGATAGCACAACTCTGTTTACACAAATCTAGAATAATCAACTAATTCACCCCTGTTTTACCTCAAGGTTAAAAAAAACGAAACAAGAAACTTCCATTTTACTATAGGAAATTAAAACCCTAGCAACTTAAATGGCTGTGGAGAAAAATCAATATCTTAGTCAAAATTAGATTTTAGGAGTTTCTGGTATCAGATGCAATACTGAAAGTGTAGATTTTCAATTAAAAAGCTACATCTGGTTGCACAACAATGTATTATAAAGGTGCACTTGTGCCCCAGGAGAAACAAAAAAGCTGGAAGAAATTATTCATTAATTCTTACAAGCCAGCAATCTTCTTAAAACACATTAAATCAAATAGAGTAAGATGTTAAACACAGAACTGTAAAAGTTATAAAAACACTCTGAAACGGAATGATTGAAGAGAAAACACTGGTCTACGGTACCTTCAGAATATCACATTTCCTTGATAAAGTTTGTTTTTCCCCCCAAGTCTTGCATTTACTCAGCAGGCATAAAATGAACTTCTCAAGCTTGTAATTGAACATACCTTTAATATTTGCTCTTCACCTTTGATTTCAACTACATGTAGCACTCATACACATACAATGGTAGGAATATTTAGGCCACCATGTAAACGACAGTCTTCAAAGAACTATCAATCTTGAAATTATGCAGCCTCAAGGCTGAAACACTCAGATCAGAATCACACAGATCAGTAAAATCTTTGCTCTAAACAGATCTAACTGCAGAAGGTTTTACATCGCTATAATTCTGAATGTGACAAAGAGCAAATACACGTTTAGATAGCAAACTCCAAATAATTACCTCTAACTGTGCTGGTGTTCACACACCTGCTTAAGACAATAGCTCAAGCTTTTGAGTTGGTGATAATCAGAAGAATTCATACATTAACATTCACATACACAAAACCCAAATCAAGTGGTAGTAATATTTCAAGTTAAAGGTCAATATAAGTATTGCTTTCTAAGAGTAAAAATACTCCCAATTTGCTTATCCCGTTACACTGTTTATTCAATCAGGTTTCATTTCAGAAACACAGCAGCATGTTTCTTCAATTGCAACTTTTATAGCTTTTTAAAACTCTTAATCAATACAGACTATTAACAATTTCTATGTTAACCACTACAAGAAAAATAAATTGAGTATTTAGCTTTGATTTATCATTTGGTCTCCACTTACTGCACTAAGTTGTCTAAATGTAATGTGAATGTAGACTGAAGGAGCATGACTGAACATCTATGTTGTGTGACAAAAATACAGTGCATGCTCGGTGTGCTGTAATGGGAACTAATAGAACAAGTCATACCTGTGGACACAAAGTCTCTATGTGATTAGCTGCCACTTGGACAATTTTCGTTCCATCTTCATTTGTTGACAATGAACAAGCAAGATTAGCAACCTTAAACAAACAAACAAAGAGTTTTGTAAACAAGTATTCATACCCAGACTCTCAAACCCACCCAAACGTCTCTACTAGAAAGCCTTCTTTATTTGGGGAAATTAATTTGTCAAAGAACTTATTTAACAAGGGAAAAAAAAAAAAGGGCGGGGGGGAGGGTGGAGTGTGAAAAGGAAATGTGGAAAGGAGTGACAGTAAGAAATCTAATGACCTCTCCCAAATTTACATTCACCACATAATAGCTGCAGAATGGTGTTAAGGTAACATCAGGAAATTTCAAAAAATCCTACAGTTTCAGTTAGACTGTGATAAAGTCTGTTAGTTTTTCAGAGCCCTTCAAACCACATGCAGGTTTTTAATTTTATTTTTAAACTTACTTTTAAGACCTTAAAAATCAAATAACATTTGCCTTAATTCGTGATAATGAAGCCACAGATCATTATATTAATTATTGATACAATTTTCTACTGAAAATTATACTGAAATTTCTACTGTCCTATCAGCACAACTTACACCAAAAACATGTATGGAAACTTGAAATCTGTGGAAGAAAAAGTGTATCTTCTGGTCTATTTTACTATACAGCATGGAGATGCAGTTTCCTTTAAAGGAAGAAAGCTCTTTCATAACACTCAACAGGTTTGAAGAGATGAAGGAAAAAGAGCACTCATTTCAGCTCACTGAAATTCAACTCACTAGGCTTTAATGACAAAGACATAAGAGGGGTTGGGATACTGTACTGGGATCCAGTAGACTTTTTCATCCTACTGAAGCCATATAAGGTCCTTACGTAAACTACTATACAGTTATTCTTCACTGAAGTAGCTGGATTACATATGTATCACTCCAATGTTAATGTAGATCAAGAACTGCCTGACCAATAGATCTCTCTCTGTAGTGCTGCAAATATCAACGCAGATGTAAATATAAATATGCATAGTTAATTTGTAATTATTCAAAACTCATGCAACGCTGCTCCAAAATAATAGCAAGTCTTCATTTATCAACATTTTAGGACGCTACCTCTAACAAAACTTCAATGATAGTTCAAAGGCTTTTATTATTCTTAATTGATGTAAATAATAACAAGGAATTAGTGCATAGCCAAATTAATTGTTTTCCTATCCAAAATTTAGAAGACACTACAAAAGACACTTTATGAAGAGCATGAGGGCCAGAACGTATGTATACCTCTGCCTGCATAAGAATACTTTATAAATCTATCCCTGGTATTCCAGTACAACTCAGTGGTTCCCCACCAGACTGATGGCTTATCTTGTCCACCTGAAAAGGGTTAAGGCTGAAGAAATCCAGTTTTCATAGATGCACTCAAAACTGTGTTCTCTTTTATTCAAAGTAAACTGCCATGGGATTTTTAATGAAGTATTTGACAAATATTTTTTTTTTATTCTACACTGCCCATCCTGAACCCTGCTATAAGTTATCTACAGATGTTTTGGTATCATTATAATACGATTTTAAAAGACACTGCTCCCTTCCCCCAAGAGAACTAACCATTTTTCTTCAGATTGAAGGTTGGTGTTTTCAATACTGGTTACAACTAATTCGTGTTGGTTTGAATATTTTAATTTCTTTGCCTCAGTCACTGAACTGCTTGTGTATCCCAGTGTAACACTGCATTCATTCACATTGCATTACTGTACCATCATATATGAAAAGAAGCACTCTACAAGGCTTAGCGCAAGTATTATTGATCTATTTCTTAAAAGAGCTTCTCACCGCCTAAAGGAGTAACATTTCAAAGGTTAAAAAAAAAAAAGACGCAATATAAGCCATTCCTCCAGGATGAAACAGACTCTCAGCAGCTTTTCTCTTTGCCATCAGGTTGCTCATGTTTTCCAATTTCACCTCACAGTTCCCAGAAAAACATTAATTTCTTGGGATCTACTGCCAACATGCAAGATATGTAGCTCCTGTTTATCAGTAAGAACAGTTTTAAGACTGAGCACTCTGCTCTAAGTAATTAATTTTTTGTCCCTATCATGACATGCAAAGCAGATACAGAGACAGCTTAAGACAATTTTTTATCCTGTTTCCCAGTAATACTGGCTGAAACACCTTGGTACAAATGCACATAAATGGTATCATAGAATCACCACACAATAATTTAGGTTGGAAGATGTTTCCAGAGGTCATGTAGTCCAGCCCCCTGCTCAAAATATGAGAATGAACTCTAAACCAACCTGTACTATGGCTCTATGTGGCAGATCAGCACCCGGGGACAAATTGTGTATACATTCCAAGATCAGGAAAAGATTAGAAGGGTAAAAAAGTCATCTGTTAATCCACAAGTACTCTCTTTTTTCTGAAGTCAACAGCCAGAGGACATGAATATGGATGTACCTCGAGCAAAAACTGTGTCTGATCTTTTGCTTCCACTCCTGAGTACTCAGATGTAACCATTCCTTGATGATGGCCCAATTCACAACGGTATTCAAGACAAAAGCAGCAAACCAGGAATATAAGCATTAAGAGTTTGTTAAGCCACTTTACATCCACAACCAAACAGACATCACTATTCTTTACATTAGATACCTTTTAAAAATCAGTAACATTAAAGAAAATAGTATCTGGCTACTTCTTTTATTTTAGAATAAACTAGACGATCTTTAGAGGTCTCTTCTAAGTCTGACAATTCCATGATTCTGTGATCGTGTTACATTCCTGCTGAGTATTTAGAATTCTTACTACAGTGCTATACTGCCAGTGAATTTAGTCCTTTGCCTTTCATTGCGATCAATATTAGCAAATCTTTTGTCTTCATTAGAAAATGGGTAGTATTTTCTTCTGGCATTTAAGTAGCACCACTTTTCTACACATAGCTTGTACAGGCATAAAAGGATTCTCTGCCAACCTCAGTAGTTGATTAGACAAATAGCGTTCCACTCAAAAGACAATCCAGATTCCTCCAAGTCATTAGCAAGGTCTCAACCATCAGTAAAATAACTGTTAACATTTTCTTCACTGACTCCTGAAGAGATCGCCTTAACACAAATCCAAAACACAATCATCCAAATAAAAAGGAATCAAATGGAAATAGTCGAACAGGCTGTGCAGGGGGTGACTGACTGTGCAATTTTTCCAAGGATGGGGTACAGCACTTGAAAATCTGAAGTCTGTTTTGAAGCTGTAATGTCGTTAATGAGGATGATAAGCTGTTTCATCAATACTAAGTGCCTACATCCCAGCAGAAAATCTAACTGTAACTTACAGAAGACCCATCACCTTATTTTCCTGAAATTATCACACACATCTTGGAAGGTTTACCAAAATAATAAAAATCTTTTATTACACTACAGTCTCTCATCCAAAACAGTCACTACCTTCCTTTAAAGGGACTTCAAGCACTCAGCAAGTTCAAAAATAAATCAAATTGTAAAATGAAGAGCCAATGATTCCTCTCAGTCAGAAAATAATTCTCTTTCTACAGAGCAAAATTTGTCAGGACAAAGACAAAGCTTTCTTGGAAGCTGGTCTGATTGAAAACAGCTCCAAAAGAACTTCCAAAAAAAAAAATCAGAAATTTTCCAACTTTTTTTTTTCCTTATCACGTAATGGTCAAAGCATATTTGTTCAAATTGTATACTCAATACAACTTGTCTATTCATAATCACTCTCTCCAAACATCTCCAAGATAGTATGAAAGCAGTTACACAGCTCTTTATTGAAAGCATAGAGAACAGTGATTCATGACAACTTTTAGCAACACCAATTTACACACTAATTAAGGTGCAGGGGAAGAGGAAGACTTTAACTAAACAGGTAAGGGCAGCACTGACAGTAGGTAAAATACTGCATTAGGCTGACTTTTAGATTATGAAAGCATCAAAGACCAGGTTCTTTGATGCCCATCATCTGTACACAAAACATATGGCAATACACTTGTATTTTTTTTTATATTGCTGGAGTTATTAAACAAGCCTCTTACAAGCACTTTTAACTCACATTTTCTACTACTGACTGAGAGTTTGCCCTTCTTTATTGAGGGAGGAGGTTCCTCCCATTAGTATTTGGTAAACCACCAACTTTTCAGGCTAGAAATTGCTAAAGAACAAGACCTGTGCATACTAGATGCCATCAGTGAAAAAAAAAATACCTAATTAAATCAGCTCAGCATACTCCTCTCACTGACTTACACATTACATGGAGCATGTGTGTATTATCTAGGAGAGAGGCAGCACAACTGGAAAAGTTTTACCTGGAAACGTGTGCATGAACTTTTTCAGTTCCTACCCTCTTTCTAACAACTGAAATGAAAAGACAGAAGAATGTAGAGGTTATTTGAGATACACCATACATTAACAAGTTCGCACTCTTGTCCAAAATTCTTTGAGATGGAAGAAGCTTCTTAACTTGACTATGCTCACACAAATGCAGAACCACAGAATCTTCTCTCTCCCCAAGTGGAAGATACATTCTTTAAGAAGTCATCAGCTTCTTTCAACCTCACATTTCCCAATACTTTCCACTGTAGATTACAAGGCAAAAGACAAAAATACATATAGGCAAAACATCTTGGAGGTCCACTGATTACTAGCAACAGATCTCCAGAAAGGTATGACAAGAAAGACTCTTCAGAAAGGTGTGGTAATTTGCAACAGTCAATGTCCTAAAGCCATGTATTGTTGAAGGTAATGAAGATAATGTTCCTGTAAACAATAGAAAAGCATTCCCAATCCATTAACAGCCTCAAGCACCAGTGGAGGTTCATGCAGAATGAGACTCTCCATTGTGAGATGACCAAGAGGTCTTACCATGCTGAATTCGCTGAGAAGAGAAAAGGAAACATGATTCTATTGGTAAAGAGTCATTCGGAGAGACATTCCAACCACGATTAAGGATGCGTGATAGTGGTCTACAAATGAAGCATATTTCAAGAGTTAACTCCAGGTGAGAACACACGTGCAAAAGTGAGATTTTCAAGTAGCAAAAGGCTAAATAAATCACTGCACTGCCTCACCACCTGTTTCATTCCCAGTTGAGAACAGCTTTACTGTTCAACTGTCTGCACTGAGAACTAACAATTAAATACTACCCTGAGGAATTTTTTTCAGTCAAATTCACCACACAAATTCCCAAAAACTTTAGTATTTTCTCGGGAATAGTCTGCCAACTAACTAAATTCCTCCTGCGCGAGTTGTGATAAATGAAGAATTATATTCTTTAGACATGATCCCTCCTCACTCCATCAGTAAAAACTCACTTTCTTCTCATTATTTTATACGGACTCCTAACTCATTATTATTGCAAATTACTATGGATGACTTGGTTGTTAACTCCATGAAAGCTTGCGTTTCCTTTTCTTGGTGAAAACTTACTGTTCTTCATAGTAAATACTTCCTGTCAAGAAATTCCTTTCAATGAGGAAAGGCCTTCCAAAGCTCTACCTACCCTAAAATTAACAAGGTCCTTCATCACGCTGCAGGTAAGCCCGAAGCTTGTTTTTTTAGCATTGTGTGAAGAACTCTTTGGTAACCAAATCCATGCTGGGAGCATACATACCCTTGGACAAAGAATGCTTTATTGATATTTAAGTGTTTGGAATATGCTCTTAATCAAAACCAAATAAGAACAATAATACATCTAAAATAAAGTCTGACATGTTTAAGATTTCAAGAAAATAAAACCTTAGTGTTTCAAGATTTCAAATACAATCTTTACCATAAAGTTTCAAATACCGATCCTGTCATTTTATCTTTTTTTTTAATCCGACTAATAAAGATCAGAACAAAAGCCTAAAGGGTATTCCTCAAAACCAAGCACAAGGATTTCTTATATATACCTATTGAGAACACCAACCAGACAGGCCGCCACTTCAACACATATATGAATTTTCCAAGTCACTAACATGATGACCATAACGGAGGGGGTCAAAAAGGCCTAAACCATGATGAGGACCTTGCTTTGCCAAATGTTCCACAAAAGTGAAAGCCTCAAAGACTTCATCCATCAAGCTTTATCTTTGTAACTGCCAAAGGACAGGCATCAAATACAAACAAAAGGTTATGGGAAGAGAATATGGGAAGGATATGGCAGGGAACAGGACATGACGACACACATGGACACAAATACAATAAAAGAAGCCATTGAGGAAGAGATTAATCCTGAGTAATCACAGTTCAGAAGATACCTCATTTGTAGGAGTTGAGAACAACTGAATACTGAACTGGGGAATAACACCTGCATCTTAGCATCACAGCAGTCAAAATGGCTTTTGACATAAATTAGATATTCTGTGTAAATTGATTTTAACTCTTACCCTGCTCTCCTCCAACTATAAATGAAAAAAGGTACTTATGTATTCTTTGCTTCAGATTTTGTGGTATACTGAACTACTGTCTACAACTTCATTACATGTTCTTAGCCTCTACCACTAGGTTCTTTCATGAAGCCATGAAAGCCTTTTGAGGAAAATGACTGCTCATACAAAAAGATGCCATGGAAAAGCTAGGAAGGTCAACAATAAATAATGACTCCATACTTTTTAAACAAAAAGCTACATTTATGTATTTATGTCTCCTAGTTGTTGATGCATTTTTATATGCATTTATGATTACTATGTGTGGTTTTATGAACTTAATAAAATTTACATAAAGTAGAATATTTGTTTAGAGTGAGAACACGTACTCCTGGGGACTGAAAACCTACCTCCAGTGGGGAATAAAGTAGTATCACAACGTTGCTTGCTTTCCAACCCATTTTCTACCATAAACTTAATTTCTTTATAGATGAAGTTCAATAGTAATACTGAACTATTTATAAGCTTCTGTCAGAGCTTATATGTTAGTTTTGCATTGTTTATTAAATGCTTTAGGATACTTCAGGTGGAAAGTCACATTACTGCTTTAATTTTTATTAGTTTTTTTTCTTTTGTGGGAATAAAATTATAAACCATACTCAAAAATATATTTAGCATGTATTACATAGATTACCCTGTCTCTTTTAGCTTTTTACCTTCCACTCTTCCAGAAAGATTCTTGGATCTGCACATTTAACTAGTATGGAACACTACATATCTGCAAGCCACTTCACTCATCTTTCCGCTCCTTTTGTACTTCTAATTTTGCATGTCTCTTCCATTTTCTTCAGAAACTAATTACATAGTACTTCACTGACACCATAATCATGACTGATTCAATAAGATCAGCTCTACCTTGTACACCGGCAGCTTATCACTGCCCCTGTTCAACTGTAACCAACTATCTTGTTAACATGAAGAAACTCCTCAGAGTATTATGTAACTTTAGATGTTTCCTGTAATGTTATTTGTCAAGCATGCTAAAGATTCTATTTCCAGAATTAATAAACTGTATTTGAATAGCAATGGACTAGGTTGTTCCTTTTTTCTTTTAACCAACAAATCCAGAACAATCCACTGCAATCAGTTTATTTCAAGTTCCACATGCTTCGACAAGTCTTATCTCATATCAGTTCATTTAGGAGATTGTTTTGATAAACTTGGCCTCAACCAAAATAAAAATGGAAAACAGATTAAAAAAATAAAATTCAGAGGCAAAGATCACACACCTGTAATGGAGAATTCTACACAGTATCATCTCAGAAACAATTTCCTTTCCAATAAGGGTGTCAGGCCTGATGCAGAGCCTTCTCTCACTGCTTTGGGTCACAGTAATGACAGCTGAAGAACCAAGTTAAGGATTCCTTCTATACACCTCAGTGTGCAGAAAATCCATGCTCTATTTGGATTACACTTGCACTCTGGCAATACAAGTTAGCTGAAGAGTCCAAGTCACAGGCGTGACTTGTCTTTCACTGACATTTTCCAAGAAACGTAGCATCCACACTAGCACCAGATTTATCTATTATAATAACCACGAAGCAGCCTTAGAGAGCTGAAGAAAGGTCCTTTCACAGGCCCAAACATAAAGCAGATGAAGGACCTAAATGTGAACTACTTTATGAACCCTCTCGCTTAGCACAGTTTGCTGAAATGTCATCAACAGAGGGCTTCCCAGTGGTACCACAGAGTAGAGAAATACAAAGAAAACTACCCAAAAAGAACAAGACAAGCAGAAAACCGACTAAAACCCAACCATTTTACTGCATTGTACTTATGTCTTTCCTCATGCAGACAGAAAAAAAAAATCCCAGTGTAAAGACAGAAGTTTATTTTAGCTGTAGAGAAAGATGCTGTATGTTATTTTAAATCAGACAGATGCGCGGTTATCAAAAGGAGAAAGCAACTATCCAATTCTATGATCGTGTAACCAATAACCAAGCTTTTGCTTTTCCTTACCCAGTCTGACAACAAACACGGTAAATAAGATAGCAGTTCACCATGCAGCAAGAGGCCATCAGTCATGCACAGAATTAGCCAATTTCTTGAAATATCTGAGAGGATATTGCCAGAATACATGGTCCTTGTGGGAAACTGGCACCACACACTCCAAAATACTTTTAAACAGATCAGTGAGCGGGACTTGTCTGTCTGACATTGACCTGTCTGACACTAGCAGGGTATTTTTTTAAATACCTATCACCAGTGATGGCCAGTAAGGATCAAGGTGGACCAACCAGTTCTCGAAACAAATACAACATGTCAAATTCCAAACATCCCATTTTCTAAATAAAATACCATCTTATGAGAGGCAGTATTTTGCCTGTTTCTCCAAACACCAAGTAGGGTTTTTTTGTATTTTCCTAGGTGTTTCTGTGTAAAGTTTCCAAATATCTCTTTCCCTCTGCATGAACATTTTTTTTCCTTCCTGCATGAAACCCTCTATCTCCTGCACCTAAATAATGAAGAGACAAATATAAGATATGTAATAAACTGTTGTTAGAACAGTCAAGATTTCAGGCCCTTTTGCTCTATAAAACAAAGATAAAATCCAAACATATGCATTAATGTATTATTTTCTTATTACTTGCTACTCAAATATTCTACAAAACTATATCCATTACCTTGCTGTAATGATTTTTCTGTTAGACTAAATAACACATGGTTTTGTCATACAAATACCCAACCAAACTTTGTTTCCTCAAGCCACAAAATCTTACACTCTTCCTGTTGCCAGAATCAACACCTTCACCCCTTTACCTCTAACTGGTTAACTGAGATGGAAATTGATCCCAGGAGATGCAATGTATTTCCTCCAAGACCCACGCACCCTCTATTATTTAAACCCGCCTGAGCTAAAAGGACTAAGTATGCTAACAAAATGAAAGATCACAGCTCTCACTTAGCACTTAATAAATATTAGTGGAGCAGGAGAGGAAACAGTTTTTTCCAACACTGTCAGTCACAACACCAGAAAGTAACTCTCTATCTTTTATTTCAATGTAAATGTTTTCAATTCCTTGAAGAAGTACAACCATTGACAAATAAAACATTAAATGATTTTTTGGAACAAGAAACAAAAACACAGTTTGTGTACCAGGTTCTTAAGAGAGTTCAGAATAGAAGCAGTGCCCTACAAAAATTAGCTACTTATGCCTTCACAAAAACAGCTATCCTTTAAGCACACTGTTCCGATGCAATAACTTAGTTGGTTTAACATGATACAGACTTACATTTTTGGAAAACAAGGTCAATGATGCTAAGCATAAATTAATTTTCTTGACAATACACAAAAAAGATAATTCAGACCTGGAAAGTTACAAAGAACAGCCACTCAGAAATGTAGTAAATACTGTATCACAAATACTTAAAAAATCACAACGCACAGGATGGAGATGGTGGAAACCCACCAACAAATCCCCAAATAATCAAAAATTAAAGATCAGTGCAACAAAACATACCTTCAGATTTTAATCTGTCTCAGTATTAGCCCTTCACAAACCTTTTGTCTCTACAGAAAATATGGAAATTCAATTTATATCTCACATTAATACCGACCACCTGCTTCAGCAATATAGAAAGTATACAGCAGCACAGGTTTCTGAAATAGACATTTTTTTGCACTAAAAAGCAGCTAATCTATATTCCAGTTCATTCCCAACTATTATTAACTACTGGTACAGCATTATGGTAAGCACTTACAATCAAAGTTAGGATGAGAACAGGAGAGTTAACAATAATATATTGAGGGTTAGCTACAGCTGAATGAAGTTTGACTGGCAGAATGTTAACGCACCTTACCTAGAAGCAACAAAAGAAATACTCCTGTTACTCTTCAGCAACAAAAGAAACACTTTTTCACCAATTTAGTGCTAAATGGTGTGCAACACTCACAGCACATTTACACACAGAAACAAGAAAAAACAACCCCAACTTATTTTCAGAGAAACTTTAGTATTTATGCTTTACAATTATCTGGATGAGTTACTTTTTTTCCCCCAGGCTTTCCGAGAGTCGAAATGTTGACAACTGTCATTTCCTGGAATTAAAATAGAGAAGATTAACTCAGAGGAACCCTCACAGAGAAAACTACTCTAATGCTTCCCATAAAACAACATACAGTGTTTCATAAGGCCTTATTCATGACAAGAAACAATCACAAAACACAGATGCATAAATTTTTACTTACAATCAACAAAAAAAAAAGTTCCACAGAACACAATGTGCCTTAATGCTTTCAGTGTTATTATTAAGATCTTTAGTCTGCTTCCATCAAACAGACCTTGAAGAAATAACATCCAAAGGTTACTTAACTGCTCCCATCACTGAGCAACTTCAAGGATAAAGAAAACTAAGCGTTCATGCTGACCAAAATGCTAAACTGGGTTGTGTATCGCTCACTTCCACTGGTGCACAGCTGCTCACACAAGTGTTCCCAAAGGCTCACTGCTGCTTAAATGCAGTCCTTCACTTAAAGCCACACATTCCGACTCGAAACACTAAAACTGAAAATTTGGCAACCAGGAAAAAGTGTACTTCTTAAAATACTATTTTCTATGACTGTCTCACAGCCTAGTATTTTAGATTTTAAGCTAGAGAAACTTACATCTTAAAACAACGACCATCAAGCTTGCTGCTCGGAAAACACCTCAACATCGACGACTTTATAAGGAAGCAAACCCACGGACATTATTATCTTTTAGTGGCCTAACCTCCTGCCCCACAGCGCAAAGCCCGTCCTCACAGTTTTCCCCTCAGCACTCAGGAAAGCCTCGGCCCGGAACAGTGCGATTTTCCTTCCAGAAGACTAAAACGCGTATTTAGCAATCTCCGCTAAACCCTCGATAAACATGCAAACCGACCGCCGTACCTCCTGCCGAACAAAGCCCACCACCCGCGCCGCCCTCCACCACACCTGCGGCGGAACCTTCTAGAAGCGGCGGGGCGGGGCGAAGCCCTGCACGCGTCTCACGGGGCGGGCGAGGGGGGGCGGGGGGGACTCAGGGCTAGCGGCGCCGAAATGGCGGCGGCTCTGAGGGATGGGCTCACTGCGCCTCGGCAGCCCGCCGTCCCCCGACTGGTAGAGAGGGGTCACGGTCTGGAGGGCGGCAGCGCCCGGCCCGGCCCGGCCCGGCCCGGCCCTAGCGGAATGCCCGGTGCCTGGAAAGCTTAAAAGAGCCTTTTCATGGAAAGGGCAACTTCGCGAAGGGACATTTTTAAACACCCTGATTTCCTGCTGCCAGTGGTTTTGTTGTCTTCCCACTCAATATTAACTAACCATACAGGACAGACTTCAGTGTATGTGCTAACTCCATTAAAAAAAAAATAATCCATACTGAAGTGAATCAAAATATTAAATTGAAATTTAAGGCTATAAGCACGCTTAGGAAGCTTTTTATAAAACGCCCAAGCCAATTGTATTCGCAGTGCTTACAAAGCAATCTATTATTCACTTATAATGAATGTATGTGTGCTAGATAACAAAGTGGTCTGTAAAGCAAAATACACTGAATAAAAAATTTTAAAAATTAGTGGTAAATATCTAATTGCTCCACAGGCACATAGTACATTATGTTGTTACTGCATTACAATACATTCTTATGCATTCACCATAGGCTACATTTCAAATATCTTGTAAAAATATAATTAATACTCTCATTCATTTTTTACACTGCCTTTATCCCTTAAATGAATATCTAAGTAATTTTTCACGGGTTTATTAGTTTTTCTTCTCATGAATGGAGCTGTGTTTCTGTAGCTCCTGTGAAGGCCATCCATAGACAGTGAATTCCAATTGCAGTGGAGCTGGAGGTCACCTCCTTGCTACTGTAGTTTACATGGAATACATGTTATACGAACATAAAATGTTACTGCGTCAGCAGAAGTCTTCATTTCACATTGAGTTTAAAGGTTCATAAAACATTTTATAATAAATTCTTGGTTCATTTATGCAATGTGATCTCTGGTCTAGGAAAGGTAAAATTGATGACAAAGGAAAACACTTAAAGCCGTTTATAAGCCTTGCAACCAAAACTTATATATATAAAATCATCCCGATTTCCAAACTGCAGATTGCAGTGCAGTCTGAGGCATCGTGTGGGCTCATCTGTAAGAAAGTGGGTAGAATTCGAAGTGCAGAATTGTGATCCTACTACACTCACTGACAAAATTGCTATGTGGGTTGTATCTTGTTCATACTACACTGGCCCTGAAAAAGGGCAAATGAATTCACTATTAATCACTGTAAAGCAATGCACAGAAACAATCCTAATGCACAGTAGACATCCATCCAACAACAGAGTAAGAGATACCAGAGTTAGTAATGCATTTCAAAGGGTGCAAGGAAGTCTAGTATTATAACTTATAAAAGATTCCTAATAAATGGCTGACAGGGTACACGTTACTTGAGCTAAAACTCAGAATGGTGATCTGAACTCCCATCACAAAAGTATCACAAAAGTTGGGTAAAAGAGACCTGACAGCGTTCTGACTGAGGACAGTTTTCATTCAGAGAAAACATGCCTAGATACTTCAGTTCGGTCCTACTGAGGCTAGCGAGGAGGCTCCTTCTGTCTACCAAGACCGGCCTGTGTTTTCCAGAAGAAGAAAGTTTTAGAAATTTATGAACTCTGTATTTTGAATACTAGGGTTACAGTTATGCGAAAGCAGTGTAACATAATCATGTTAAGATGTGAGCAGTGTGATCTCCTCAGAAGTAACTATGTTGACATTGCATGTTGCTTGAGTTTGGTTTTCAGTTTCTTTTAAAGAGCTTCTGCAGCGGATGAATTACACCAAAGGGAAATGCCTAACAGCATGTGCCTTTTGGCTCAGCCAAGTTGGCAAAAAAACCACGCAAACTGTTTGTTAAACGAAGATCACTTGGCTTCCTTGTGATCAGAAAATCTAGTCCATGACTTCCTATAGTATCTTTTCTTTTCTTGATAATTTTCTTGCCTTTTTTTTTAAGGAGAGTTCAGACTCTCCTTAAAACTCTTTTATTTAGGGTGTTTAGTTTGTACTGTGAAAGGATTTGTCCCACATTTTGTTTTCTTACCTCCAATACAAGATATAGTTATACACAAAACTTCTGTAAGTATTGTGCACAAACTGCATTTCAGAACAAGAATACTTCTCAGTTATTTTAATGTATTCAAGAATTCACGTTAAGTACAGTCCTGTAAAAAGCATCACCCTGGCAGCGGGGGAAAATTAGTAATTCAAAAGCCATTTGGCAGTGGTAAAATACCCAGAAAGATTCCTAGAGAAGTGGTACAGTAAACACTCTAGAAAATACTCTTAAATTAAGTCATAGAATGCTTTCGGATCGAAGGGTTCATCTTGTTCCAATCCCCTGCCCTGGGCAGGGACACCTCCCAACAGACCACGGTGCTCAAAGCCCCATCCAGCCTGACCTTGAATCCCTCCAGGGATGAGGCAGCCACAGCTTCTCTGGGCGACCTGTTCCAGTGTCTCACCACCTCATAGTAAAGAATTTCTTCCTTATATCTCATCTCAATCTACCCTCTTTCAATTTATTACCATTACTCCTTGTCCTATCACAACAGGCCCTGCTAAAAAACAACAACAAAAAAATCCCCCTGTCCTATTGGACAATTGGACCCAGTAGGGACCAGATCATTTAACAGAAGGGCAACAGCCTCTCACAGATGCACTTCTGAGCATTTGCACAGAGGGTTACATAGAACAATGAATATTCAACACCTCCACTGACAGGAATAAAACTCCTCCTTCACCAAATATCACAGCATCCATGATCCAAGGGGAAACAAAACAAAAAACAATGACAACAACAAAAAAACCCCCTAACAAGTACACACACACACACAGATACTCAGTATTTAAGAAGCACAAGCTTGAGAAAACTGATGTTACCATTTTTATGATATGTGCATTATTGAGTACCTCCATGATTATTCTTTTATAGGTGACTAGCTCATCACAGATCAGTACTATCAAACCTGTGTTAAACGTAAGATGGAATCACAATTATCACAATTTCTACTATTCTGGTTTCTGCAGTAATGCAAGAAAAAAGTCCCTGCCACTGCACTAGTGTCAGCTGCCTTTATCAGCAAAAGTGTTAATGGGGTGTATGAGGATGAGGAGTCCTTGTTGAACCAAGACAATTCACCTTTTGGAGCTCACATAACTTACAGTGCACCCTGCCTCACCATACTAGGTGGCTGACATTTCTAGCTGTTGAAATATGCCCCTCAGACATAGGAAGTCTGATAAATCTTTGGGTTGTTTATCTTTTGTTCCCTTGCTTCACACTTATGCAATAAAGGCTATGATTAAGAGGATTAATGAAAATGTCACCATTTATCACCTCAAGCTCAATCAGTAATAGGAAAGTTGGGCCTTATTTGATTAATTACATAAAGGTGCAAAATTTTCACATTATGAATTCAGGACTTGCTGCAAAAAACTCCAACTCCGGGAGGCCCAAAATAGCAAACTTCAAAGACTTAAAGTTTATATATGCTTAGAAGCAAATGGTTGACTTTAAGCTAATTTTATTGAATTAATTTTCTTAATTCACAATTTTGACCACATTAGCTCTCCATTAAGCGTCCATCTACCATCTCCAATACATCAACAACAAGTAGTCTGCCTTTAAAGGCCTCCTTCCATCTGCCTGCCACCTCTCAATTACTGTTGCCAGGCTGCTTCTGTTAGAATTTAAAGCATTTGTGCATTTTTCCTGTGCTCTCGTGCATTTCAGAAATAATACCACACACAGCCGACAAATGCCGTTACCATCTTTCGGCTTCCATTTTGTGTGCAATCTGCAAACAATCAACCAAACACAGCAACACCTGACAACAGAGGGTTTGTAGGCTGTAGCCAGTACGGCTGTCTATGCTGCTTATTGACAACCTTCACGTCACCTTGACAAGCAGCTCAGGTTGCTGGAGGACTCTTGGAACATTCAGCACAGAAATGAACTCTAGCTGAAATGAGAAAGCAGGGGTTTAGACCGGACTCATGGGCTTAGTGGCGTAACATTTGTCTTTCAGATCTTAAAAGTTTGATTTTTTAAAAAGCTGCAGAAAAAATTGGTCTGTAAGTAAAACGAGGAAGTATATTTTTTCATTTTGTAGTTGGACTGGTGTAGATTGCTAATGAACTATCAGATCACAGATTTGCTAAAATTGACGAAGTCAGCGGTTGGATTGCTTAGAATGGATCCACTAAGATCTTCGGATTTAGATCTTTGAACTGCAGCAATGAAGAACGTACGATCAAGGAACCTCTTCCACTTCCCAGATCGCATGGATGTGCCATTAACCAAACCCTACCTGAAGTCAGGCTGCACACAGGTTTCTCTTGAAAGTGAAACAGACAAAACCAAGGGAGTGCTCAATGGGAATTCTCAATCACACCAACAACACTTTTGCTAACTAGCTAAATAGGAGTAAAAAAAAAAATAAAAAAAACGTGTGTAATAAGAGAGTAGAATTAATTTGTCAAGGATAGATTATTTCTAGAAATCAGGATGGTAATGTAATGAAAATTACTTCCCTTTCATGAATATTGATCACGCTTAAAAGTGCTCATCTTATTTACAGCAAATGTCCTCCTAGTCTGCTGACAGATATGTCTCTATATGCTAACTGCTTCATGTTTCATACTTAAGACATATGCTCTTTCAAGCAGAAAAACACATTTAAGTTCTGTGTCCACAGATCACATTGTACAACAGAATCCTGCATCCTAGTGGCAGCTGCCATGTACATTTCTGTACAAGACTAATAGAAGATAACTGGAATGCAAACAATAGGGATGATGATACATTCTTCGACTTGGGGTCTTTAATTGCTATTTTGACACAGATGTGATTATATGATGATACCACTGACAGTATATTATGTGTTAAAGAAAAATAGCAGCAAGGAAAGTGCCAGCAACAAAATGACAAGCCCTAGGCTTGGACCTTACGTCTGGGGATGAAATTCCTTAGCATTGAACTGTCTGAAACTAACAACTTCTACGTAACTGGGTTCACGTTTCTCAGCTTCTGATTATGCTCCTAAGAAGAATAATAAGATATTCAGCTCTCTTCTGGTGTTCTGAAAGTTAATAAAGACGTTCCAGTAATCTGTTCATTTGACCTCTACACATGCAGTTGTGGAGTTTTGCCACTGTCTGAAATTTTGTTTTTCGATAGCTCAGTAAAATCAATGCTAAAGAACTAGATACAAACCATTAAAATGCTATTTTTATTTAGCATTCACCAGTCTGGGATGCAAACCCACAGAAATGGGTGCAGTGCTGAGAATACTCAATTCCCCGTTTTCTTTAAAGGTGATAAAAAGAAATCAGAATCTTCCAGTTGACAGTACTTTGTATATGCTGTACTTCAACAAGTAAAGCAAAATTCATTAACAGATTGCTAAATTCCATTTTAAATTAAGTTGCTATCTGCCAGGAAACTATGTAAGTGTTACTTTGGGTGACAAATCTAGGGGGTTTGTTGGCTTTCAGAGTTCAAGTTGTATTTTTTCCACACAACCCTTAGCCGTGAGTCCAAGAAAAGTCATGTGAAGGAATGTAGTCCTTATGTACTGGATCTTCAGAGGTTAAAATAACAGACATCACCGTCTGCTTGAAGTTTGGTTGTTGTAGACTAGACTCAGGAAAGCACAAGAGAGAGATGATTTTTTGAGGGGTTTTTTGCCTGCATCTTTCAGAGTTGTGGCGAGTTGCTCTCAGAGCGTAATTTTCTGGGTCAGTATATTTAAAATTTGACATAGAAAGATGTAGCAAATTACATACAAAATCAGACAAAGTGGCAAATAAGAGCTATCATCTTTTATATATATGTCAATAAAACAGATTGAAGTAGTGAGATTTTTCCTGTCATACTTGAAGAGAAATATTTACTGTTTTTACAGAAAATGAAAAGCAACTTATCACACTTAATTTGCGGATTTTATGATGAAACTGACTTTTGGCAGAGCTGTTTTCCACAAGAGGCAGATGTAGAAAGCTTTAGTTCAAGAGCCAGTGGTCCTGTGTTTTGCTTGAGAGAAAGCAAGAGTTTTCTTGTAGCATACTTGTTAACTTATTGTCAAGATAGATTCATTTTGATTCCCAAACACTTATGCTATTTCCACTGTGCTGGGTTTTGCAAATATTTTGATTAACATGTTTAACCCTGAAAACATTTCATTTTTAAGTTTTTCGTATTGTTTGCCAAAATTGAATCGTAATTGTAATAGTATTGAATTAAAAAGAATATTTATATCTATGTATATCTCAAACCTCAATTTCTTTGCAGAAATTGCAACAATTCATTGTTTTCTGAATAGAAGGGGTTATTTTGAATAAACCCTTCCATGGACATTCTTACCTGAATTTAATGGTGACTGATTTTGAGTTAGCTAAATTCACTTATCTTTCTTTTCTTCCCGGCTCCATCATTGATCCCCATGACAGATTCATTCTCCCTTTCTGTCTCCTACAGTTTATCTGTCTCAGCTATTTTCCAAAATCTAGGGACCAAGATATTTCATGGAGTCTCCAGAGTGCTATTGAAAATCAAATTAAATAAATGCTATGTTAGACAAACTTAATTTCTGTGAAGGATGACTAATTCCATGAGTTTGGCTCACATTAGTTCAAACATTTTCTGGGTCCAGCTCTTAGGGAAATAGGAAAGGCTCTAAACAAACAAACAAAAAAAATATTTACTCTTAAATTTGAAATAATAAAGGTGCCAATCCCAGACTGCAATCACGGCACATACAATAGCTTCATCATGTTAAAGTGGCAAAAATTAATTTTAAATGAATTTCCATTTTCCTTGTTGTGCTCTACTATCCAGAGACAGAGACAGCCTCCCCAGGTAACGGGCCAGGAGCCCTCCCTTAAGCAAGGATTGCCTGGACCCAAACTATAAGCTATGAAGCAAAGTTTCCCAAACACATTCAGGACACCAGTCTCATCTTTTTAAAAGCTAATTTTAAAAGCTGCTGAAGTAACAAGAACCAGGATGTTATTTTATTCAATATCTTAATAATTTTTTTCATAAAGTAAATCAACTTCAACATTCTGTCAGTATTCTATAGTTTGTTCCTATGCATCTTGTATCTTGTTCAACTAGAAAGTGACAAAACATTTTATTTATATATATGTATATATATATTATGTTTTTGTAACCCAAGATTTTTTCTCTTTTACAGATTTTAACTTAATTTAAAAATAATGATTTCTTAAGAAGAATTCAGCTTCAGTAGTTGTGCTGGATTTTCTGCCCTGGAAATCTTTATATTAACTGACAAACTTGGTTTTTTAACAACACTCTGAATGTCCTGCATGTCTTTGCTGTTCTATATTAATGCATTACAACACTGATGCACTTAAATATATGTGCTGTCTGTTGTTCATAACAGATTCAACCTTCGAAATCCTAATTCCTAGAAGCCAGTGTTGTGATACTGGAATACAGTCAAAACTGAAAAACAAAAGGGCAGAAATTAGGCAATAGGTTAAACCCTCAAATTTATGTGTCAGAGTGGTTGATCTGAGGTCAGTGTTATTAGATCAAACTGCAAGGAATATGATATATTTGTGCACAGAGAGATGAAGAACACAAAGTTCACTTCATCAGTGTCTCCACTTCTCCCATTAGACCTCTCAGCCTCTGCTTTGTATAGCTGACCTTTAAACACTGCAGTGGGAGATTTGCATCTGTGCCAAAAAACCAGATAATCAGAGGATTCTTCCCTGCTCCCATCAAATTCCCTTTTTAATCTCAAATTTACCCAGCCTATCACTCCTCTCAGAAAGCATTACATCTTTTTGACAGATCAGCTCAGGCAAGCAGCCCGTCAGCTTTCCCAAACAAGAAATTTCTCGTTACAGAGGGCCTGCTTTTTTCCCTGTGTAGATGTGACATTTTAGTCTTCCTTTTTACCTATCCTTTGATCACTTTTACGTACTTCCTCTCTCAATGTGAGAATTCATTCAGTCTTTGGTAGAAGTGAACCACAGGCCAGAACACTGTGTTTACTAACACCAGGAATGTCTTACAAGGGACTATAAAGTACAACCAAGGCCTGTAAGGATTTTCATTATTATTTTGTGACAATTTTCATAATTTTAAATATTTATACAGAGCTAATTTTGCTATTTCCTACAAGACTATTTGAAAATGTTTCAATATAAACAAATATTTTAATTACTTTTGTAATTTAATTGAAAATTTAAATGAAAAGGCATTTCAAAGCAAAACCTAAATCTGTGAAATCTCAAAGCAGTTAATCTTCATTTTTTGAAATATTTTCATCAAAATTGTTGCATTATAATAAGGAATTCCAATTAATAACAGGGATTTTCAAACAGAAGCATATCATTTGGGAATTTAGTTTCACCAAGGCTCACAAAGACATCGAGTACAGACAGAATTTTAACCCAAATCTTTTTGCTGTTTTCATTCTGCAATATATCCTAGTTTTTCAATGTCACAAAATCAATATTCAGGCTTACAAATATTTGATGCAGTATATGAGCAATATAAGGCACTGTAGCCTAGAATAACCTCCATCTGAAGAATGATTAATGTGACCTTTGTACTCATGAAAATACTTCAGCTGTTGAGTGTCCATTTCATATATGGGAAGTGTTCAGTCTAATAGCCAAAGTGGGTGTTTTAATGCTTGCTTTGGGGAGTTTTTTTACTGTGTAACTAGGACTATTTCACTTCTTCCATATATCTCAAGACACTATTCATATTTACAACTACAAGATTCTGTTTTGTGCAGCTATAATAATGCAAAGATGTTAAACCAAGGTATCTCAAATATTTTGCCACTGTTTGAGCTTTTTGAATACTAGCACTGTTCACAAAGCACCAACTAATATTCCTGGTAAGTGTGGCTAACATCCCAAGCACATGCGTTTTTTAACAGAAGCTAGAACTTCTAGGGCCAGAGCGCAGAGTAGTTAAACTCAGAAGGGAGAAAACCTAAGAAAACAAGGAAGAAGGTATTAAGAAGGTATTACCTGCTCCCTTTGTAAATGCCACCACCCCAGATCTGGTGTGGTGTTCAGTCTTTCCATTCCACTGATGTTTTATACTTCACCGAATCAATATACATACTTCTGAACTGTACTACATTGTTGTGTCTTAAATAAATTTTTAAAGGAAAGACTGTAACTTCCAAATGCTAATTCCCAAGAGAGATATCTGTAAGAGATATTAATGCTGAAGCTGACTTATACAAAGGTCACTGGCCTATAAGGATACTGTTTGTTTCTTAAATTATAATACGAGCACCAAGTCAGTGTATTGGGCAATTTAGCTTAGCTCAATTAACATTTCATATTCAAAGAGGAAAAAAAATAAATTCTTCTCAAGATCTATTGTTTCCATTTGAGAAGTTTTCATTTTCAGATTAAAATAGAAACCACAGAAAATCCGTTTTGATATTTCAGGCAGTATTTCTAATTTCCATATCAAATTAATTGTTGAAGAAAGCTTGATGAGAAGATGAACTTCTGTTTTTATAATGTCCAGCTCAGTATATTGGATTTATATACAAAACAATATATTAATCTACTACTCTAACATCCTTGATCTTTAAAAAATAGATGAAAAAAATGCACTGAAAACTAGGATAACATCTGATTAAAACCCACTATGCAGAGCATAAGAAAATGAAACATAATGTATTTCTCAAAATAGACCAACACTCATCTCTCAAGGTACAATTCATTTCACCTCACTTCAGCTATCTAGAAGTTAGACATCCAGACTAAAATAGTCATTTAGTCAAGGGAGACCTAGGTACTTAATATAAGCAAGATAAATCTTCCTTTGGGAAATCTTTATCTTGGGTTAAGAGTGAATGGGGTAAATAAGATTTTAAATTGAAAAAAGACCAACAGAAGCACATCTCGGAATACCTACCTGATTCTTTCAACTTTGAAAAAAGACAAAAGCACCAAAATGACAAGTGAAGTGATACTGATGGAGACAGGGGGCTGGAAGGCAGTATTGTTAGTACATGTTTTCGTTTGAGTGGACAAGTAAATGCTTAAACTGGAAATAACACAATTATCAATGGTTTGTTTTACTTAAAAATGGACTTATATCCTAATCCTGTAACATCAAAATCATGGCGTTATCTATCACTATTGGACTTGTTGGCTGCAATATTAAAAATAGACTTTTATGTGACTGGAGAGCTGACTACACAAATACACAGTTCTTTCTGGACCTGATTCAGAAAATTATTTTGCAAATTTTTGCAATCAAGTGAAATATCATAGAAGGCAAATTAAACACAGATGGTTTTATCAATATGATAACAACAGTACCATTTACAACTCACAGTCATAGAATAACAGTGTATATTAACATTTACAAAGGACATATTAGAATAGGTAATAAAACTATGCTGATTGAAATTACGGCTTACTGATTATCTTGAGAATGCAATATCATCTCTTTATTACAATATGTTGTCCTTCCTCCATTTCTAAATTGAAATTATCAAATTCATCATTGGTGAAACACTAACATCATCATCCCAGCTCAACAACGTTGCTCTGAAGCCTCGTAGGTGTGTGAAACATGGAACAGTGTGTTTGACAGGTCAGAGCTGAGGCACTGCTTTTATAGAGCCCTGCTGACATTGAACTCATGACTGGATACGGGAAAAGCTACACTTTAAAAAAACACTCTTTCCTTAGTGGGGAGAGAATTGAACTTCAGCAGACAGTACATATAGCTGATTTCACAGCACATATCTTTGAGTGCAAAAAGTTACCTTTATGCGATGAAAAGGAAATAGTCATAAAGCTTTCTTATGCTGTAAATATCTTTCAGAAGAGCAATGTTAAAATCAAGCAGAACTGAACAGACCTGTTTCCATACATGGAGGCCATGCAAGAATGTCCTCCCTGAGCTCGCCAAGAAAGAGAGAGCTATTAATTGTAGTGTGTGTGTACTACTGAGAGCCAGACGTGTAGATCCTATGACTCCTCCAAGAATTGGTGTGGCTGAGTGGTCATGGTGACTGCAGTGAGTTTTTATATTTTATTTTTTTTATGCATCTTTTACAAAGTTATTCAGAGTACTGAAGAAAAGAACAAATGAAGATTTGCCAAAGGACCTCATGGTACTAGATGACTGGATGGTAATACAAGATGAAATTCAATCTAGAGAGATGCAAAGTGAGTCATTTTGGAAAAAAAATAAAATACAGTATTACATATATATGATGGACATCAGCAGACTAGCATTAACCAGGAACAAGATTTTGGGATTACCATATAAACTTTCTGTGAACATTGCAGTTCAGGGGTCATCTGAGAAGGAACACCGTTGGTTAGGAATTCAATAGATGTGGAAACAGAGAAAACCATAAAATATCTTGAATAGCATGCACAGTTCTGACCCACCACCTCATGAGCTGGAAGATACTGGTAAAGGTACAGGAAAGGTAGCAAGGTGATCTTCTTATGGCTTCCAAACAAGGAACATTTAAAAAGACCGGAAATACTCAAATTGGAAAACAGACAATTGAAGGAGGATATGAGACTGTAAGTGGCGTGGAGAAGGAAAATAGGGACAGGTGCTTATTTTTTCTTCTGAAACAAGAATTCAGGGACAGCAAATGAAATGATCATGTGGGGATATCACACATACTTCTCTACACAACACATAGTCAAGCTGTGAAACTCTTTACCATGGCATGTTTTAGATGTTAAAGGTTTCTAATGGGCTCAGATACACACCTAGGGTCTTTTACATTCAGGAAAAAAAAACAAAAGGACAGTGGGAATGTAAATTTTGTTTTTCTTAGCCTTTCTTCTCCAAGACAAAAATTAGGGATTGCTAGCATCTGAGCTGATTTTCAGCAAGCAGCTTCACTATGTTCCATAAACACTATTTGCAGCTGACAAATTACATTCTGATAAATAAGGTATTTTTTTTATTTAACAATATGGGCATCACTGGCCTTTGCTGTATCATTTGGTGCACACAATCCATCCAACTCCTTGGATGTCTCAACTACACGAAGATGGTAAAACAGCCTTCATAGTTACATTATAATTGTATGATGCCTCATCTGTCTCACCTACCAGCCTTCTCTAGTATAGTTATTGTCGTACACCATTTTTTGCAACAAATTTTTCTTAGTTGTTTAGATTTTAAAATACTTTATCTTCAAGTATTGTCTTGTTAGTATTCCATAGCCAGCTATACACCACCTATGATCTTCACTTCAATACTGCATGTAAATTATTCCTGGTTGCAGAGATCAAGCCCAATTCTGCGATAACATACATGACTAGCTTTCCAGATTTATATTTCATAACCTAAAAGTTGCAAGGGGATTTGTTTGGTGGCTTTTATATCAGTGAAGAAAAATAACAGGGGAATGAATGGGAGGACTATCCTCCAAACATACAAATCGTAACTGTCATTTACGAACCTTCTGTTAAAATACAAAGATGCTTGACAACTTTCTCATAAGCTCTAGAAATGTTGTACAAGGTTGGATCATGAATTAACCTGCCATCCAATGCAAAATCTTACAGATGGCAACCAACACCAAGTTATGAAACACAGCCCTGGTGAAAGGCTGGGCAGCTGTCCCAAGGGGACAGGTGATGTTTATACACTGGAAGTTGCAGCAAGTAAAAATAAATTCTTTGATAAATAAACAGACTAGTAATGTGTACACTGCAAAAGGACATTTGCCTTCCCTTCTCTCCCCCTTTTCTAGGTAGTAATTATGCTGGAATTGCAAAACTTTGCTATAGTCTTTCTTATATCACTAAGGATTGCTGTCTTCTGGGCAGTCTTATGTTCACAGGCAGTTGCTATGCCTCTTTGTAGACTTTTCAGGCAGTGTATCTGTGCAGTCATTAGCCCCTTTAATCACAAACCTACCCTAATGGCCAGCTATTCCTTGCAATTCGGAAAAAATTCAAACTCATGAAAGGAAAGGAAATGGGATTTTCAGGTTCACATCTTCTAAATTGAGTAATGACTTGGGTATTTCAGCTGACCTGGACTCAACTCCAAATTCAGTTAAGTCATCTCATCTTCAGAGATCACCTGTCCTTTCTAAAAATAAAGCCACTGCAGGCTAGTTTAGCTTCAGTATTAGAAATCAAAAAATCTTGTAGAAGTTTTGGTTTGTGTTTTAGCTTTCATTTAATTTTGCATCATGGTCAAAATGAGACACTTTTGTAAATCGGAGAATAATAACTGGTTTTATTCTGTAAGTACATGACCATGAAACATAAATGCAATACTCTACTTTAGCTGTTTACCTATTTAATTTTCTGTAGATCACCTAAGATTAATGAATTCAGAGCCAAATAGTTTTCCTAAGTAAATTTTCAGCCAGAGTGAATTCATTGACTTTTCCCATTGTTGCATTACTGCACACAAAAGCACTAAAAGCTTAAAAAAACCCACAAAAATTAGCAACACATTCCTTACAGGCATTTGAGATAATATTCCTGCAAAACCCATTACTTCAGTATTCCAGCAGTGTTTCAAGCTCCAGGTTGAATGAGTTTAAATCAGTGAATATTTAGTCACATTTGCAGGACTGATTGTCCAACAAATTAAAATCTCCCCCCAGTTTTATTTACAAATTTCTAAGTGACAAAGAAATATCATTTGTAAGTCATAAAGAAGTATATCCTCTAGAAATGAATGCTGAGTATACAATGCATGCATGGGAATTTATTCAGCATGTACACCAACATGCTTTCAGTCTCCGACAGAGTTCATGGCTCTAAACTGAGTGTTGTAGCACCATTTCCTCTTGAGCATATCATTACACAGGCGATAAACTTTCAAAGTGAGAAAGCTGGCAAACAACTAAGACTAATATGGTGTCTTACATACTTTGAGTAGTAGTATGCTGAACACTTGGAGCTAATTCTCCTTAGAATCAGACATTTGATCAAGTTCCCCCTCAATAACTTTGTGAAAGGCTTACACTAATTTCTCAAATTAGAATTTCCCACCACTTAATTTTTATGCAATAGAATACCATGTAGATACTGATACCACCAAACCAACTATCTTACTGCATACCAATATATAAAAAATGTAGTATGTTTACTATTATCCTAGGCCACTTACGTATTTTTCCTGAAACGCCAGGCTTAATTGTTTCGCAGTATCTACCAGCAAAGGTAATGTGCAATGACAAGTCACTTATACCATATAGTCAAAAGAATTGCAACTCCATCAAACATACCTCCACGAGCCTGCTGGTATGTTCTCGAAATATAGCAGCATATTCCTTCATTTCTTCATCTCTTCCATTTTTAGCAGCTTCAATGAGAACTAAAAGTGGAACAGTGGTATCTAAGAAGGAGTCTGAGATGTGATCTATAATGGCTTTACGGAGCTGCAAAAGAAAGCATTACATTAGTACCTGCTGATTGGACTATTTATTAAAGTCTACTGTAATTCTTGTCCATTAGTATTTTATAACATAAATATGTGCACACTGCATTCCCACATTATTTCAGGATTATGTATCTGAAACCTACTGCAGCTGCAATTTATCTATTACACAGAAAACTCTAATTTTAGGGACAATACCACTACCTAAATATGGATGTTTATATGTGTGAGTGAGTGCAGATTCATAAAACACTTAAAACCTACGAGTTCTATTGAAATTAAGGGAGCCAGCCAAATACTCATGTTCTTTGATGAATAGAACACTTAAATGATTCCACACATGAAAAATGACTGTTAGACCAAACCTAATGTCTCCTGGGTTTTCTCCCTTGAAGTCCAGATACCAAGGGAGAAGGTTATTTAATTTTACAAAGAAAACATTAATTTAATTATGTTTGTACTTACAAAATTCTCTACATCACATGCTATCATAATTGCAAAATTACCCAAATATTTTCTACTTTGTTTGAAAACCCAATGATACAGTTTGATGATACAATGATACAGTTTGATTAGCAAAATTAGCAAAACTCCATCGTAGTTATATCAATGAGATTACTGATTATGCCACCTGGTAATAAATTAATAGGGCAAGAAGAAATCTAAGTGTGTCCCTATTTAAATTAATTGTTCTTGGACATCTTGCTTAAATTATTATTAAAGTGTAACAGGGCTACAAATTACTTTTCTTAAATTAGGTTACATGTAAGTTTATCATTGGGACGTTACTTCACTTAAGAAGCTATTTTCCATGTTATGAATCTACACATGGCTATTGCTTATTTAAATCATAGAACACTACCAGAAATACACCAATTGTGACAATGCATGCAATGCAACTAAATTATCAGGTTCACAGAATTTTCTACTGCAAAAAAAACCCAAACAAATGAAACATTTTTACAATATATATAAAAGATATTGATTGGAAGATAAAAGAATACAAAAGGCTTTTAAGCTCTTACATGCTTACAGGCTTGTTGCAAAAGGATGTGTTTTCACTTAGCATTTTACTGCAATATATCTATGTGAAAACTCAGTAGAAGTAAAGATTTCTACCACTAGAAAACTGCAAAAACCACAATTTTTTGATGCTGCTGTCCTTGTAGATAGGGCAGCGAACATACACAGCAGAAATAATACTAGAGAAATATGTTGATTATCAAGATTTGGATGTGAATTCCACCACTAGCTTCTGGATAGCCTCACCATCTAAAGCCAGTTCTCATTGACTCACCGGGCACATGGGACAGATAAATCTTCCAACTCCTGCCAAGATACCTGTCAAAATTTCTTTGCTGGAAAAGCCCAACTCAAGAAAACAGACCTACTCATCTGCTTAAAATCAAGCACATGAATGTGACCTTGAGGAATCACAGTTTAAACATCTTTTCAATTTACAATAATCAGCAACAAAAAGCTGCGGGACCATATCCACAGCCAATGATTCATTATCTCCAAAAGAAATATTTTTGGGTTCTGCATAGCCCAGATTGGAGGACTTTTGCAGCCTTAATGTATTATTTGTGGAACAGTGACTGCAATGACCTTAGTCACATTTGTGGTGAGCTTGAGGGATCCAATCTTCAAACTAGCAGCCTAATTTTATCTCTCATCATATAATTCTTTGCTGTAGCCTTTTACGGGTTTGCTTGGTTTAATTAACCTTTCACGTATAAATTATCATTAGTATTTTGTTCTAAGAAATCCTCTATCTTGCAATTAAACAGTGAAATGCATCTTCTTCTAAAAAAAGAAAGATAATGCTGTGTCTTTGCTGAATACAAACAAGTTTAAAATCATGGTCCTGTTTCAGCTATGTGAAGTAGTATACAAAGCTGAGATTTTCAAGAGATGGCTTGTGTAGCATTAAAGAACAAAGAAAGGCAAAAGACAGAAGAGAAAAGTAATATCTGAAGCAATACCTATTTCTCTTCATCTGAATCATAAAAAAAAAATTTCCCACAACTCACTAAGTCTGTTTATGACTCTGGCCACCTCTAGAGCAAAATGCTAAGAGCTAAGTAGCCCTATAGGGAGGCGTTTATACAAAGCACAGCACCAGTCATGCTAGCAGGCAATACTAGGGAAGTTATTGTGCTATCATGGATTTTTTTCTCCCATTTTTAAGTGAAAGAGACACCATCAGAAGAGGGAAAACATAGGGAGGATGATGTTTGACAAATCTTTTTATTGTTAAGGTGCAAGGTCTTATTCTTATCCTTTGAGCCAACTGTAAGAGAAGTGGAAGCACAGAGAGTTTTTGTTTTAATATCAAAATGCATAAAAAATAAAGTAGAAACGGTGTTTATAAAGCACAGGGCATAAGGTTGTCAAAAACAAACAGTGGAGAGTAGGGAAGACAATCCCAGCAGCTGTTTGCAACACTATTAAACATCAGTATCCTGATGAGTTCAGGAAACTGTCTTTGCCTCCGTTTGCCTCTTGCCTCACAAGACTACGCTGGAAAAAGTCCTGAAAGAATTAAAGATTAGCTATTATTGAGGGATCTCTCTTTCCTGTTTCAAAGGGATGCCAGGAAGGCAATCTTTGTTTTCAGAAAAAGCTCTCCATGATGAAGCAGCAATACAGAAATAAAAGAATATTATGAGGAATAATATTTACCAAAAAATCCAACCAACTAAAACTATGGAACAACCACAGGAGAAACATCTGTGCAGTCCTTCATGGTATGCTGGGAAACAACTGGGAGGTAAGAACTGTGTATGGTAATTTCTCAGAATTAGAAACTGGAATGAACAGACAGTTCCTTCCTAAATATTCATACAGCTCTACTAGGCAGGGAAGCAGAGATCTAGGTAGAACTGCACATACGGAAATGACATGCACACCTCTGGCGCAATACAAGTAAAAATCAAAACAGGATAGTGTAAAATCCCCACAACTACTGGCCAAGTTCCTGAAGTGAATACAAATAATTTCATTTGAAAAGTCAGAGATTTTTACAACTTCTAGAATACACTGTTCTTGAGATAGCTATTTTTGCCTTCAAGTCTTACCATATACAAGCCTTCCTTGACTTTACTTACTGTGGTCTACAAAGTTGTTCCACAGGGGCCCATGGCATAACCCACAATGAGGTGGTGACTGGGCCAGCAGTTATGTGATGGTTTTGTTTATTGTGCATTACACTGAGGAGATTTCAAAAATACAACTTCATAAGGTTTCATCTTCAACCCCAATTCAAAATGCAGTGCTACAAAGTCTGAAAATAACAATTTAGATAAACATCTTTCATGTCCCCTTTTCTACCTTTTCAGTTCCCCGGGTTGCTTACCTGTCTGCGGAGGTCTCTTGTCTTCTTGCACATACTCTCTATTGCAACATTCAAGGCGTCACTTCTCTCTTTCTTGTCAGTCTGTAATAAATATGATAAAAAACACAGTAGTGGTTACTTGTGATCTCCTATCAAGCACATTCTTTGTGTTCTCACATCATCAGAACTTTTGGTAAATCATGCATGCTTAAAGATTTTTTTGAATTTTAATGCACTTCAGGAGCCATTTTGAGCCTTCAGTGATATTAAGCATAATCCACTGAATCAAAACATATGCTTTACTGGCAGTAGTTAGGAGTGAAATTAAACAGTTTTTATCTTCTGAATTGCTGTACTACTCTTCTTATAGTCCAGGGTTACTTATGAAACAACATTAATATAATTATTATTATTGATGCCAATCCATTATTACCACATGAATATGAAAAATTGCATTATTTCTCAACAAGAAATTAATAAATTCAGATGCCCATAATGTAGTTTAGTAGTGCTTTAGGCTGCAGCATTCCTTATATTACTCCTGAAAAACAGAATGTGTGAGCTTCAAAATGTCCAAGATATTGCAATGCAAACACTGTCAATGAGAATGGGCAATGTCTTAATTTAACAGCACATTCAGTCTCAGCATCAATAGAAGACTGAGCTCTTGAGGTATCTGAGAGATAACTGAGAGAACCAGTTGTGTACTTTACAAACAATCTTAACTTTTTATTTGTATTTTAAGCAAAGTGCTTATATTATTATTAGCCATTGGAAGAGGGCAGTTAACACTTTCATTACTTTATTGAACTAAAAGTTAACACTTTTAGCACTTTTATTGTACTTCCCAGTATTTTTTCTATACAGTATTACCATAGTTGCTCTGTGTCTACTAGCTGCTTTGAATAATCTCTTTTGCAAGGTAGTACAGAAACTATGTGAAAATCCAATATGGCTGATGAATGTTGGTCCTCTAAAGCAATCATTCATTAGTCACTACCTTGGCCTGTCCGGGTCCAAAGGAAAGAAACCACAAACAGTGTCTTTATACAAAGTCTTAACTAAGTACACATCACATTGTCAGGGAAAGGACCAGATTCTCATAAATGTTAGCGAAACAGCTATGTATACTGAACAGAATATTTGGGCTCCAATTACAGTACAATAAGAAGTCTATATTATGAACATGACTGTCTTGTTTTGTAAATCATACAAAAATAAATACAAATGAAAACAGAAGCAGCAATATCATGGTAGGCACCTACGCATATAACCTTGTTTTATACAATACTTCATACTCCAGTCAGAGTTATTTCCTTGCTAAAAAAATAATAATTAATCTGTAAGCAGAGCAATATGCTTAATATTAAAGCAAAGACTAGAGATTATCAGGAAAGAAATTTTACATTAAAAGTGAACGTGTAATCTAATAGATACCTTGAAATTATTAGTACATTCTCTATCAACTGAAAAGAACAATTACTTTTAAAAAGTGACCTTATATATTCAGGGTGGCTTAGAAATTTTCCTACTATCTGTTTCTAAATTGTTTACAGTCTTCACAGGGAACAGATGATCAAACACAGGTCTTGGAGAGAGATCTGAACTTCACCTCAAAGAAATCGTCATGGAATCCCTAAAGGTAGATACTGACTTTCTGTTTCATAGTAATGTGAGCATTTCTCATACCAATGCTGCATTAGGAACCAAAGTAAATGACTCTTGTATAATGTTTTGCAAGCTACTGTCAGCCTTGGCAACAAAATTGATCCCTTCTAAACTGCCAGGTAAACAGGACCAGTAAAAGCATTGTGGATACAACTTTGCTTATGCCTATGCATTTTCAGATGACAAAGATGCAGTTCCACATTGGCACATCCTTTAAAAGCTTTATATTTAGAGCCCATTTTTCTAAGAAGACAGAATCAATGTAAAATATTGGGATTTTTTTTTTAAATTCTCTAGTAAGCTGTAACTTCAAAGGTGGCAACTAATGATACAACTGGCTCTAAGCAAATCTAAATCTTTGAGGCAGCTAATAAGAAAGAACCTCAGTCAGCAAGTGGCATAAAAATATTGAACAGTGAACAAGGAAAAAAAAAGTTTTATTTGGAAATTCTTAACATAATTCTCAATAGTCAATGTCTAGAAAGCAAACCTAACTGTAACTGAAGCTATTCTTCACCTTCTGTTTTCCCCAAGAACTAAATACGCTCTAAAATGCAGCTACAGAGTATAGAATGTGGACAGGTTCTCATAACTGCAGACTCTCATTCTTCCTTAAAGAAATTTTAAACTCAACACATTACGGTTTGCATAAATCCTTCTTCTGAAGATTTCAATATATCAAAATTGAGTATACAGTCTGTTAAAGTCAGAGGGACACTTGACTACAAAGTCTACTGCAGGACTTGTCTTAAACATCAGTGGCTTCGCACCATGTCATCCAGTTTCTGTAAGGTGTTCTCCATTGGCCCCAAGTACCTTTGAATGCTGAATTACTCCTTTAAGTTAAGCTTGTATTTCTCTGCAGGCTTCCGTCTCAAATATGTACGTGACAATAACAGTTCAAGATCTACACTAGGTTATTACAGTTTTTATTAGCTGAAAAATACCAGATACAATATCTTTAAAATGTGTATTAAAACAATGGCATAGAGAAACTAAACATGATCTGAACATCTCTACACTATATTCCACTCTGCAGTAATGTAGCTAACACATCTGTATTTGCAATACTCTGCATCTACTTGTTAATTAACACTCTTCTCATGTCTGCTGTGCTTAAAACCAAACAAGTCTATCCTGAAATAGTTCATTCTTGTACAGGGTGAGTGAATTAGGAAAAGGGCTAAGAAAATTTGGCACATTATTCTAGGCTCTGGATTTCATAAATCATGCAGTTGAACTCACCCCCTTCTCTCAGTTTTCCTGCACTCAGCTACAATTTTATTCTGTAAAATATATGTAATAATGACTATAGGGCTCCCTTCTGAAGATACTACAAGCAATAGCCAGCTCCCATTTCTATGCATTTTTAAGATATAAAACATTTTACAAGCACTAAGTCACATTGTTAGTAATACTCCACTACGTGAAAACAAGTGTTTTTAATTAACGCTGCATAGCCTGAAGATAAATGCTGAGTATTGCCAATGATACAGGCCTATTTTACACACTGGCAAACAACATCAATCGAATGACTCAAAAAACATGCAGAAAATCTTTCCTGATGAATTTTCTGTTAAAAGAGCACATATCTAAGGGCAGATTCTCAGTTGAGACAAATCACTATATCTCCACTGTATTTAATGGAGTTCATTTATATCAGCAGGGGATCGTGACCTTCATGCACATTACAGATCCTTCTACACTCCAAGGTGTACAGATGCAAACTAATATGTTTGCACTAGCTACACAACCTTGAAGGACTCAAGATCATGTCTTCAGCCGAGTCTTTGGTGGGCCTGGGTCAACAGCTAACAGTATTAACAAGGACAGCAGTAATTCTACAACCTTCATACTGCTTTGACTTGAAAAGAAGCTTAAGCAAAGGAATAGTTATTCCAGTAAGGTTTTTAATTTCATTTTATTATATTTCTGAAGTGCTACAAAATGCACTGCGTCTCCCATCTGAAAACTGATCAGTGGATTAAAAAGAAGATTTGGGGAGAACTACTGAAGTCATCATCTAACTTCTTCAAGTACTGAGGCTAATAGATATGAACTAAATTTATTTTAAAATATAAAATAAAAAAGCATATATAGAAGGATACAATCTGCCATAGGTATTAAAATAGTTTTTATAGAATTAGTATTCATTATGTGAATCAAAGAACACCCCTCCTTTAGCCATAATCAAGAATTCAGTTACAACACAGAACTGAAGTGCTCTCATTAGCAGGACTAAAATAAACAAGATCTGGCCAAGTGAAATGGTGCTAATTTATTTGTGTATGTACTGGTGATAAGATAGTGACAAGAATTTACTTAAATCTTGCAAGGCTGCACTCCTTTAGGTCCCCTTATAGTCATCAGAGAAAGTAGTCACTGTTGCATCATCTCTGAAGTTCCTGAGCCCCTACTTGCTGTGGAGGATGGTGAAAGAGACCTAGTTTAATTGAAGTTTTTTCTTGTGAATAGTCCCCTAAAACACTTATTTTATATTAAAAACCTGACATTTTAAACATAAATTATAAAAGGCCTTCATGAAGCACCCTGTATATTTTGGACATATCCACCTGAAATAGGTATCAAGATTTCAAATATAAGGTCCTTGTTTTTCAACAGTAGCAACACATGTTCAAAAACACATATGTAGACTCTCATTTTTCAATGTGGTGGAGTTAAAAGGAGCAATATTAATTTATCAAATCCACAGTGAGATCAGAAGTGGTCAGGATCTGTCTGGGTCCCTACATAGGAAAAGCGATGTTGGAGTAGTGAATGCAAAGCCTGGAACTTAAGCCTCACTGAATCTTTAAGAACTGTCCTGCTCAGTCAAGTTGTCTGTGAAGAAATAAATATATGCAGGTGCTGGGCAGTATAAGGTGATAAACAGACTACATCAATATAAGCCTAGTTATATCAGACACATCTCTGTGTGTGCCACTGACTACAGACACTACAAAGCAGTAAGTAATTTATCCTGATAGACATCCTGGCTTTCTTTCCTTAAACATCACTATAAAGAGTTATTTGTAAACATACAAAACAGGCTTGAGGTTCAGGTCATTCTTGATGTTGGAGAATATTCAGATGCAAGTTCATCTTGCATTCCTGGGCTTCCATATTGGCTTAAAATAACGTAAGTTAAAAGAAAGCAATGATAATTCACTGCAATGTTTAAAATTACATACATGATAAAAAAATAAATGTATAACCTTAATCCATATTGTACTCAAGACTCTCCTGAAAACAGATGTCCATACTTCAGGGCCTATGGCCAGAAACTGAGCACATTTTGTTTCCTGGGATGTGTCTGTTCCCAAACACTCACTGTACAGTCTTGGGAGGATGGAGTAGGAAAAAATCCAACCCACTAGTGTGATCTTCATTGCTTATCTCCAGCAGCTGTACCATGACTGTGATAAACATCTTCTGATTTAGCTCAAAGTATCCTAGGACCATTTTATTTTTAAAAAGACTGGCACATTTATTGAAATCAGTTCTCTATGGAAATATTAAAAAAAAAGTCAAGCTAAAAGGTAAGCACGAATCAATACTATGATAAGTTAATAAATGTCAGAACTGTAATTAAATGACTGATCATTTCAGGCTATGTGTTGACTGACAATAACATTGCACCTTAATAAACAAACCCCAAACCCCTACCCAACCTAAATAAGATACTAAAGCAAAGTCACAGTCCCTATAGAGATAGTTGGCATTTTATGTCTGTTGTTACAATTTAGCATTAACACTTACCATTTAACATTTTCTGGTATATGGTGCTTATAATTTTTCCTCTTTTGATTTATAAAGTAATTTTGAATTCTACATAAAACCAAAAGAGTGATGAAAAAAAAAAGCTGTATTTGGTATAAAAAGTAGTTTCGTCATTTTTTCTGTGTCCTGAAACAGTCTTGCCATTACTCAGGGAAATTCCATGCACGGATTTGTAGTGCAAAGACAAAAACATTTTTTTTAATGCCCAGCTTATAGAAACTCTGATCTTTTAAATCCTGTTGTGCAGTCCAACAAAGCAAAGATGACTGCAAGCATCTGCCTCAAAAAAAACCCCAAAACCATAAGGGGTTTTCCTTTCCCTTTACAACGGAAGACCCTTGGTGCACTCTTCATTCATATAAAAACATAAGAACAAATAGAGAAAGGCCAAGAGGTATGTCAACTTGAGTATTTCTCATCAAACACCTCTTCGTACCCAAATGCATCCGGCTTCCTTGTTCAATCTATTAGCAAGAAAAGACCTCTAAAGTAAGCTTGCTTTCTTACTGCCGCCTTGTCTCATTTTAGACTGACAAATCCTTCAGTCCCAGTACTGTTCAGTCCCAATCCTACAATTCCCAGCACAGTAGGAACAAAAAATCTTGTAACCAATTAAAAAAAATCAAATTTAAATGCTGTTAAGAACCTCTTTATACTTCCTTGTACCAATTTGCGTATCACAAGGCCCTAGGAATATTTGCCCCTTACAGGCAGAATTAATGGAAACATTTGACCCTTCAAAATTTTCAATTTTCTCCTCAAAGTATAACTTCAGGTGAAAAACAGGATCCTTGTTAAAGGGCATAGGTCTGGTTAAACAACCTAAAACTATGATTCTCTCCAAAGCTATAGATCTCAATGGACAAGTTTGTGCCAGATTTGAACATAAAAGGAAGCCAGTTGTTTACAATTCTAGTTTTCAAGTAGCTCTCATGATTTTAAACAAACTTTTAGAAGATCTCTTTGTTCACCAGTGGATAGGAATACATTTTTGGGTGCAAATAACCCCATTGAAACAATGGGACCATTTAGATTCCTGAACAATTATATATACGTTTTTCTGGGTTTTTTTCCCCAGAATCTTTAAGGATCCACAGCACTGTCACCTTATTAACTGCTGCCTAAGAAATCACTTAAGCTAACATTTTAGAAGTTATTCAAGAATCCTCTGACAAAGCAGTAAAGGCAAAACTTGACATTTCTGACATTTTAAAGAACAAAAATTCCTTTGAAAAAGAAAAAGCTCCCAGGCCTTTTCATACAGCATTTCAGAGCATATTTTTACTGTACATCAAAAGCTTGCAAAAGGAAATTCATTAACAAGTATATTTTTTACCCTTCTGTGTTAATATAGGAAATACAAAGAATGAATAACCCACTGGTATTTTAAGTTGAAAATCACTATATTTACTTGGTAACACAGATTCCCTACTCTAATAATCCAAGCCCAGTACACATTTTTAAAAACACCTGACTTCAGAAAAACCTACTTCTGTGAAAAACAAGTAAGTATATTTAAAAAGGTGAGAGGGAAGCCAAGGGAACCAACAAGGGCATAGAAAATTATATGCAACTGAGCAAATAAGGAATCTTTCATGTGGAACTGTTTCTCATTATAGGTATTTTTTTCTCCTCAACAGTTTCAATATGAGATTGTAATTTTTTTTTCCTCTTCAAGCCATCATGGCAAGCCATCACGGACAACTCTCTATGGATCTAATGCCGTGAGATGTGAAGTACCTCCTAAGAAATGAATTACTTCAACTTCTATCGATATCAATTGGAGTACTGAGGACTCTCCTCACCGTGTGAATTACCCTTTCACAATCAATATGCAGGAAAAGTCTTAAATTTAAAGTCTCTCAGTGTAATTTTCTTTTAGCATTCAGTTATATCTAGTCCCTAGTACTGCAAAACAAATTTAGCTTTAAATGAGCATGCATAAAACAACCTAAAAAATCATCAGAAAAATATATTTAGAATCTACAACCCTTTAATTTAAAAAAAAAAAAAAAGTTGAAATTCTCAGATCCTAGTTAATCCAAAATTCTCAGAAATAATTATGTTGCCAGAATATGCATAATATTGCACATTCCAATCCACTCTCCAAAACATGAGCGTCAGGCAACTGAAGTTGGTGAGGGTAGCCAGGGTATCTCAAAGGACAGAGCTGAGTCCCTGGTTTCTGGTAAGAGAATAAAGAACTTAAATTCTCTTGAAAGTGACTATAAGCAAGCCAAAGGAGGGAAGGGGGAACCTATGCTGTTTTCAATTTTTATTGTTTCTTTCTGATATACAAGGCAGATATCTCATTATATCAGTTTTTTTCATACTTTTTCACATTGGGAATATAAAATCAGCATGATTCCAAGGTGACCCTAAAAACCTTCAGTGTTTTTCTACTACTTATTTGGGGACAATAGTTGCAGGAAGCGAATGTGTCATAACTAGTCTCTTGCAAAGCATATATAACGATCACTTCCTATTTCTAATGCAAAAATCAAAAGCCATGTTTCATATTTGAAATATGGCACTCTTTACACTTGATAGTGAAATCATAAATGCCAATAGTACTTTATTGTGGTTTGTATTTTATCTTTAGAACTATTGCAGAAATCAGCAAGGAGTAACAAAGAAGTTAAATTTCTTTTAATCAGATGTTACCATCAATCATTGATGATGCAGGAAGGAAAAGCAAACCTAACCAGAAACAGAGCAATATCCATAACTATAGAACTGACAAAAAGAAGCAAACTTAAGGTTATAATCTGCTTTTTACTAAGAAGCAATTTTCTAAGTTCCTAGTACAGAAGTTTTTAATTGAATATCCATTTACCATTCGCCAAAGCGTTCCGGCAGTTTTACAGAAGGAAAATAGGAAATTAGTTGGAGAGAAGCTCACCCTACAGCAGCAGCATAAGACTTTCCTATGATGAACTAATATATCAATTGCTTGGAGATTATATGCTGTTAGGAGAGGGAGGAAGGGGATGAAGGGCGAAGAAAATTCAAAATAAAATATAGTAGAGTTGCTGAAAGAGTCCTTCGCATCCAGATTGTTTAAAGGTCATGCTGTACTCTAAATCAAACTGTTATGGTCTTAAACAGGAGTCATAAACAGGGAAACATCCAGCACTAAGCTACTCAAATTCTTCTATGCCTAGGGCCAGAGTTAGTACAAGTTCCAAAGCGGTGTTTCTGAAGCAAAGCAAAGGTATATCGCGAACTTTTCACGACTATAATCACGACTATAAAAACAATGTTATTTACCACTTTTAGATGTGGTATTTTAATGCGCTATGCACTATTTAGATTCCAACAGACTTAACAGGAGTGTAACAGCATTCAAATCAAGCATTATATATATATATATATGTATATATACACGTTTTATTTATTTAAATACATATATATATCGTGATTACAAATACAATTCTGGAAAAAAGATCTCTTTCCGGTCCTCACAGCCACTCTATACTATCCAATACCATCGCACTTTCTCCTTATATTCTCAAAATATTGAAGAGCAACATGAAGAGATAAGAAAAGTAGAACAGTGAAACAAAGAAGGAAATTTCTTTTTTTTCTTTATTACATTTTCTATGTTGACATTAATTATTCGGAGATAATCTCTATGATCCCACTAATGATCACTTACAGAGCAGACATGCTGTGATATTTGTTTTTAACAGAAAACCAGCATACTCTTGTATCCCCATGGATGAGTAATGAAGATCTCTAGATCCGAGATTTTAGTTATGTGCATAAACAAAGGAAATTCCACTTGTAATTATTAAAAAAAAAAAACATTTATTTTCAATCAGACATAATTCATACTCTGTAACGTTCCTCTGGAACGATTTGAAGAAAAATATTTGAGACAAACATGGGTAGAACCATGACAGATCTTGGTCTACAGAGAGAAACCTTATGAAAATGGCTACTTGTCAAAGACTTCTGCTCTAAACCAGGGCAAGTTTGGTCATTTCAGCTGACGTGAATGTTACGGGTTTGGTTTTGTTCATAGCTGTACCTTTATTTAAAAGTTGAAGGCTTAAACCCCAAACAAAAACTGTAATTATGTATTGAATGTATTAGCTAATCCCTTTCTAAGCCACAGCAATTAATTTAATTTAAAACAAAACTGTGATGTAATATATGAACCTAGGAGGTTGAGAGTCACTTAAGAACACACAGTAAATGAAAATCCAGCTTTTAGGGAGAGGACTAAAGCAAGTGGTTTAAAAATTTAGCTCTCCAATTTCTAAACACTTCAACTAAACACTCATCAGCATCCTGGACAGAGAATGTATCCAGATTGTATGAATTCCTTTATATGTCTTGTCTACAGAGAGGACTACAAGATAAGCAATGTAAGATGTTTTGGGAATTGTCAGAGCAAATAATAGTCGATGCAATCACTTCACCAGGTGAATTCAGTACTATCGGTCATGTCTGAATAAAACATACTATTATTTATTGCAACAGAGTGAAAGGACTCCAAGGTGTTATTCCCAGAAGCTCATGACTAAATGTTTTCAATACTCAAATGTTATTTTAAAAAATCACTATTGTTAACTACAGATAATCTATCCTACTTCAGGTAGTTTCTGCTGTTAGCACTTATGGGGGAAAGAACATGAAAGAGATTGATAAAAGAGCACTTGAATGATCCTTTTACACTGACGACTGCCAGAAAAGAGGCCATTGCATAGCCATTTCTTTAGCAGATTGATCTGGACAGTGAGAAACCAGAGCATTACTGTGGTTGTTGGGTGATACTTGCAGTTCAAGTTTGAAGATCCTAGGTTTCTATGCTACAAGAGAGGAAAAGAAAGCAATTTGTTAAATGTAGCAGCTAACAAAGGGAGCAAGGGAGGCTGTATGTGATGGCATGCAGGGAAGACAACTGAAAATTACAGTCTCCTACAGGGCAGGCATTTGCAGAATCCTACATGAGATCAAGAAAGTCTGCTATTCAGGGCATCTTCCTCTGCAGTTCTATGCAGAAATTCTCTGCATTTTTCCCCTATTTATTTTTACACGGAAAAAAATCCAAATATACCAGTGCAAAAATTCAAACATAGCAGGCAACATTTTTTACATTCTAATGAGGTAATTGTACTTTATGTTGGAAGTTCTTTTTCTGCAGGACATTTAGTTTAAACATTGTGGAGAATTTTTGTCAAATTAAGATTTTCAGATTTAATGTTTCTTTTTCTTTTTTTACCCATTTGCATCTCAAATCAGCCAAAAAATTAATGTACTATAAATTAACCTGAATTTGCATACAATTGTCATCGGTTCCATGAAAGTGTATAGCAAAAAACTAAAAGGAATAAAAGTATCTAACTAGAACAGAATCAGTAGAAAAGTAACTAGGAATTATGTTGAGTAAAGCTAAGAGCAGGAGAAAGATTGATTAAAGGTTTAAAAGAGACGTGCATAAGTTAAAATCCTGTGCTGATTCATCATTAATTGTACAGAGTAAGCTTTTAAGTGACGGGCAACAGCAAAGATCACGTAAAGGGTAGTGAAAAGTCCTTGATACTAGCAGAGAGCTGAAGGAGAACTATTAACACATAGGTAGAAGAAAAGATACAGGAAGCATGGCAAATTGTTGGCTACAGAAGGTTAAGTGCCATGCAGACTGACAAAGTCTGGAGACCAAGAGGAACGTACCCTGCAGAGGTACGGCATATTGATTTTAACAGTAGTGTTCATGCTTTTAGGTAGCCATACGTAATGAAGCAATGGGTAATACAAACGCTCTGTAAAAGCGAAATTAATGGTTGGCAATCTGGTGGCAGCATTTTGTAATGACGGCAGTTAACTTAGTTGAAGTAGAACCTGACAAGGTGTCTGAATATCCAGTGACATGAGCTAGTTTCATGGACTATCACTGCTGAACGTACATATTGTATCAGAAGCAAAAAACCCTAACGGATTCAGATTAGGTTTTTAGTGGAGGATAACATACTATAAAATTATGCTACTTATGTCTTATCAAGTCATCAATAAAAATTAAAATTTGCCAGGGTCTAGCAAAGGCTATATTGAAGGTGGGCAAGCATTCTGCTTCCTTACGACACCTCACACATTTAGTATGCTTTTATTGGCATAATACCAGAGTCTGTAAACTGACACCATACAGTAGGAAAAAAGGTGAGAAAAGAAGTTTTTAAAAAAATAAAAATTAGAAAAATGAAGTTTATTTTTTTTCACCAATTCAGTAATATCACAGTGTTCCAAGAACAATTTTTCCTTTGAGATTATACTCATTCTTTCACTTTCAATGAAAAAAATTAAATACATGGCTAAAATCTCATGAGTAGTCTCCCCTTTCTACTAACGTGTGTTAGTAAATTATATGTGAAGTTCAAAGAATATTTAAATTACACTAAATCAGAAGATTAAAAGCAAAAGGTTAAGTAGGATATCTCTGTAAATGCTATTCAGAGTTGGAATGTATATTTAAATGCAGACAGATGCATTTATATTAAAGATATTTGGAGGCTGTATTATAGTTACCTGTAACCAGGGTCTTAAAATATATGCTGTCTGTGTGCTCTGCAAGTGGGCAGATTCATGCACCAGTATGAAAGATTTTAAATTTTTCCTTGTAATATCTACAGAGTGTTTGCTCACAGACATCCCTTACTGCTTCATAAAATAGCATATGTAGAGTAACTGCTGCTAGTTCAGTTAATTCTCAACCACACAACAGGTGCACAAAGAAGAATAAGAAAAGACAAGTGGAAGTCAAATGTCCACACAGACTGCAAACTTAAGGAATGATATATTGGTAAGGAAGCCTTTCTTATTCCTTGCAAGTCCTTGTATATTTTAACGTGTGCAGTCAGCTACCATTTGTATTTATTACCTGGCAGGTAGTTTTGAAGTTTCTTATGCAATTACTGATGGTAGCACCACCGTGGCTTTTGGCCTGCCAAAAGCCACATCATCTGATTTTTCAAAGATGCTGCAGCATTTAATGAAAGTGATGATGGAGGTCCAGGTGACAACACAACCTCAGCCCAGCCATAGAAGTTTTTGAAGTCTCTTGCAGCATGCTCTGACTATGTAGGTTGGCTCCTTTCAGCAGTTTAGTAGCAGGCCCAGATACAGCTTGCTACCCGCTTACTTAGAAAGTCCTCTTGGAAACAGTTGGGTATAAAGATCTCCCAATAGCAAGCATCTGTAAATTGAAAAACTTCAGAAAGGGACTGTTCATTGACTCTTTCTGGTGTATGAAACATTATTCATGTGGAGAAAAGGTATTCAAGCACACATCTAAAGATTGTATTAGTATGTGCTCTGCTGATAGGACATAATCAGTGTGAAGAATCTTAATTCCACCATCTCCCTGCTGCTTCAAGTTTTGCTGCTATTAACTATATTTCTATGCATTTGATGATACACATAGACATATTATTTAAACACAACCCAATATTCACACTTACATATGCAAATATAAATACAGATAACAATATGTGAAACTGTATCTGCTTTACTTTATAAATACTTTTTGGCCTGAAAGAGCTGCCAATACTGCATGCTAATCTGATGGAAATCTGAGAACAGCAAGTGCACAAACCAAAGTGACTAACCTGGCAACTTACCATATTTGACAGCCACCTGTTCAAGCATTGCAAATCAAAGAAAACCAAATTATCTATTAATTTGAAACATAAATACTCACAGTTACCATGAAAAATACTGTTGAATGCCATGAAAGATAGTTTAGCATATAGTAAAACTATGAATGAGATTCTGAGCACAAAGATAATGTTGATACTTATTAGATATATTTATCTTACTTCAGGCTTTCGTGAATAAACTACTTGCTATCGTACTATGAACAGTATGGCAGAAAGTAAACTTCTGTAATCCCTCCCACTCCCACTCAGTTACACCTAAAGGATATCTCTACATCCCTATTCCAAAATCATAAGGAAAATTATATGCCTATTTCTGGGTGGAAAAAAGTGGAATTAGTTCAAATATCAACTATTTATGGCAGTATAATACATATTAAAAAACTCCATGCTGAAAGTATGGCAACAGTTTGCCGGTTCATGGATATCTCCTTTATCAAACTACTTAAATTTATCACAATGAAGGTACATATTTAGATGTCTATCTTTCAGGGATTTTAAAGGGTGTATTTATTAATTTTTAACTAGAGTATGTGTTCCAATGTAGATAAAATACTTCTACAATCACATGACAGTATTATATATTAAACCCAACTAAAATAATGATTGAACAAAACCACATTAATGGGATCCAAGAAAATATAAGAGCAATTGCACATGAAAGGCTTTGTGTCAGACTGTTCTGATAGTGTAAGAGAAAATGGGTACTGTAGTAAACTGTATTACAGAAAGAGCAAATCTGATGTGACAGTGTGTCTGAGAAGAATGTTAATAAGAACAAAAACAAAATCATAAAAAAGAGAATGGAAAATCTAAGCAGAAAAGGCAAAGTAAATATTCTAGGCATGGTTTGTGCTGTAATTACAAAAGAGAAATCAAATTATAAATTATGGAAGAGTTGTTTCCTACTCACAAGGCATGTGAAATGAGTTTGCAAAACCGGGGCTTGGTTTTACTTGCTTGAGACTATAAAACTCAGGCTCATGACTTTTTTGTAAAGATTACTGACACACTTGGTTTATGCTCATCCGTACAACAGCAAGTGAAACATACAGGACATTTTTGCTACACTCAAGAAACCTCAGATGGGATCTAACGCGTAACTGCTACTACAGACATCCCTGACATAACTTAAACTCAAGGGTATTGAGACAAAAAAAACCCCAAACAAAACACTCAAACATGGAAGTCACAAAGGAGAAGGCTCTTTTTATGAAAGGCTTCAGTCTTGGTGCTTCGTTAAGCTATGCTGAGTGCAGGAACTTGGGCGAGAAGAGTCAAAAGGCTTCCAGATTATCTTTCCAGGTTCAGAAAGACATGGATTCTCACATACCATCTAATGAAACTATGGCAGTTAAAGAAAGTCACAGAAACCACGCCACAGTCTGAAGTCAGAAGATGGCAATAAATGACATGCCATGATCCCTGCATGCTACTTCTCTTTGCCTAAAGACACTAAGCCTGTATTAGCAGAACGGGTGCCAACTAAAAGATATTCCTGCTTTGGCGGAATCCCATTAACTTTCTCAGGGCAACTACTTGCACCCACTGAGTGATCAAGAGAGGGAAACAGAAGTCAGAGCTAAAGGGCACAGAAGTCTGATATCTGATTGACAATACCCTGAGGAGACAACCCAAAACCAATCCAAGAGAAAGGAAAAAGGTATCTTTGTGTTGTAAATTACATAGTCAAACAGGATCACTTCACATACTCCATACTGACCAAGTCCAAACCCAGAAGCTGGAAGGCATCCAACAACACAGTGGTTTCATTAAATCATCGTTATTTATCAGAGGTAATCCTGTTATGCTTTAAAGCATCTAAAAACCAGCATTTTCTTTCTTAAATTAGCGACATTTGAAGAAAAACAGGTAGATAGAGGCTACAGAGACTGGGGAAAAAGTGAGCTTTTACAACATGTCAGCTAAATTCACAAGCAGCACACAGCAGCGTGCTCTGAAAAGTCCCTAACGATATATAGACAAGGTGTACTTGGGGCCTCTGGATATTTTCATCCATGTTTCAAAAAGTTTTGAGAGGGAAGGAGGTTGTAGCACTTGCAAAAACGTTAAGAAGTGAAGGTTTTGTTTAGAGTGCGTAGGTACATACACACTCTACAAAAGTTTCAAAACCTCATGCATACGGCCTCGTTAGCTTTGTGCCTGGTTTGTGCCTGGTTTCGCAGTAAGCAGCCAGCAGTACTCAAGTGATTGCAGAAATTCTGCACATAGGGTAGATCAAACAGGCTAGATGAGATACACTGAATAGTATCTGCTTATTTCTCATACAGTATAAGGGTAAAGATCCCATAACATGCAAAATATCTTTAGCCACTTATCACTCTGTATATTAGTTATGCCATTTACTGAAAATATTGCACTTTTAATTTAACATTATCGACTGTTTTAATATTTTAGTTTGTTAGCAATCACAATGTTGTGAATTGTGCAACACACAAATAAGTGCTATGTTTTTAACAAATTTAATCCACTAAAAATTTATCCTACCTAATGGCATCTAATATAATTTTGAAAGATAAATACACTTAAATTGTAGCTGTAACCTAAGCCTAAATAAAACCAAACAACAAAACTGAAAGGTTTCAAGCATCAGTTGAAAGAGCTGGTAAGCCTAAATACATCATAGGCAACTTTGTTTCTAGAGCTAAAAAAGAAAATAAGAACAAGCTGCTAAGAAGCACAAACAATGCTTTGCTTTCATTGTCATATATAATTGCAATACCAAAGAGAAGTATACTCAGAGGTCATAAATGATATATGGAAGAAACAAAAATCAAGGAACTGGAATTCAGCAGCAATCCTGCAGGACGTTCATCATAGGGCAGAGAATGACAGGAATTGCCAGTTCTTGCTAACTTTAAATTTCTGAGGTTCCATGCAACACTACCATCCCTGAATTTATAAAGTACTCCCTAGAATTAAAAAACACATCGTCACTTGGCAGCTATTGCCATAAAATGAAGGCATCGACTGACTCCGGAGACTGAGGCAGAAAATGAACAGCTTCATACTTGGGGAATAAGTTTAGTAACAGGAGATCGACAATTGAGCACGAACAAGCCAGACCACAGAACAGCATCTTGGGAAGGTCAACACAAGCAGGTCTGAAAACAGTACCTGTAATTTTCAACAGGTCTGCTGTTGACTTATTAGACAGCAATGTGGAATTGCAAAGCAGGGCTTTATCAAGCAGGTTTTTTCCAGTGTTTTGAAAGAGAAACTAAAGGTCATGAAACGGAATCTTTCGTCCAAATATCCCTCTACTCTTACAGAAGCATGTCAATTACTGTTCTCTGACTGTCATGGACTACAACAAACCTTTCACAAAATATTAGTCATGCTCCTTGCTGCATCGTCATGTGCACTGTTAAAACAGTTAAATCGTTATAAGAAAAGACAGATTCAATTTTTAATCCATATTTAAAGGAGACAAAAAGTCTGATTCAATACACTTATTAATAAGCCCACAAATGCCATAAATTTTATACGTGCACAACATGCATTTATTTAGAGCACAGACAACACTGATACTACACTTGGAACTTATCTTTAAATGAATATAAAAATTTGCGAAACTGAAAAAATGCTTTGGGGTTAATTCACTTCATTAGCACATGGACTGCAAAGTGACAGAAGCCAGCACAGAAGACTCAGGCAGAAACTCTAGAAGCTGGTGGTTCATACAGAGGGTGCTATGCACCATCTGTGACCTCATAAAGAATTTAACTTCCGCAAGTTTTCGGACCATTCGCCACAGATCTAACAACATACTCCAAAAATCAATTCAGATTTTGGACACATGCCAGAAGAAAATTGAAGCCTTTCTTATTCAATTTTACAGAAACTCGTTCACCTAAGGCTCAATGGTGACAGCTGGATACAATTGCAAATCAAGATCAGCAAGTTTTCTAAAATGCATTTCCTGTCTGCAGACTGCAAAACGCTACGCTAAAAAAATTGACTTTTTTAACCTTTGAAATATCTAAGCCCCATTTGTAGTTCAACATTATTAAAGCTGTAAACATTCTCATATTCTGCAGCAACAAGAGTCTGTTTAGATTCTATCCCTCTTTTTCTTTACACCTTAAAGAAAATTTGGGTAGGTCAAAAGCTTCTGAAAACTATGCCTTGTCATTAAGTACTTACTCAGACTCTCTATATCTCATATGACATGGCACTAGAAGTACAGCGAAGTTAGCTGATAATTTCTTGCTAGATCCATGCAGGGATTAAGGTAACTTTCTCAATAAAAGAATGACGAAGAACAGCTACCCCTAGTGATCAGAGAAATGGGAAATGAAGTGCAAAGTCTATCTGTGTTTAGTCATTTTTCTCAAGAAGCCTGCAGCCAGACACAGAACAAACACTGAACAAAGATAACACCTTAATGTGCTTACACATATTTGGCATAATTACTGCAAGGAGTTTAACAGCTTTCTGAATAGATTTGTGTCACATTGTTACACCCAGGTCAGAAGTCCAGCTTCAAACATGAATGTACCTCCATCTAAAGAGTTAAAGCCCAATTTAAATTTCTCTGGTCTGAGTCCCTGAAACGTCCTTCTCTGGGTGTCTACGCAATATGAGTGCACTTGAATGGGCTAACTTAAGATCAGCCTTTTTTAAGTGCCCTAATCACTAAGCAAAGAACCGTTACGTGAAGAGTCACGCATAGGATGGTACCAATGGCAGATGGAGAGCAAAAGGTAAGCATGTAGACTGGGCACCTCGGGGCAGAAGTCCTCAGCAGGGTAACAGGAATACCTCAGGCCAAATGGTGCATGGGAGAGGACATCAATATGTTTACACTGTGCCTAGCAGAGTCTCTGTTCACAGCAACAAAATCCAGATGCTACCACAAGAGAATTAAAAGTGGAAAAAACCCTTAATATGAATGTTCTTTAGTGCAAGAATGTTACTCATCAGAAAATTAACAGCAAATAGCAATCTTTCTGATTTTTCTTCCGTGAGTGGATACACAGCGTGTAATCAAACTGGCTAAATGTTGTCTATGAGATTGCATTCCTGATGGATAATTTAGTAAAAGGAATACAGACCATTTGGAGATGTTACTACCTGGAGCTTTCTGAGCGCTGTATGGGCTCTTTACAAGTTACACAATTGTATTCTATAAGTGGGAGTTCTGCCTGTATTCATAAATATTACACAGTTACTTCAAAATATGCATAATACACTCTTTATACCCTCAGAAGATGGATACAGGACTACGAAAACTATTTGTACAGGGAAGCAGAGAAAAAAAAATAGTATAAAGAATATTCATGTGGCAGGAAATTTAAAGCACAGAAGCTACAACAGCAAGAAGAGATAAAAGTGTGGAAGAAATCAAAACCTCAGTGAAGGGAAACAAACCAGAGACAAATTAGAAACATTTTCCATAAAGCAGAATGCAAAATCACCGCAGTCCTTCCTTGGAACAGTGCAACTTGCTATAAGCTTCACTGGTCTTATATACACATACCAAATCCTTTTCTGAATTGTATTTGCTTCAAGACATTGTTCTGCTTGAGCATCTTCCTTACAGCTTCTCTCCATATGTTGACTTCAGTCCTCTTCTCATAATAACCAATGATGCTATAACCAGCCTCCTCTGTGCCCAGCTTTGCTCAGACTGATAGTCTGTGGTCATTGCTAATTGTCTACCTTTGCATTCATGATAAATGGATTTACAGAACCTTAATGTGGCAGATTCTGTGTAGGACCTTTGAACATATTATTTAAATCATGTCTGCTCCTGCACACAACTTGTAGCACCAGCTTTCTACGTAACCAAGAGAGAAGCTGAGCAAAAGGAGAGAGAGACGGAGAATATGTATGTGTGCAAGCATTTTGTTCTAANAAAAAAAAATATTTTTACCTTCTCTGCCTTCTCTACAGCCCACAATCAAATAAGCCAAGACAAAAAGAGCAGGTTACACTACAGATGCATGCTTTTTCTAGGTGCTCATTTCAAAATGAAAACAGCCCTCTGAAAACAGCAGAAGTTAGTAATACAGCACAATAGCTTTAAATAGTCTAATCCAAAATTAGCAAAAAATACTTCTCTTTAATATTTCTGTTACATGAAACCATCAACTCTCAGTTTATCTGCAATAGGGAGAATGATGTTTGAGAACTCAAGCAGAGGAAAAAAAATTCAATTACACAGAATATATTTAAATTTTAAGAGAAGTCAAAGATAAGGAAGGAAGTGGGCAACAGCCACTATGTGACTTCAGAGCATGTGTCTTCCACTGACCCAAGTGTCACATCCATAGGACCACGAATCTCCATTTGGATCTCCTCAGAGGAAAGCTAAAAGGCCAACAACTGCTCCAATAGTGCCAAAAGCAGCATGGAGCTGGCTCCAGTGGGGCCATGGCATTTTTGACACAGCAAGGCTCAGTGCATGGAACTAGTCAGAGGCCTCCACACCTGACATACTTAATCTGCAGCCTGGATAACCTGCCTGGGAAGTTACCATGTGGTGTTAAGTGTGGACTATGATTCCATGATTCTATGACTAAGAAATCCCTGAAAAACTTATGAAAAACTTTTAAACTAATTTAGTAAATTATTTTTATTAGATTAAAACACTATTTTAATTCTGAAAGGGAAAAGATATAAATAAAGTGTATTTGCCTGTTTTAAAACAAGGATGCATATTTTCCTCTTTATCACTGGACAGAAAATAAGAAATAAATTTCAGGCGTGGTCTGTGATACCTGTTCACCAGCAAGCATCTTAACATCCTGGGAATATCCTAACATGAAAAAGACAATGTAGAGATGGATCCAGGATCTCAAAAATTCACTTTGGGTGGGAAATAGCTGAGATCAAGGAATACTACTTCTACTGCCAGGGAAATGTGTCTGCCAGGAAATAGAAGGTTAAGCCACAAGAAACCCCTCCAATTCAAGTGTAACACTGAAGGTAGTTTGGAAGCTGGCACAGGTAAACACAGGATTGCTAAGCTGGAAGACAACAGCAAACTGCCAAAGAGTGGACAGTATTAACCACTTTAATTCGTGTGTTATTACAGGGCACACCACTGAGGTACACGCACATTCTGGCCTCTGAAAGGGCCACCTCGTGTAGAAGTGGAATTTATCATCCTGCTTGGATCTACAGGATTAGAGTCCCTTCTTTCCAAAGATTCAGTCCAACTGTGGCAAGAAAATGTGACTGATGAGTATGATCAAGCCTGACAGACAAAGCATAGTTGCAGTTTATGTCAACAAGAGTCAATACTGTATTATTAAGGCAGCATCAGCTGTTATATTAATCACGCTATTATCCCAGTTTTCTAACATTCTCTGTATATACTATAAACTCTTAAAATTCTTCTAATTTGTTTAGACACAACCAGATGCAATGAGGTCCCTGCTGGAACAAGTGCAAAGAAGGTAATAATAATTAACAGTAATGGAGCACTGATATAAAACTGTTCTCATCAACTTTTATTGCACAGTAGTTAGCACTGTGAGAGTTTCATGAAATGTTCATCTTTAGTCTATTGTAAACTATGAGTTATAATACTGAGCTGGAAACAGTGAAGACTAGGCAAGAAAACAGTACATCTATAACTTGCAATATCTTCACAAAGCATTTCTCAATTTATATATCAAATATGTTATAATAACATCACAAATAAGACTGTACCCTAAGTACTAGGTTTACTTTGAAATATTTATGCTTCAGTATCACAGTTAGGTTTTTCTTCACAAACGTATCTTAAAATGGTTTTACACATTACATTATGAGAGTTTTCATGCTAACGGGTAGGAAAGAACATTTATATATTCAAGCTGTATTTAGCAGGCTCTTTTAGATCCTTGAAAATTTGACTGGGTAATATGGGACTACAACTGATAGGCTGCCAAAACCCAGTGGGTCAGGCTGTTGAACCCAGGAAGAAAATATGACAATCATAAAAATAGCCTACAAGATAATAATAATAGCTTCCTACAACAGCAGCTGAGGTTGTGATACAACTATAAATGCATTAATAGATCTGGTCTCAATATTTTTGGTAATACAGGAGTCTCTGAGGGCAAGAGCAAACAGGGATTTGATTTGAAACCACACCACATTAAAAAATTCAAACTGTCTAGTTGTATAAAACACTACGCAGCAGATTTAGCTTATCTGTTCAGTGCCTTACATCCCTGTTCACTAGTAAACAAGATTCTCACTAGAACTCTTTGGATAAACATCTCTACTGCCTTGATGCTGTTTGTTATATGGCACTAGAAGTTTACATGAAAGATGTCATAGAAACAGAGACAGCAGTAGCAGGAGTCTAGTGCAGAGGTACTTTAGTGTGGTGACACAACACAGCTAGTAGTTCAGCAATCATCTTTAGAAGAAGGAAGAATGCAGGGGTTTGAAGATTTACTGCTATTTATTCTGTCAGGTTTTTTGTGATTTCTTTTACCAGTGCTTTGTGAGGAAGACCTCTGATGTCCACTGTAAAGGCAGGAGTAAGAATCCTACCAACTTTCCTGATGAATGTGGATGAATTTGAACTCACTGAGCACTCTGGAAAACATTTCAGTCGTTTCTGGCTCATTTTACAGACTCTCTTAAGACTTGCTGGACCTGATCTATTTGAAAGAGGGTTCTCTTCATGCAATTCTTGCAAGCTTTTCTGCGTGCTCTAAGTTTTAAGCCACTGTGATTTATTTTGTTTGTATTGACATTATTGTTCAGCTTGTTTGAGCTTTCTGCAGCTGTTTGAAAGTCTCCTCCGATAACTGCTATGTACTTGCCCTGGGCCTCTAGTATAGTATATTCAGCCTCCACATAATTTTCAAAGAGTTCAGTTGTAAGTGATCATTTTAGTTTCTTTCTCTTATTTACTTTAATTCCTCTGTTCCAAATCAAGCACTAGCATATCAGATGTTTTTACTTCTGCTGCTTCTGCGAAGATATTAAATCTAAACACATTACAAAGCAGCTCTTACAAAGCAACATTTTGAACTAAGTTCAGTGTGCCATTCAAAATAACTGAGGAGTTGCTTCTTCTTTTACACCTAAAAACGCCTGGGAGAAGGGCAAGCAACAAAGTAGCTGAACAGTCAGAGGGATGCAGACTGCAATTCAGCAAAATACATCATCCAGTTCTTGTACTCCATAAAGAGACACCAGGTATAAGGGAGGAAGGAATTTGTAATACATCCTCAGGACTGAGTTATGCTGCAGTCTTCCACATAAGCATAATGTGCTGCATCAGACACATGTAATTGGGAGACTCTATATTCACGTTGGAAACCTCTTTATAAGTGAACATGGGCTCATTTACAGCTTCTCAAGAGAAGGTGGAATAATACAGAAACCTGCCTGGATGGCAACACCACTGCATTCCTTTTCTAGCCTAAACTAAAAGGAGGAAGTTATAAGAACAACAGCAACAAATGCCATTTCAAAGAACAGATAATATTGTATCTATATCTTGCACTGAAGTGCTGTCCGCTTTTTGCAGTGGTTGTTGCTGTGAACACTGAAGTTGAAATTGGCTGTGTTCTCTTCCCTTCCCTGCTTTTATAATTTATTTTTTTTTAAATAAGCGTTCCCAGGACTCAGTCATATTGAAGTGTTTCTACATTAAAGACCTGCGAAATTTACACGGTGTGTTAAAGAAATGTATGTTAAAGGAAAAAAATGAAAGCATTAATTCAATTTCTGCTCGTACCGATTTATCATTTGGCTTGTTTGTTAAAACTGTCAATCAGTGTCTGATTTAAAAGTTTTCTAACTTTTAAATTTTAAAATTTTTAAATTCTAATTTTTAAATTTTCTAATCAGCACTGTTGCTGATTTCTGATCATTAAACATTTGGTTAACAAAAACCTAATTACACACACACACAAAGGACTCCAATTTTGACCTGGGCAGCACGATCATCAAAGGACACAACCTTTTGTGTTTGTTGTGACAGCTACATTTCATATACTAAATTTAACAGTGGTTCCTGCTGATACTGCCTAGTGTATTTCTTCTCATCTCATATGCATTCCTTTAGGAGATACTACTCCATTTCTGCCTTTGCTTCATTATTTTATATAATGTGATATAACTTTAATTTTGTAATAAGATTTAAAACAGGTAGATAATTATGCCAAAAGAAAGATACTACGCCATAGTGCTTTTTATCCCAGCTAAAACTTCAGAATACAACGATATCTAACCTTGAAGGACTTGAGAAATTTTTTTAAAAATGTCTTCTGGGTATCTAACTAAAACATAAATCTATCCAGGCAATATAAAACAAGAACTTGGCTAGACTGGAACTATTTTTCACTATAGCTCTAATTATGAACTTTATTCAGTAGAGGTTTTATCATATGAATAATTCCATATGAATAATTCACTGAAGCACGATAAAAATAGGCCTATATATGAGCATAAGCTTTAAAAGCCTGAAACAAAGTCAATAGGATCCATTTTCATGGACTTCAATGGACAGAAAAGAACTAAAAAAGCCCAATGAAAGGAAGCGAGACTGCCCACATTAAGCACATATATATAAGCCACTTCTGAATCAGAATGAATGTTACTATGATTCTTTACTCAGATGCTGTCTATTTCCAGTTTATCTCTTTATACATCCATGTAGGTGAGAACACAGTTTCCTTAATATGTATTTAATGTTAACAAAAAATCATTAGATTCATGGAAAAAAACCACCCCAAATCACCCAAAATCCACAGGAAGTGAATTCATAACTGAATTTCTATGCTAATTCCTTGCTTTTTCTAAAGCAATTGCTAATCCCATTTTAAAGTTCTCAACACTGCTTCAAGTGCATTTCTGTTATAGACAATTTTGTATCATTAGTTTAAAAGAAAGATATTTTAAAAAGCAAAATGCCAAAAAACCTGTGTACTGGGATATTCAGAGGCAATTCTATGAACTGCTTGATTTTGACTAGGCCATTCTTTACAATAAGAAAACAATTCAATGATCTAAGTGGCATGTTATTACTCAAAGAGAAACTCCTTTTTGAGATACAAATCCACAACACAAGCTTGTTCAGAGATAACAAAATATACAGATACCACCTGCTACATAACTGCCCCAGCTGTAATAGGCATGAAAACTGAAAATTTAAGGCAGCTTAGTGTAATATAAATGCAGATCATCATTAGGTATGAAACTTAAATCAAAAGAGTAAGCTCAGGCGTACAACAAGCTATCTCAGCAATACAGAAGGGAGATATGCACACAATTTTAACGTTGTTGTTAAAAACTACTCTCGTTAAAGCCTACGTAAACAGAGAAAAGATTAGAATCTTATTATCTGCCTTGCTCCTGCTTGTCTCATAACCTCCAAAGCAAATAATTGACTTGAGCATGATCAGAGTAACTAGATGCTCAGCTGCATGAGATCAACAGTAGCTTTTCTCCAACTATATATTCTGATGCTTTTAAGCATAGAAGTGAGACAATTTTAAGCACTTGTCATCTGACAGACCTCGTAAGCAGTGCTCTAGACTTCTCAGTGAACCTGAAAGAGAAAGCTACCAGCTCACAGATTACAAAATGCATAGAGACACTCATGAGAGACACCTTCAGCTTAGCCGCTGATAAAGCTTTGTTGCTTTATTTTACTCTTCCTGGAAAAGAATCAAGTGTACAGTGAAAAGGTTTTCTGTGACTTGGGAGACACAAGTTGACTCATCAGTTTTTAGACTTTGTTATTATGTCAGTACAATCAGTGTAATGTTATGCATCATTCATACTGTAGTAAGTACCACTGCAGAACTGTAAAATATAATAGCAATAACTAACTCTTACACTGAGCTACTCTCAAGGTGTTTTGTACAGAAAGCAAGTACTCTTCCCTTCCTTATTTTCCTGCAAGAAAATTGAGGCATAGAATGGTTAAGTTACTTGGCCATTGCCACCTTCAAGTCAATAGTAAAGCCAGGGATAGGAAATTAAACTAAAGAAAAAGGCAATCTTTAACTCAAAGGGGTCACACATGAAAGCACGACCGAGTACGTATGCCAACACTGTGGCCAATGGGATAATCTTTGTTTCCTACCACAGGACTCACAATGCAGGTGAGGATTTCACCATCCAAACTCAGTATCCACTACACCAATTGTTACTGTAACTTATTGCTGTGAAGAAAATTAAATACAATATCAAATACAAGTCTGCCATTATCCAGCTAACAATCTTAAACTGAAGAGGCATACATGGAAAACTGAACAGACAGCCTCAATTTACCAAAAGCTCAATCATTCTGCCTTACTGAACACGCAAACAACTGGTATCTCTGAGTCACCCTGGTTTTGTGCTTGCACTCTTAGATCTTAATCTTATAATCATTTTCCTCCCTTCATAAAAGCAGAAGAGTCCAACTTCTACTTTTGCTAGTCTGACTTGCTGAGTAATGGAGAAGTACCTTCCATCAGTTCAAGACAAGGTTAACAAGAAAAGAATCCCAATCTTCTTGGGTTGTTTTTTTTTAGTTAAAAATCCGTCTAGGACAATAATGAGTACAAACCTTTCACCTTCCGCATCTCCTGGGAACAGTAAGAAGTTTCAAAGAAAAAAAAATAAAACAGAGTTGTAGAGATCTCTTTTTACAGCTTGTGGACATCAGGCAGCTGGAGAGTAAGAGGAGGGTAACTGTTGTAGGAATGAACTCGCTGTTGGAGAACAAAATAATTTGCAGGTCATGCAAACTAGAAGAATGAAAATGTATTTATTCTGTTTAACCTAGATCTTACTCTGTGTGGCATTAGAGAATGAATCAATTGTTTCATTACTCATCCTAACAAGGACCCACAAATTAGAAATATTTTCCTGAACTAACCCTATAAATTCCAGAAATGCATTCTGCAAATGTTACAGAGTTGGGGCTATAGACAGAATCTGAACTGGCTGGAATACTGCTGCACATTACTAAGAAACAAATTAAAAGTTACATTAAAAGCTTAAGTGTATCGCTTCCAAGATGAATGAGTCCCTGCAAATTGGTTCAATGTCTTTGGAACACTGTACATCACATAAGCTCGTGTGCAGTGCTGTCCCTGTCTGTCTTGGTCGTCATTCAACAGCAGTAGTGAAAATCGCTTTCTGTTACTGTTTGTTCCACGGATTTGGGGACAGAGAAATCTTATTTAAGATCTCTAAAGTGACAGGTCAGAGTGTTTTGAATGAACGGTTCTTTGTTTAGCTATGAAAGTACAGTCAAAAGGCGGGTCGGAGCACAGCAAGCTATTGTTCATGATTCCTCCTTCTCTCACATTAGGAAATAAGTCTTAGACTGAAATTAATTCATGGTACACATCTACAAAATCCTTAGCTTTGGGGTTAAGATAATAAACAAGAATGCCAGTAAATAAAAGCAAGCGCTACCCTTCTGACTGCAGTCGATACCCTTTTTACAGCAGACCAAACACAGCTGCATGTTTTGAAGTTTAAGTTTTCCTCCTATTTTAAGGACATACAACTTGACCCCAGAAGCTCTTTCCCTTACCATTTACATTCTCAGGTGCTGCCATTCCAGTGCTTCTACAGAGCAGTACTGAATCTCCATTCTGAAACTGTGCGTGTCCTGAGACCTGTCTCTCCAAAAAGAAAAAGGATGCACACGCTTCCCAAAGCACAGCAAAGGACAAACTGTCTCACTGCCCTTGCTACCTCTCCCTAGACAGTGGCAATGGAACCAAGGAGGTTTATTAGCAATTCCCCTTGGGCCTGTAGCCAGAAGGCTGCCCTAGCATCACTCGGCAACCTGCAGGGAACAAGCAGGACCACTGCATATAGCACTCACAGGTAGCAGAGGTATGGTTGGAGGGGAGAGTGGAAGTCTCCCATTAGTCTGTTGGGAAAAAGAAATCATGAAGCTTTAAAGCTCTTCAGCTCTTACAGGATTTAGGAATCACTGCTACCCTTGAAATAGACCATCAGTAAAAAAAGCTGTCAAGGACAGAACAAGAATAGTGAAGTACTTCCATGGCTTCGGGAGACTGTGTTAACACAGGATGCGTTAAGTATAAAACCATATGAAGTCCAAAAGATGACATGACAAAAGAGCCAGAAACATCCAGCCTGGGACTGAAGCAGCAGCCACTCTTGTATATTTATTAGCTACCACAACAGCTAATCCACCCAGATTTTGATAGATTTATGAAACAATCATTTGAATAGTGCTATCATTGCTGTATGTGGGGCAATGTCACACCTTCACAGCATAGGGATTTTTTGGTCACTAATAACTTGAGGATTCTTCATCTACCAAAAGAGCAGTAAAAAAAAATGTCAAGTCAATACTCCCTTCTAGCTGAAAACATTTCATCAGGTGGGATATTCCATACAATGACAGATTATTCAGCAGAAAAAAAAGTGCAATTCCACAATGCTGAGACCAAAACTGGGGTTTGCAACTACATTGGATTGTGGCTTCCTAAAAGTCAGAAGTCATATGGGGCGATGTGGATGCAGAAATGGAGCCTGAAGACTGTTCTGTCTTCATTTTCCAGTGAAGAAGCTGAATATCAAGGCTGTATAACCTACTGTCGCATCAAAACTGTGGAAGAAACATCCATGGCTGCTTTACAGGCCTGACAATGGGGGTGCCTTCCCTCTACGTAACTCCCTGGATTTGCTATTCCACAGAGTACCTTTGCCACATAGGAGTACAACCATGGAGATAATAAGCCAACTTTTAATTCATCTGTTCATGATAAATACTCAGGACTAACAGGCTGTTAGTATTATCCAGTTTGTAAAGTGTATTTTGCAGTTGTGGAATGTTTATGACCAGCCAAGCCTTCCTTAATTATGAGTGTAATCCTATATTGTTGCATCTCATATAATGTGAAAGGCATAGTCTTGATGCTATTCATACTTTGCTTCTGTACTTCTGTACTCTTTTTATGAGACATGCACATGAAATACTGTTTATTGCCATTACAGGAGCACAATTATTTGCTAAGTAGAGAAATATCTCTGGAAAGATTTTGACTGGCTTCAGCATGGAAAAAAAAAAGGACTCTCAGACAGCTAGAATCAATTACTTCAGAAGCAATAGCTAGACAAATAAAATATAAACCCAAGCACCTTCAAGCTGTTCAGATTGCTAGGAAATACAAGGCCTGATTTAGTATTGATGTACACCTAATGGGAATTTACTGATATGTGTGTCAAATATATTTGCTTAAAGTAATTATTAAGAACGAGAAGTATTTGTATGGTTTACTTGAGATGTCACATGGGATAGATGTCTTTAAAAAATTCTTTTTAGGGTCTTTTTTATAGTTCCTACAAAATGGACTTAACATTACAATTGCGTGACATTTCACTACGATACAGCACCTTTATTACAGCCAAATTCCCTTTAATTTTCTCAGCCTTTAGGCCACAAATCTTATAGAGCTAGACGGTGCTTATTCATTTCTTTTATTTGTTCTGTTTCTAACCCAGTATTCATTTTCCTCCACAGAGTATTTTGATTAGGTTCACAGTCATTCCAATTTGGATGAAGGAAAAAAACCTATTTTCACAATCTTGCACTTAACCACCACAAAAATGTATTTGTTTTCTGTTTACTTTAAAATTATGTATGTAGTGTTTGGGATCTACACCCAATGGGCCTAGCTGACTGGCATAGTCATAGATCTTAGAAATATCAATTCCTTTTGAATGGCTTAAAAGCTGCATAGAACATAAAAGTGGAATAAATACTGGCTGCACATCTAGCATCTAGCAACATGCAGAACTGCAAATCCATCTTTCTAAAGCTACTTATCTTGTTTAGCATCATCTCAAACAACTCGCCTACTTTCCAGATAGTTTGTAAGATCTCAGAATTTACCATTTGCATTATGTCTACAATATAGCATTTAACAGCTGGTGGAGTGGAGGAAGGAAGCATATGCGTAGAAATTTCTTCTGATCTCAAAGGTTAGTTGTCTTCTGAATTCTATTTTAACTTCATGCATTTTATTGAAGCTCATTGATCTTTAGCTGTATAAATTAACAGATAAAATTAAAAGTACTGGTATATTTTCTAGTTATTGTTAATCAATATTCGAAAGACCCTAGTGTATCACATGTCTGCTACTTTAAATTTTAAGTCATCTATTTTTAATATCTGGGTCTATTGATTCATCAATGCTTGGCCATGCAACAATGAGAAAAATCACACTTTGCAATACAGAAAGCATCTTTCTCAGTTTAAATCATCTGACTTTTGGTATCTACAGTATTGATATCTACGCCTGAATGAGTTGCTTTGAACGCTTACTGTGCAGAGACAGAATCAACACAGACAATAGAATTAAACTCATCCTAAATTTGGTATTTATGTTTGGTCAGACTATAGACTCTACTGACTGTATTGGCTCAGCTTCCCAGCACCATGATGGGAACCTAGACAGCTAGCATAGGTGTAGATCACTACACAGGAGATACTGAAAGTAAGCAACATGAGTTCCACTCTCAGTGTCCAAAAAACAGAGATCCCTTTATTTTCAGACAGGTTTGACCTGTAAATTAAAGACTTCACTGTTTTCTGTATTTCCTTTTTTTGCTAAGAAACTTAAAAGGCATGTCCTTTGAGTCAAGCAAACTTTTTATAGCTTCCCTAGGCACTAAATTAAAACACCTGAAATTGTTTAGCTATCAGCAAACCTGGATGGAAATGCACAGAACATACCAAAATTATTTCAAAAATTTGATTAATAGCAGACAACATAATGTTGCATCCACTGAAGGCAACAAAAACACTACCACTTGTTTAAACGGAAGCAGAAATGAATATGAAACTTTTTCACAAGAAAGTTTTGAATTATTTGGAAACTGCATCACAGCCAGTTCCAGCCAGTTCTGGAGCACTGCAGCTACACAGAGGTGAGACCGCCAGCCACAGCCATGGATAAAACGGATTTAATACAGGGCAAAAACACCAGAAAGGAGAGGAATATGGAAACACAATGTGAGGAACAGCCAAGCAAGCACCTGGAGAGGAAGGGGTAAGATGTAGTGGTGCTCCAGGAATGAGGGCAGAGACTTAGTGGGTTTTTTTAATGTTAGTTTCCAAGGCAGATTTCTGAAAGAAAAACAAAAAAAAAAACCAAAAAACAAACCTTTTCCAGGTTGACAAATAAAACCTTCCCTTGTGGCTGCACATTCATTGACAGATAAAGCATATTATGAAACTTAGGGAAAATTTAATGCAATTAAACTAGAGGTACAATCTGTAACCCTAGCCAAGAAAGAATATGGCAAGTGAAAGCAAATATTAACTCAGTGAAAGCAGCAAATAATATTTACCTGATAAAAAGCCAAAGATGAGTGAACAGAACAGCATTTGATGCCTTGTGTAGCTCTTAAATTCTGCTCACAAAACTAATTCTAATTTTATTTTCTATCATAAATCCATTCACTTTAAATCTCCCTTACTGCCTGTTAGTTTAGAGAAACAAGCATTTTTTTACCCAAAGGCTGTTATGCACTAGGCCAACTCTAAACTAGAAATTTTAGCAATATACAAGAATCAATTAGATGTGTGAATTTTAATAATATTCCGCTGTTATGCTTGCAAAAAATGGTGTAAGTTAGAATCATAGAATTGCATAGGTTGGAATGGACTTTTAAGATCGTCCAGTCCAGCCATCAACCTAACTCTGATAAAAAACCATCACCAAACCTCATCACTAAGCACTATGTCAACCCGTCTTTTAAATCCCTCCAGGGATGGTGCTTCAACCCCTTCCCTGGGCAGCCCATTCCAAGGCTTCAGAACACTTTCTGTGTAAAAATTGTTCCTGATATCCAATCTGAACCTCCCTTGGTGCAACTTGAGGCCATTTCCTCTTGTCCCATCGCCTGTGACTTGGGAGAAGAGATCAAACCCACCTGGCTACACCCTGCTTTCAGGTAGTTGTAGAGAGCGAGAGGGTGTCCTCTCAGTCTCCTTTTCTCCAGGCTGAACAACCCCAGCTCCCTCAGCCTCTCCTCACAAGACTTATTCTCCAGACGCCTCAACCAGCTCCACTGCCCTTCTCTGGGCCCACTCCAGCCCTTCAATGTCTTTCTTGTAGTGAGAGACCTAAAACTGGACATAGCACTAAAGATGGAGCCTCAACAGTGCCCACCACAGGGGGACAATCACCTCCCGGGTCCTACTCACCATGCTGTTCCTGACACAGGCCAGGATGATGTTGGCCTTCTTGGCCACCTGGGCACACTGCTGCCTCATGTTCAACTGGCTGTCCACCAAAACCTGCAGCTCCAGACAGTCTGGCCTGTGGCACTGCATGGGGTTGGTGTGACCCAAGTGCAGGACCTGGCACTTGGCCTTGTTGAACCTCATCCCATTGGCCTCGGCCCATCGATACGGCCGGTCCAGATCTCTGCAAAGCCCTTCTACCCTCAAGCAGGTCAACACTCCCACATAGTTTAGTGTCATCTGTGAACTTACTGAGGGTGCACTCGATCCCCTCATCCTGATCGTTGATAAAGATGTTAACGAGAATCATCCCCAATACTGAGCCCTGGGGGACACCACTCGTGAACGGCCACCAACTGGATTTAACTCCATTCACCACAACTCTCTGGGCCTGGCCCTCCAGCCAGTTTTTAACCCAGCAGAGGGTACTCTCAGGAGGATGCTGTGGGAGACTCTATCAAAAGCCTTACTAAAGTCCAGGCAAACAACATCCACAGCCTTTCCCTCATCCACCAAGCAGGTCACTTAGTCATAGAAGAAGATCAGGTTTGTCAAGCAGGACCTGCCCCTCATGAAGCCATGCTGGCTGGGCCTGATCACCTGGGGGTCCTTCACAATGGCACTCAGGATGATCTGTTCCATGACCTTTCCAGTCACCAAGGTCAGACTGAGAGGCCAGTAGTTCCCCAGATCACCCTGCTGGCCTTTCATGTGGATGGGCTTCACATTTGCTAGATGCCAGTCAGCTGGGACCTCCACAGTTTGCCAAGACTGCTGGTAAATGATAGGAAGTGGTTCAGTGAGCACTTCCACCAGCTTCCTCAGTACCCTTAGGTGTATCCCATCTGGCCCCATAGTCTTTTTATATTCAGGTTCCTTACCACTTCCCTTTGGATTACGGAGCTTCATTCTGCTCTCCACCCCTTTCTGCAAGTTCAGGGGTACTCAGGGAACAACCAACTCTAGTACTAAAGACTGAGGCAAAGAAGGCATTAAGTACCTCAGCCTTCTCGTCATCCTTTGTCAACTCCCACATCCAACAGAGGATGGAGATTCTCCCCAGTCCTCCTCTTGTTACTAATATATTTGTAGAAATTATTTTTATTATTCTTAACATCCAAGAGCAGGTTAAGTTCTAGTTGGGCTTTGGCCTTTCTAATCTTTTCTAATCCCTACATAATTTTACAACACCTTTGTAAGCTTCCTGAGTAGCCTGCCCCTGTTTCCAAAGGCCATAAACTCTCCTTTTTTTCCCCTGAATTGTGACCTTATCTCTTTGTTCAACCAGACTGGTCTTTTCCCCCAATGGCTCATTTTACAGCGCACAGGGACAGTCTGTTCCTGCNTTGTAGAAATTATTTTTATTATTCTTAACATCCAAGAGCAGGTTAAGTTCTAGTTGGGCTTTGGCCTTTCTAATCTTTTCTAATCCCTACATAATTTTACAACACCTTTGTAAGCTTCCTGAGTAGCCTGCCCCTGTTTCCAAAGGCCATAAACTCTCCTTTTTTTCCCCTGAATTGTGACCTTATCTCTTTGTTCAACCAGACTGGTCTTTTTCCCCAATGGCTCATTTTACAGCGCACAGGGACAGTCTGTTCCTGCGCTTTTAAGACTTCCTCTTTGAAAAACACCCAGCCTTCCTTGACAATTTTGCCCTTCAGGGCTACCCCCCAAGGGACTCTGTCAAGCACGTTCTTGAAAAGACCAAAGTTTGCCCCTCAGAAGTCCATGATGGCAGTCCTACTGACTCTCCTCCTTGTTTCCCTGAGAATTGAGAACTCTGTCATTGCATGGCCACCATGCCCAAGATGGCCTCCAACTGTCACATCCCCCACATTTCCTTCTTTATTTACAAACAGCAGGTCCAGGCAGGTCTCCTTTCCNTTAAGACTTCCTCTTTGAAAAACACCCAGCCTTCCTTGACAATTTTGCCCTTCAGGGCTACCCCCCAAGGGACTCTGTCAAGCACGTTCTTGAAAAGACCAAAGTTTGCCCCTCAGAAGTCCATGATGGCAGTCCTACTGACTCTCCTCCTTGTTTCCCTGAGAATTGAGAACTCTGTCATTGCATGGCCACCATGCCCAAGATGGCCTCCAACTGTCACATCCCCCACATTTCCTTCTTTATTTACAAACAGCAGGTCCAGGCAGGTCTCCTTTCCTAGTCAGCTCCCTCACCATCTGTGTCAGGAAGTTATCCCAGACACACTCCAGGAACCTCCTAGACTGTCCCCTTTCAGCTGTATTGTGTGCCCAGCTGATATCTGGTAGGTTGAAATCTCCCACCAGGACAATGGCAAGAGACCTCTCCCAGCTGCTTATAGAATATTTCATCTATCTTTACATTCTGGTTGGGTGGTCTGTAATAGACTGCCACCATGCTATCAGCCTTGCTGGCCCTCCCCCTGATTCTTACCTATACGCACTCAATTCTACTGTTACCCTCAATTAGCTCTTGACATTTGCACCCCTCCCTAACATACAGGGCCACTCCTCCTCCTTGCCTCTCCCCTCTGAAGAGTTTGTAGCCATCCAATGCAGCAGTCCAGTCACTTGAGTTATCCCACAATATTTCTGTGATGGCTACTATATCGTAGCAGCTTTCCTGCTGCACAATGACTTCTAGGTCCTCCTGTTTGTTGCCCATGCTGTATGCATTAGTGTAAAAGCACTTCAGCTGGGCTACTGGTCCCACCACCCTTTTGCTGTAGGAAGGCCTAACTTCCACCTGACCATTCCCAGGCACAGCCATAATTTCTAACCCATCAATAACCCTTATGTCTCTGCTGATGGATTACCCCCCCACACACACAAACTTAGTTTAAAGACGGTTTGATGAACCCTGCCAACTCCTGTGCAAAGACCCTCTTTCCCTTTTGAGACAGGGGGGTACCACTCACAGATGTACCCCCATCTGTCTCCAGTAGGCCTGGAGTTTGGTATCAGGAACTGATAATCAAAGAATAGATTTAATGCTCATTCGCTTTTTGTTGTTATAGCTAAATTCTATACAATACATCTTACAGTATTTCCTACAGACATTACCCTGAGTAGTGTAGCTTAATGTAGAGCAGCTGGCCTAGATAGTTAGATATAACCAATCCAAAGGATGAAAGAGAGAAACTGTCATCCTGTGTATGCAAACATAGGTATTTTCATCTCCTTGGTTTTCATTGCTCCCTTTGTTACTTTTTTTCCAGCAGAATATGCTAAAGAGCTTGGAATTTAATTACAGTGAAAAATGGGAATGAAAGAACATGACAAAATTATGGCAAATTATTTGTCCTACTCTTCAGAATCAGCCTGCTACTGTATTCTGATTTTTAAAGATGCAATTTCTGGTTTAATTTTTTTCTTTGCTTGTCCTAAGTTTGACTTTTTGGCTGTTTCAAGTATGAAGTCTTTGAGACAGAAGGAAGGTCCTGATTGTCCTAGTGACTGGACTCATTTTCTTGCAGAGAATACCTCCAATTGTGTCTCCAAAAATAGCTGCGAGAATGCAGGTGGGCAAAAGCCATTTCCTCAGAGCTGAACTGAGGATGCCTGAAGAGCGAGAGCTCAGTGCTCAGGGAGCAGCAGAAAACTGCAGTAGCCAATCACTGGCACATACATTTCTGGTTGTATCAACAAGATACAACAGACAGTACATTTCCCTTAAGACCTGAGCTAGCTCATTCTGAACCAGCATAAATAATGTGGGTTTCTACACAATTAAGTTAATTTTGCTTATTATTCAGAGCAAGAGCCCGGTGTACTCCACAAGTCACTCATGTAAAGCCCCTCAACTGAACAATCTGAAGGAGGGTGTACATATTTATGCAGAGAGACTGTAAAAACTGAGAGAAGTATAACATGATAGCACGCACAGCCTTTGTTTGCAATACATTTTACATTGATGGATTTCAAATAAACTAGCTATCGCTTCACCACTCACAGGAATAAAACAAAATGGCACATTACAGAGAAATGCTATCTCAAAACAACAGCTGTATGCATACTTTGGCTATGAATGTAACTGGCACACAGTCCCAGCAGCACTGCCTATTCTGTCATCTCCCACTAGGGATCAATGACTGATTGCATTTAGTGTGGCCTCTCTTTTCCTACCTTCATTTCATCTGCTATGAAATCCCTAATTCCCTATTCACTGTCTTTGCATATCTTTTAAGGGTCAGAGCCTGCAACTGGAGGTCTTTTATGTAGGGTTTTCCCCTCCAGAAGTGAACCTACATCCCTTCACCACAGAGACTGCAAAACACCTCACTGCACCTAGTTTGGAGCCATTCCACTGCCTTAAGATCATCACATCTACATAAAGACAATCCAAGTTTACTGTCCTGCCTTCACCCCTCATCTGGGAGGCATCCAATAACCATGAGAGTAGCCCCAACCCCTGCATACCATCTGTGAGAAAGCTAACAAGGCCCTCCAAATTTGGTGAGACTGATCCTCTTGGGTGACTTCAAGGAGAACACAGCAGAAGTTTCCTGTCACCCAAAATGCTTCTTGAAGGCATCTTATGAACTCTGCCCCTTTCAAGTCATTCTAGATGCATCATTGTCATTTTTGCATGTTGCAAAGGGTCTCAAATACACCTCAATAGGGCTATTCAAGGTAAGAAGTAGGGAGGATATCAGGTTTTAAAAGTCCAGCTTCCATGAAAGCCGCTAAAGTTAGGTAATACTCCAAAGAGTACCCTGAGTACACTCTTGTCCCATCTCTCTCCCTCTCACCCTTTCATAGAATCATAGAATCATTCAGGTTGGAAGACACCTTTGGGAACATTGAGTCCAACCATCAGCCCTGCTCTAAATATCCCCCAACACCACATCTAAACCACATTCTGGGATGGGGACTCCACCATCTCCCTGGGCAGCCTATTCCAGGGTCTGACCACTCTTTCTGGGAAAAACTCTTTCCTAATGTTCAGCCTAAATCTATCCTGTTGCAGCCTGAAGCCATTCCCTCTCGTTCTATTGCTAATTACCTGTGAGAAGAGACCAGAACCAACCTCTCTGCAATGTCCTTTCAAGTAGTTGTAGAAAGTGATGAGGTCTCCCCTCAGCCTCCTCTTCCTCAAACTAAACAGTCCCAACTCCTTCCTTTCTCTCCCTCTTCCCCCATCCCTCTTCCCTCCCCAAAGCAAAAAGCTGTACCCTACACCAAAGAATTTCATCAAGAATTTAATCATTTAGAAACAAGACCAAGCCTCATAATAGTACTTTCATGTTGCTGAGGTGAAGGAGGGGTGAGGAGGGTATCTGTCACATACTCCCTTTATTTAAGAGACGATTCATAGTATGCGAAGGAGGTGCACTCCTCCAGGTTAAGTGTGCTCTCAAACCAATATTCTTACCTTTCAGATTACTACATAGCTGACTGGTGTACTAAGAACATATTGGCATTGCTACTGTTAATGTACACAAATTTCTTGTTTACTGAGACAAACCAATTCATCATAACGATAGCAATGCTGAATACGTTGGAGACTAAATGGATTTAGTGAGGTTTCTAGAATGTTCTTAAGACTCATCTATTAATCATCCATTAATATCCATTAGTATATTGAGAATTACACTGATGTTTCTCACAAATTACTTTCAGGGTTTTTTTTCCAAATGTAGCATATATTCAACACACAACAGAGGAAGAGGTGAATAAGTCCACGAGAAACAATGTGATGCAATGTGAAATTCAAAACCTATTGAGAGTAGAACCAACTTGTATTTAGGACATCATCTTGGCTCTTCTTAGAAGGACATATAAGACTATACAAGCTTTTGAAAAATGAGCAGAACATCCACGGAGTGTCATTTCCAGTGGATTTGCACTATGTTCTGAATAGCCTGTCTCATTCTGTTCAGCTCCCCCTCCCACATGCCCTGTTCATTTAACGGGCCCACACATCATGGGAAGCCTGGTGTAAGGTATGTGCTGATTGACCCATCCAAATATGCTGAATGGCCAACAGGCCGATGACTCCCCTTCTATGGCTACTGTGTAGTTACGACTGCTTTATGCTCCACAGAAACTTTAATTCATACCTCTCTGCTCCAACCAACAATTTATTTTTTAAAAAAATCTTACTAACAGTGACTTCACGCCCTGGTTTCAGCTGGGAAAGAATTAATTTTCTTTCTAGTGATTGCTGTGAAAAGAATCTCAATAATACTTCTTCTTTTAGTTGTAGCTAAGTAATATTTACACTACACAAGGAGTGTTTTTCAGCTTCCCATAGAAACATAGACACAACAATAGAATGGCCAAGGACATGATCCATTCCATAGACATCATGCTCAGTATATAAATGGGGGTTAGCTTGGGAGGGGAGAACCTGCGATCACTGCTCAGGAAGGTGGGAGAGTGACCCATGTCATTATTGTTATTATTTTTCCTTTTCTGATATTGTTTCTTTATCTCAACCCAGCTTTCTTTATCTGAACCCAGGAAGGGTTTTTGCCATCCCTTTCACCCATTTTTCCCCTCCCACCTTTTTCCCCCCACCCTTCTAGTTGCCAGCTAGGGTTAAACCATGACCCTTCAACACTCGGCTGAAATCAATCAGAAGTTCAAGAATTGCCAAGAGGGGACAACACAGTCGGTAACATAGTCACTTAAGCCTCATTTTCCTAAGGAACTAAGCTAAATATTGATTATTCTATAAAGGCCCCAAGCCAGGAAAATATTAAATAAGTCTCTGATTTTAAGTATGGGGAAATCCAATCAAATAAGCAGCAGCATAGCAGAGGGCTTTCAAATGCAGTAAAAATTCACACACCAACAAATAAGAGGGCACTCAGACCGGTCTCACCTTTTCCCACCAGCAAGTGAAACCAGCAATGGAAACCAATGGGACAGGCTTAATTTAAGGAGAGACTAAGGAACTCATGTCAGTTCCTGATCTGATGACTTTCCTCCTTGTTTTTAGGAGGTTTCCCTTGGTTTTATTTTTGTATGTAGATTCTTTATAACCAAAGTAATGTGTTGTTTTAGGAACAAAATTTCAAGATGGGGAAAAAATTAGTTTTAAGAGAGATTTCTTACTGATGATATAACCAGTAAAATATGGCTTTACATTGCTCAACAATAGTAGGTAGTTGTGTTAATGACATTGCCTGCAAGAGTATACTATAAAATGTAAATAGTAGCATATAAAAAATATTTTCGCAGTAACCAATTATTTATAATACATATGAATAGATAAAGAATTTTAATGTACCATTAAAATGTATTTTTACTATCTTTTGCTCCCTTTTTCCTCTCAATTTTAAACAACAATAGTAAATCTAATGCCACACAAAGAAGTTTACCATTTCTGTGTAGGACATACACTGCACTTATAATGGAGTGCAGGAATATACCGGCAGAAGGAAGCCTTTGACAAGAAGAAAGAACACTTAAAAGAATAAATATGAAAGGAAAGATTCAAATTAATAGATATAAAATTTTTAGTATGTTGTTGTTACTAAGTTTCTTTCACCCCATTCAGCTACTCCAAACTATACTGAAATACCACTGAAAAAGACAAAATATTTTTATTACTCCCTGTTTCCCAGGTTTCCAATTTACTGAATTTTTATATGCCTTCCCTTCTCTTTAAGAGTACAGTACAGGTCAAATAAGAACCATTCACTTAGTTTACAATGGTAAAGTGGGCAAAAACAATCCTTGCTGTAGTTCAGCAGAACGATCTACATAACACAAAAGCAACCCATAAAAATGACCCCATGCATGATGTTTGTGCTGATATGCAGAGCTTTTTCAGATGGTCTCCAAAAGATTAGCCCCAGTGTTTAATTTAGTGTTACGTTAAACTCAACTGCATGAAAAAAAGAAGGATACATAGAGGTGTTTGGGGTTTTGTATAAATACAAGAACACGTGTTAAGAGATCAGACCACAGCTCCCCACTGCTCAGTATGCTCTCTCTGATAGTGATCAGCCAGGAATGGTTAGGAGAAGTATGTAGAACGGGAAAAATACACACTGATACTTTCTAAATTATGTGCTCCCACCTATTGGCAGTATGCAGCATAACTTCTTGTGCTTGGGACTTCTTGAGCCAGAGGTGATATCCATCTCTTGGTACAAATCCACAGCTGCAGTGAATAAAAATGTGTTTCACTGCTAGCTACGCATAATTCATTACTCTTTAGTCACTGAATCGAAAAGTAGAACAATACTCTGTGACCTAGGTGACCAACTGCACACCATGAACAATAAATTGCAAATACTTCAAACAAACAGTTTATGCCCATGGGCTAATATTTGTTCGCAAAGTATGTCAACATTGGTGAATAATATATAAGTGAAGAGGAATGCTTGTTCATGAACAATTTACAGACAAAACAAATGCTACTTTGGCCAGACAATTCTTTTCTGACAGAGTTTGGCCAGCTCCCATGCTCACAGAACTACTAACTCTAGTGTCCCCTCCTCTTCACCCCTTCTGGTCCCATCAGGGAGAATTCCAGTAACTGAGGGATGGGGATTACTACTACTCATCGTTCTGACTCCTTAACTTCCCCCAGTATGAGGCAAACAGAAAGCAGCCAGGACCACAGCTCTACAGCTGATATTTTCTATGTACTGTAGCTAATTCAAAGGTGCTTCATTTCTCCTCTATCTCAGTCCTTCAGTTCACGATGCCACCTAACATGAGAAGCAAAAAGACAAGACAATGACATGTATATCTCCTGGAATTTCTAATCATGTCTCAGTGCTACTATCTGAGACAAAAGCAGACTACTAGAAACTACCTGCTGAAAAACATGCTACCTGCTGCTGACACTGATGTTCACAATGTACTGAACAGTTGAAGCACCTTCTCAATGTTAGTCCCAAATTCCATGTATATCTTGTTAATCTCCTTCAATTTTCACCATTTTCAAACTAGTTTTCAAAACAGCTAAAGGGTTTAAACAAAGAATTTCTATCGAGTAGAGGCACGACTGAATTAATCCTTAAATGCAGTATCCCCTTTTGCACTGCAGACTGGAAATTTCAGGCTGGATCCAGACACCCATGTGAATTTCTCCACAATGTCAATGCACAAAATTAGATGTCATCTTGTGACAGCCCTCTACATTCCCTATATAATCAACAGGGAGATACAGCTGTTTCCCAGAGGGCAATTCAGAAGCATGATACACAAAAAGCACAGCTACCAAGAGTCAGCTGGTAGAAAGTAACAAACGCAGAGTTGCACCCAATTTTCCTCCTCACTCCAGAGATTAGATACATGGCTCAGGATACCACACAACTTAGCCTGGCATAGTTTCAGCCCATACCTCTTGCCTCCAGGCCTGACTAACACTACAGTAAAGACTAGGTAGGGCAGTGTTTCACCTCTCACGCTGAAGGAGGATGACAATGCAGGTGCCATGGAGCCAGAGTGTACTACTGACAGACTTCAGCATGGGCCACCTGGTCTCTGCTCATGGGACTCTTTCATCAGTCTTGAGGTGAAAAGCCAAAAAACTAATTAAGATGGAACCAAAACTCAGATGTCTTCTTGCTGAGTGGGTGCCCACAGGCTCACACTCCTACACTTCCTCCTCTGTGTGGTGCACCCACCTCACTCACTCAACACTGCCTGTAGATTCTTTCTTCATGCAGAGGGGAACTGTATGCTGTGGAGATTGGATTTACAATGGCTTTATACTTCCAACATTTATCCAGATCTCTGATTTAGCTATCGGCTTCAGTAAAGTCAAGAGTCATCCCTCTTCTAAACACAATGTACAGCTGTTCAAAAAGAGAACTTTCCATTGCTAAGCACTGGTGTGGTTTCCAGCCCCTCCTGGAACGCTGCTGCTTTTTGAGGGTCCAATCTGGCAGGGGAAAAAAAATAATCAAAATATCTTTTCTTCGTTTCAGATTTTGCACTCAGTTTCTAAACAAGCAGATTTTATTTTCACTAGATCACTCAGACTGCGTATTTTTGTCTTTTGTTTTTTAGATGTTAACAGAACCACAAACTCCGTCCCCTGTTCTCTTCGTAAAGCACCCACATCACTGCAGCACTCATGTGGGATCACAGTTCTGTTTTGCACCAATCATGGAAACCAAATGCCCTGCTTATTTCATTAATACTGAATGATTATTTAATTTTGTTGTTACTTTCTAGGGTGCCATTTTCTTTTCTGTGTAAGTTGATAATAAATCAAAGCAAGTCCACTGCTAGAAAAGGGATACCAAGTCAAAATAACACTGGACTTACAATGCTACAAAACTCCTTTTCCTTGGTTTTGTTCATTTGTTTGAGGTATTGTGTCCATTGTTAGATGATTAAAATACAAGAGGAGGGGATATTAATCCCATACTATTCAAGTCAACCCAATAAACTCCATAAGGATAACCAGCCTTAGCTATGGATTTGCCATCACATTCCTTAAGTCGTGTTCCTAAATCACCTGCACTGCTTTGAAAATTTCATATTGAAATATTGAAGATTCCTACAAAAGTCTCCTCCTCTATTATGAAGGACTAAACAATAACATAGTATACTACTAAAAATATACATTTTGTAAAAACAGCCCATAGTGAATGAAGCCAGAGAAACAGAATATTTCCAATATGTCTGCCAGTTACAAATGAATTTATACATGTGTTCTTATTCTACCAAACCTTGTTCACCAAAACAAAATGAGTAGGTTATCCTCTTTGTTTTCTGCTTCATAAAATGTGTATGCCATTATAATAGTATTCACTGTACACAGCACTACCATTTTCAATCTTTGCCACATGAATTCATATAAAATGTCAGCCGAAAGCACATGTGTTTCTAGACACCATTTAAAATGAAGTATGTAGAAGCCTAAGCTTCCTTAAAAAAGAACATTTTATAGTTATACAGCCTATTTCTGAAGTTCAGCATCCCAGCTCAAACTACTAGTAACATTCCTGTTACTTACATTTCAAGTTTTGATGTTGGGATGACAATTCTGCAGAGTTGCAACATTTGTATGTTTTCTTGCCCATCAAACCTAATGTTAACACTGAAGCTAATATTTTCATACTTTACATATTGCAATTATAAGTTTATTTCTATAAAATATAGTTCAGTAGCTAGAGAGGTCTCATAAACCCTGGGTTTTTTCCTATAATTTCATTGCTAGCCCCTATGGTGAGAATTAGGCATTCAAAATTATTATCTTTTAAAACCTTTTAAACAAAGTTTACAGACAACACAGTGATAGAGTCAGATACAGTTAAAATATATACAAAAATGACTGAGGAATAGACACTTTAAATCTGGCATCCTAAACCTCATTAAACACTTCTACAGTGCACAGAACTGCAACTATTTCTGCGAGAAATTGGATTTGGTCCTAAATGTGGGATAAGCATTTGAGAGCTGCTGTGGGATGGTTAACCGAAGGATCACAATTAATGCCCTCTGGCCCACAGAGGGTTTAAGGAAAGCAGCTCACTGAAATGACACAGATTCCTCAGATCATCTGAGCTTATATGGAAGACAGAAAATACAAAGTTCTATTTCTCTGACTTTCAGTGGAAATCATGTGGATTAGTTATTTAACAAACCAGTAAACAAAAATATATTTCTATCAAAGCAGAAAAAAGCATAAATATTTTAATTTCATTTACAACCTGTATAAAGATAAAGGCATATACCCAGTATTAATTTAACAGTGCAGTTTGCTCAACACAAACCTGCCTGCACTGATATTTACCAGTTGTAGGAGGAGTTGGGATTAAAAAGCAGTGAAAGCATGAAGCTTGGCATACCTCCTTCCCCTAATTACCTTTTTAAATACTCTGAAAATGCAATACATCTTCAGTGAAAGAGCATTTTTCCAGTCCCATAGCCACACTGCGGATTGAAAATTGCACCTCATCACTGATTTCCATACGGCACCTCAGCAGCAGCCACAAGCATGCCAGAGGTAATGGTTGCCAGTTATATATTCAGGGCAACCTTAAAAAATTTTTTAGCACCGGTGGCATTTAAATCTATAATTTATATCCTCGGTAGGTTAATATGATTCACATTTGTACCATCCTCCTTGAAAGAAAAATAAACCTCTCAGTAAAGAGTCTTTTCTAAAGCACCCTTCACTTCAGCATCGAACCATTTGGCTGTCATTAACTAAGTCACATTTATGCAGATGAGGAATTTACCAATAAAATCTGTGCACACAGCTATCTTATTCCTCATCTCTGACCTCAGAAACTAAACAAAATAATAAAAATGATGATTTCTTTTATTGTTATCAGTCTGTCATATTTTTCAATAATGTCAAACTGCTTGCAATTTCAGGAACTGTATGCATTCAAATACATTCTCAAATTCAATGTCATTTAAAAGTGCTAATGCAATGAGTATAATAAATTAAGACTATTCTCTGTGTGTACTAGTCTTGATTAATTCCATGTTTATTAGGCATTAGTTAAATCCACTTTGCCCACTGATTTTAAAGTAAATACCTTTCTATACTCCTGAGGAAGTTTTGCTGCAATAGCAAAACTCTATAACATATTTCTAACAGAACTTTTCTAATTATTTCAATTCAAACAGCTTCCACTGCGGGAGACAATTTGGCTGCAGTCTGAGAGTTGCATCACCAGAAGCGTCCAAAGAAATCACTTTAATACACACTCAGAAAGGAACAAATGCTGTTTCTACAAGGTGTCATTCCCACTGAGACCAGACTGGCAGGTAAGTCTCTACGATAATTCCATTCTTCCCCAGGGAACAATTTTTGCCATAAAAGTTTTATTCCCATAGAATAACAGTAAATTCCCTTAAAGAGAGAGACCTTTTCTGGCTGCTGGATAAACAGAATTTTAACTGAATTTAAACTGAAGTTTAACTCACTCCATGCAGCGTCCAATACCATCAGCCTGACTACTTTACACTTCTGTCCAGACAATGTATCTTGCTAGAGGCTCTTTAGTCCCTTAGTCCCTTCCTCCTCCCTTTTTTTTTTTTTTTAAATGTCTAATTGCTCTATGTAAAGAGATTTCACTCTGCTTTTCCGTTTCCAAAGTTGTCTTTTCACACGAGCCTAACTAGTGGTGAAGAAAACAAACGTGATCTTTTAAAAATCTTTCATCACAGAATGTGAACAACAATAATTTGCGTTAAAGATGTAAATACACTAAGACTGAAATCCAAAGTACAGTCAGGTTTTCCTCTTTCTCTAATTGTCTATGTCTATTGTCTAATATCCTTTTCCTGTCTGTGCTAAGATCCACGCTTAAGGTAAAGCTGGAGGATTACCCTGATTTATCAGTGTATAAAACACTATGAAACCGGGGCACTAAAATTCAAACAGCAGTAAAGCTACTGTAAATATGTTTTGTCTCTTGCGATAGCTTCGTAGCATCAATTAAGTCAAGGCAGCAATTACTTTTAACTTCCCAATGAAGTCAATATGGTCAACAATGTCAAACCATCAAGCAGTACAGACAGTTGGTCTATGAACAGTTCTGAAAAGAACTATCACATCTTCCACTCTTCTGAAAACACTTGTCATGTCTTTTTCTCAGTAAAACTGTAAACTCCTAGGGCTAGGATTAACCCTTTCTGTACACTGTCCACTGTCGCTGCTCTAGCCAATAATTTATGCATTAGAGATATACACAGAATTCGCATTTTAATTTAAAATTAAGTTAGCAACTGTTGAAGATTGATAAATCTAGAACCATTTCATCCCTGAACACTCCCCATTCGGTGATCGTAAATGAAGACAGCCAGCTGTTCTTGGCTAATTCAGCACTTCATTCTCTACTTCATGATCCTGAACCATGACGAGCAGCCAAACCTAATGCTTAATACCTAACTGAACAGAGTATTAAGCCAGAGACTTCAAGATCAAGCATTATACTTGACCTTTTGAATTTCGTTCCAATCAATACCTCAGAAATTGATTTTTCTGTTATTCAGTATACCCAAATGGTTTCATTAAACTGAAAGATTATGGGACCTCCCAACAAAGAAAGGCCATCAGAAAATAATTCTGTAGTCTGTGTTATATAACAGCCCTAATAAATGACCAGTGAGTATCTGAGAACATTGAAAACATCCACCTCAGTTATTGAATGACAATCATACTAGCAGTGGTGTTCAGAAGAAATTATGAACTGAATTATTAAATTATCAGATTTTTGGACTTGGTTGAAAGTCTGGCATTTGAATACACAGCTGGATTTGGACAACATGGAAGTACAGCTTCAGCCATTCTCAGTTCACTGTAGCAAGTACCTCAGAAAGTTTCCTAATCCTAATGTATTCATAGTGTTTTATACACTGATAAATGTGTCCAGTTCTGGGCACCTCAGTTCCAGAGGGACAGGGAACTGCTGGAGAGAGTCCAATGTAGAGCCACAAAGTTGATTAAGGGAGTGGAGCATCTCCTTTATGAGGAAAGGCTGAGAGAGCTGGGACTCTTTAGCTTGGAGGAGACTGAGGGGTGACCTCATTAATGTTTATAAATATGTAAAGGGTGAGTGTCAGGAGGATGGAGCTAGGATTTCTCAGTGACAGGCAGTGATAGGACAAGGGGTAATGGGTACAAGTTGGAACACAAGAGGTTCCACTTAAATATGAGGAAAAACTTTTTCACAGTGAGGTTAACAGAACACTGGAACTGGCTGCCCAGAGAGGTTGTGGAGTCTCCTTCTCTGGAGACATTCAAAATTCGTCTAGACGCGTTCCTGTGTGACTTGCTCTAGGTGTTCCTGTTCCAGCAGGGGGGTTGGACTAGATGATCTTTCAAGGTCCCTTCCAATCCCTGATAATCTGTGATTCTGTGTGACTTTGGCACACCAAGAAGTTGCTCCCCATCAGGTGATAACTTCCACCAATTGTACTTTTAACCTAGAAAAATTAAGTAACTACATTACTGTGACTATTAGTCGCAATGTTTGTAAATGCTTTACTCCTGCAGAGGTGGCGAGTGTCCAAAAGATTTACGTATAATGGTAATGTCAAGGAAAGACAACAGGGAGAATGAGCTTGGAAAGGATCTCCAAGATCATCAACTCCAACTGTTAACCTAGCACTGCCAAATCCACCACTAAACCATGTCCTTCAGCACTACATCTTTTAAACACCTCCAGGGATCGTGCCTCAACCACTTCCCTGGGCAGCCTGTCCCAATGCTTAATAACCCTTTCCATGTAAAAATTGTTCCTAATATCCAAACTGTACCTCTCCTGGTGCAACTTGAGGCCACTTCCTCTTGTCCTATTGCTTGTGACTTGGGAGAAGAGAATGATCGCCACCTCGCTACAGGTGGCTGTAGAGAGAGATAAAGTCTCCCTTCAGGCTCCTTTTCTCCGGCCTAAACAACTCCAGCTCCCTCAGCCTCTCCTCACAAGACTTGTGCTCCAGCCCCCTCACCAGCTTCACTGCCCTTCTCTGGGCCAGCTCCAATCCCTCCTCAATGCCCTTCTTGTAGTGAGAGGCCTAAAACTCCCGAGTCCTACTCACCGCACTGTTCCTGACACAGGCCAGGATGGTGTTGGCCTTCTTGGCCACCTGGGCACACTGCTGCCTCATGTTCAGCCCACAGTCAACCAACACCCCCAGGTTCTTTCCTGTCAGGCAGCTCCAGCCACTCTGCCCCAGGCCTGTAGTGCTGCAGGGGGTTGGTGTGACCCAACTGCATGACCTGGCACTAATACTTTCATACAATGTGTGCTCAGGCAATTTTCTAATAAATGGACAGCCCTCACATTAAAATATTAGAGATCCTGTGGGCATATGTAAAACCAAAAGCAAATTAGGGAGTCCCTTGAGCATTTAATTAAGTGTGCAAGCATCCTTGTGTTCGTGTTCTACCTGAAAAAAAGGGTGTTAAAGATGATGAGACTATTTTCCATGGTCTGTGCCGCATTCCAAACCCACTTTTTTTCTACAAATCCTTCCTTTCCTGTTCTAATATTCAAGAAGTCTCCAACTCTACTAAATACCACAGCTTTTTCCACAGCTCTCAAATCCTCCTGCCTGGTGCCTATTCCAGTGTTCTCACAATTCTAATCCCTGGAAATATTTCCCCCTCCCACACCAAATCCTGCCTGACAGAGTACCTTCTATGTCTTCTAAACTAAACTTCCTCCATTTCTCATTTACAAGAATTGCACTTTTCCATTGAAGTTGATTACAATTAAATCAATCACAACCTCTTGGTGCTAAAGGAGAGGATTATATATTTACATTTGTGGTTTTACTATTAGATGTCCTGCTCCTCCTTGCTACCCAGAACGTACTCTAGATCCAGTAGTCTCCTTTCTTTTTCTCTTATCCTCCTGCTACACCATGCTTCACCTCAAACCTTCCTGCCCTCACAGCATCTGGATTTATGTTCCACCATAATCCCACAATGACTATAATCCAGCACTTACATTAGCCCCCCTCCTTTCATCCTTTTTTCAGTACAGCTGTTTGAGTCCACCATATGCCTGTTCTTTAACTCAGTTAAGCAATTTAAGGTTTGTAGGGTGGGGTTGTTTGGGTGCAGGCACAGGAAAGAAGGGGAATGGAAGAGCAACTTTAAAAAACTACCCAAAACAGCAATTATAAAAAAAAGTCTTTCCTGATGAAAGAAGAGGGACAAGAAAATAGTTTGGAACCGAGTGGAGGAGAGGAACATTACATGGTAATTTTCCCCAGTATTCCTCAAGCTCAATAGCAAACACACCCATTTGTCTGTTCTCTATGGAAAAACAAAAAAAAATTAAAAAGTCACTTTGCAAGATTTTTAAAACTTGTATTTCCTTAAATAAAATTAATCCTAGAAAATCTGAGTTATGGTTATTTTGGTGGAAAAATTCACAGACTTTTTCAAGCAGCCCTCAGAATACCAACCTTAGAAAAATAATAAACAGAAATTGTAAAAGTGCAGTTTTACAAATGCTTAATCTCAATGAATCACCAGTAAAAGGAGGAAAAAAACTCAACAAAACAAAATTTATTGCATGGCAACACTGAAGTGGTGGGAGTATTATCTGGCAGAGAAGAAAGAATATTAACCATTCTGTGCCTTAAATCAAAGCTGGTTTGTGGTTTTGTCTTTTTTTTTTTTTTTTTTTTTTCATGCAAAACATGTTTTTCTGATAATAAAGCTCTGGAATACCCTGGATATGAAAACAGACATATAATAAAGCAAACTACTTCTCAGTTTAACCTGCTATTGCCTTTTTTAATCAAGCTATGGCAATTACACAAAAATTCTTTGGACGTAGACACTCGTATTTAATCTGAAGAGGACGTAATATTAGCATAGATAAGACAAATATTTCTTTGGGGTCGACCAGAGGAAATATTCAAATTTTTTCCCAAACAAGAAATATCATTTGCCCTGTCTTCACTGTCAGTACTGGAAAGATCAACCCCAAAATGAAAAGCTCCAATCTTTCCCTAACACCATCTACTTCCACATAGTTTCAGTAAATAATGAAATGTCCATAAATGATGAAATGACTCCTCAGTAAGAGCAGTGATCTTTCTTGCCGCAACTCTGCTACGACTTTGCTTCTGAGCACCTCTCTTAACACAAAAATCCATAACTTCAATCCTCAACACAGCCTTACATTTGGCACAACCAGTCTGGGCCCAGGCGTGACAGCCTGAGAAAATCTCAACCTCAACTAGAACTATAAAAAATATTTTATTGAAGATAACTGTGAGGAATCCTTATGCTTCCATAGAATCAGTCAAGAAATGCCTGCAGGAGCCTTTTCCTGGATAAAAGACAAGTACATGACAGCATCACACAAAAAAACAAGACATGCAAAACTGGTCAGAAATTATTATTGAAATGGTTGATGCTTTGCGGAGGCTTGTGTAAGTTCAGTAGGGAAAAGCAGGGGGCAACATCACAGGAACTGAGCCACAAAATAATGTAAACATAATCATTATCTAATCTTATCAGATCCTCGAACTGCAATACCCAGAAAAAACTAGCAGAATAAGTTTTTTGGGTTGCAGCCCAGCAGAAAGGAACTTGAAACAGTACTGACGAGCCTTAACTCAACTGCTATTTGATTCTTGCTGCGTACAGGAGAACTGGAGTTAACAACGAGGAGAATCTTTTCCTCATTCCCCTTCCTCCTGACATTTCCCCTGCCTCCTAAGCAAAGCTACTGGCAGAACTGCAACATTTGTCTACCTCTCATATCAAAATGGCTACCAAGACAGACATAAGCCCCAACACACCTAGAGCTGTGACTCTACCCTGAGGAAACAGATTCTTAACTTTTCTTCCCAGTCCCTATAGTTTCAAGAATAACTCTTGTAAATTTTTTATTATGTATAAAGGGAAGAGGTAATTTGACAAATGACCAGTAAAAAAAAAAAAAAAGACAACCTAAAAAACTTATCGTTCCAACTTTCTTGCCCAAGAGAAACAATAAACTACAGTAATTACAATAAATGGTAGACACAGCTAAAGAATTTCTAGAAGTCAATCTCTAAAGACATTAAATTGCCAAAGCAAACAACCCACCAACAAAATTGTTTTTCATCTTGCCCTTTATTCATCGACCTTTGTTAGATCGGTTTTATGTATCTGAAAGCTCATAATTCTACATAAACACACACAATATCTGTAAATTAGTAGATTAACTTCTTAAAAAACTTGCATTAAAATGCTGATTAAGTTAATCTGAAATGACTTGTGGGAAAATATCAGCCCATATTTTTCATTGATAGAATGTGCTGGAAGTTTTGACTCTTTTTACAATGATCCAAAACCAAATCAGGCTAGTGGGTGAAAATTAAAACCATTTCAATGTAAAAGAAATTCAACAACTACCAATAATATTTTAGGCACATTATTAATAAAATTCCAATTTATCTACATTCATATATATTTAATTTAAATGACTCATTTCTAAATGTTTAACATAAAGTACTTCAAATAAGCCAAAGCAATTTTTTACTCATTTTGAAAATCATCACCTCATTAAATAAACTCCCTCATCAAAGAAACCTTGCTTGCCTACGTAATTTGTGACTTAAGAAGAAACAAACCAAGAACTTTGAAAACTGATAAAGGGTAGGTGTAACTTTCCCAGCCAATTTCAAATGCATACAATACAAAAGCTTATGTCAATTTACTAAAACAGCAGCTCCTAGGAAAAAAAAATTAATTTCTATATAAATGCACAATACCATCTAAGCAGCCCAAAAGCATGTAAAGAGGGTCACAGCTGGTGCTCCTCTAGGTGAAAAGATCAAAATAAAAATGCCAGATGGGGAAGGAGACATACTTAAGTGTATGGAATGGAATTCTTCCTCAGGGAGAAATATTCTTTGGTGATAACCCACCCGTTTCACATGTATTCTTGTTCATTTACTTCTTCGAGAGGAACAAATGTTAGTGTGGAGACTCTCTGGCTCATTTGCACAAGTCCACACTGATGGGTAAGATAGCAGCTCAGCCCCAGAGAGAGGAGAAAATGCAGAGACACTGCAAGAGACCTCTGGGGCAGCAAGAAGTCCTGATGTCAGAAAAAGAAAAAAAAAAGTTCAGTTTGAAAACTTGGCGACTCCCTTTTTCTTTCAGCCACTAACGAAATCACTGAAGAAAAATGACTATGTGACTGACTATTGTCTTCAAACATGGAAAGTCTGAAGCAGGAGGAGGAAAATACCCAAACCTTTATAGGGGTAAAATTGTGAGGATTGGAAACACTGGGGTTTTATTAAGTGTGTTGCCCTTATTACAATAAGGATTATCAAGACTTTAGATTTTATGGTTTTGAGAAAGAGAATAACGTATGAAGAGAAATCCTAATCATTTTAAATGAGTAAAATATATTGCCTGTCCGGAGAGAGGGGGAAGAAAAGAAAATCTATAACACAGGTCTAGAGAAGCTGTTCCCAGTTTAAAGACAGTAGCAGTAAAGTAGGCTGATATACAACAGTGACCATCTGGAGAGCAAAATAAGATACTGTTGTACAAAAAGAAAGTTGAAAACATACATTCACCTCATGAGATGGAAACGTGCAGGGTCAACAGTCAAATAGAAAATCAGGTGGCTTTGTTTTTAACAGATAAAATTAAATTAACAATGTTTCTCATGGTTAGAAAAGTTTTGATTCAGTTTCATTTGCATTTCCTGAACAAGAAACTGGAATTCACAATAATACTTTTTTATTTTTTCTTTCTTTTTAGTTAATTTGACCTGTTAAACTCAACAGATTAAAATTATACATTAAAAACAGAAATTTCCTTAACATCCTCTTCTGAATTTCTTATTAAGGATCCTATTGAACTGGCTAGAATAATTATATACCAGAGACTGAGATAAAGCCATTAAATATGGCAGTAGATACAACACTTTGCTTTTTTTTATGTAATAATCCCTATTTGGCTCAACCGAAACAAGAGGTCTGAGTCACAGGAAATGCATTTCAGAGAAAAGTGCACTGAATTTTTATGAATGCTATTTTATCTTGAAAAACTCTTTATGTTAATTTTTTTGAACTATGATGCATGTTTTTACAATAACTTCAGTTCCTTTCCAGCTGTGTTCATAAATGCCTTACACTTCTGAACAGCTCAGGAATAGCAGTGAAGTTTACTTGAAAGTCGCACAAAACTGTTTATCTCTACAGTGTTTGAACCAATTGCAGAAACACTGTCTGTGAGCACAGACAGACTGACTGTCTTCAGAAGCATTTGTGATTGTTTCAGCTATGATTAAATGGGAATGACAAGTATCTTGATAAAAGAATTATCGCATTTCCCTTGTAATCTCTTTCCAAAGCAATATCATTTTGTAACAGTCTTCAGAAAAATCAAAACACATCCGTTGTCTGCTGTAACAAAATTCCTATACATAAATACCAAATGGAGGCTTACTTACTTCTTTGCGCATTAGAAAGTGATTCAACTGAGATTTATATATTGATTAAAGGGAGCAGCAGGGAGAAAGAAAACACCTCAAATCACAGAAGAACGCCGCTGCCACCAGGCTGCGATGAACCTGAAAGCTGATATCTTACAGACTGGTACCAGTACACTCGGATACACGCAGGTTCACAGAAACTTCAGTGTAATGTGGATGAATATTCATGACTTAAACTGATCTTTAATTGTAGATTGAAGAAGGAGCTGAGAACGGTGAAACATGACATCCTATATTCTCATACTACTTAGCAGAAATGAACCTTGCAAACAAGCCTTTTAACCAGTACCTGAGGGACTTTTCACAGGGTGGTGAGAATCTGATTATCTCAGCCTCTTTCCCCCTGGAATACTAACCCTGAGTAAGTGGACACAAAAGCTTCCCTTTAGAATGTCAAATAAGTTACCTGCTTCAGTTCAAAGTTAATTAAGATGCAAATTGAAGACACAATATTACAGCATAGTTCCCTAACCCTAAATGAAGATATTTCCACAGTGTAGGGGACAGCTGCTTAGAGCATTTTTCATGCCAGTATGTTTAGACTTAATGGTATACACTTCTTGTGGTAACCAGAGTCAAGCAAATTTTAACTCTATGGTGTTTACATGGCTCTTGACTTATGAAGGCAGTCACCATCTGACAGACAGATTCATACTGTGTTTTCTTCACATAAAATAATTCCCTTCATTAGGGAAGTAATGACAATGGGACACCAGTATTGCTGGCTGATGAATGCCAAAGCCTGTTCCACTAAATAGTGGTAATGACAAAATTGTCTTAGACTCAAAGACAACAGAATATTTCCATTTTGAATTTTATCAAGCTTCTAAAAGTAACACCTACAGCACACGCAAGCATGTCTAACATAATCACAAGTTCTGTAAGACTTATTAATACTAAAATTAAAAATTCATAAAATTAATCTTAATATATGATAAATTGCATTAACTCCTTGAATATCGGGAGTAAAACTATCCAAACAGTGGCTCCACATAAAATATTTACCTCTGACCCTTGTTCTAATCATGTGCAGTACAAATTAGAGACAAATACAGTCAGTCATTAATTCGACAGGGAACAGAAATCAGCAAAACATACTCCCAGTAATTAGTATGTTAAATCATGAAACTCGTCTTAAAGTTCCTAATCATGACCTCTGATAGACATATCACAAATATGTGCCGAAGCATACTATTATTCTTATGTACACGTTCATACCTGACTCACCGCTACACCTAGTCACTAGTGCTCCTGGAAAGTGTCTAAACAGTATCTCACTCCATATAATGATCAGTAAAACTCTCCATCATTTTAAAATTCTTCTTTGTTTGAGAACATGAGAAAATCCCTGGCAATTTCATAGATGGTTTCATATGTGGTTTCTACCTTTCTTGAAAGGCAACAATGGAAAAAATGGGAACTGAAACAAAGCAGATTCCTTTGCTGCTGCTGCTGACTGCTTTTGCATTAAACTGTGGCAAGTAAAATAAGCCACTGCTGACACCCACGACACTTCCAGCCAGGCTCTGACAGGGAAGTAGCATACAGTACCAAGCCAATTGTGCAGAAAGCAAAAGACAAATACTAGCAAAGAATGGCAGAGGCTGCAAACACGTATAGCACTGCAAGGATTTACTCTTTTTGAAATATATTCTAGGCACAATGTGACATACAGATTTTCATACATTTTTACTGCAAGTGGCCTAAAGTGAAAAATACGAGTAAGTGGCAATGTAAGCAAAGAATACAAATGTACTAGATAAACACTTTAAGCTAAAAGGACATAAATAGCCATCAAGTACGAAGCTAAAAGGACATAAATAGCCATCAAGTACTTCCAGTAGCTGTGGAAAAAAAAGCAACAGAAGAAAGGTCAGTGATATCTGTATTATGTTATACACTGAACATTTAAAAGGCAAATTTTGGCAGACTTAAAAGGATCAGCAGCTCCCTCTGTTAATCGTTTGGATGGAACTTGTTGTGTTAGTTCACAATATGATCTCGATTAAACATTCAAAAAGAGAGAGAAAAAAATCAATGGAGAATCCTCTCCCACTGCGAAATTCTGCAAATGAACCTCATTCATTAAGTGATAATTAATACTGTCATCATTTAAAACATTTGACTGTAAAAGAGTAGGAATTCTCTCTTTCTCGATGTCCCTGATCTAATTTACAACAACCTTTTGAAAGTGGAAAATCCAAGTTGGAAGTTTATCAGTACTATGCTAATTCCCACTATGTCAGTGACGGGCAATGACAGAAGTAGCCTTCCACAGTTTCCACTAAAGGCACATTAACCCTCACAAGTGGATTTGGACTTTGTGTACAGACAAGAATAACCACAGTAGCAACTGTTACTGGAAACCTTTTGTGAATCTGGCTCCAGGTAACACTGTTTTATCAAAATTAAGCAGCTTTGCAAAATCAAGTCTTGCATTCAACTGTCACAGAGCCTGGCCTACTGACTCCTGTGTTCCTCTCCTATTTCTGTGTGTACGAAAAGGTGGAATGTTAAACTCTAGTCTTTACGTGAACATACGTATTATCAGCTTCTTTAAAATGTTAATCTTTTGATCAGCAAGTACCTGATACAGAATTCCAAATACCACAGTATCTATGTAAAGAGCAAATATATTCAAGGACATTTCTTGTTGGAGATTCTGTCATACACTGGTGTTCTGATACAACTCCAAGACTTATCTATTTACAGATATCTCTATTCTAACAGCATATTTCTACTTGACTTTACATCACACAGAGAAGAACACTGAAATTGCTATGTCAGATAAGAGCACAGGATCTCTTCCAGCTTTCTGTTGCAGAGTAGCAAGTACTAAGTATTTTAAAGGAAACCGCAGAGATCATCATAAGAGACAGCTCTTATTCAGAAACATGGCCATACAGTACCTTTTTTTTTTTCTTTACCTATCACCTATTAGTTACTTTCTGGCTTTTACAGTGAAACATGACTTTTACGTCTTTTAGCTTTCACTAACCTATGTGAATTCTTTATTCGTGCAAACAGCATCAAGGAACATCACCTTAGAAGAGACTGTGCTGTGAGGTTCAATTATCATAGTATGAACTAAACTGTACAGCTGAAATTATGCATATTGATGAAAAATAATCAAGGGTATATTTAGCTTCCCCTGAAAAGTCCTTCTTTCTACTTTTCCTATGAATTTCAAACTAAAAACATTTTGACATCGCTCTATTTATGATTGTTCTGTTTATCAGCTTTGCACATCATTATCTTAAGATTAAGGTCCTCTGCAGTCTTACATTGACAGAATCAGGTATATTCCTTTCCTAGGAGCTTACACTCCTAAAAAGAAACACCGGAAATTGCTCAACACAGAGCAGTAGAAATGCCCAGAGGAAGTATTTTTTGTTGTGTTAATTACATTGGTACGCGTCTATTCATGCTCTGGATTTCAATCCGGTCAATTTGTCCAAATGACAAATAAATGATGACACAAACGTATGCTGTAAGATCAAATCATCAAGCCACATGATTTCCCCATTACATAGACAGAAGATTTTTCTGTCGTATATCTATGACAAAAGAGGCACTTTTTAAGAACAAGTGGATGGAGATGTGCCTGTTTCCTGTGTATCCAGAGGCAAAATCTTTGGTTTTGAAACTGAGTTCACATTTATAAGTCTTTGTTATTTTCTCCCAGTTCCTGCTACCATGTAGGGACACGGAAATGAAGCTGGTGACTCACTCATGTTCAGCTTTCCTGTGCCTCCGCTCTGTGTGCTGACCAGAGTCTCTACTTGCTTTCTAACCTTTTGTGTACGCAACTAAGCTGTAAGAGAGAGAGTCATTTATGAGCTTGTTACCTCCTTAGGAGATACAGAACACTGCATAGAAGGATTTACAAAATGCAAAAACTCTAACATGCCTCTCCCATTATTGGTGGAAGAAAGAGAAGAAAGGATGAAAACTCCAATTCTTCACGTCAGCTTCCTCTCTTCCTCCCTGTGCCTGCAGCACACATTTTGGTCAATCAGAAATTAACATTTTGCAGATATTCATTGTTTTATGCTGTCATGCAGCAGGCAAACACCATGTATAATATCTGAGTACCTTTGAGTTGGCTTTGTCATTTGTTTCCTGTCCTGTTCACTGGATAAAAGACATTTAGTTTGGATAAATAGGAGAGTGTACTGTTACGGAAACTAAAATAAATCTGCTGTAACCAAGATTTTTGCTTTGAAATGAATTATATGGGAGTCTGTTGCACTTTTGTAAATTACTTAAATAAGCTAGAGTTTGGTTGTATGCTTTTTTTTAAATTTTAATCACATTTAATTTAAGATAATTTTCTCGGGTACACATGGCCTGAAAAGATGAGCTAATAAGTCATTTTAATCACATATGTTTTTTTCAGAAATCTGTTTGCCAGACACACAATGGGAAAAGAATAAGAAGGATGGCATAAAGAGAATGAAATGGTCAAAACATACCTGCAACAATTCACCTTTTCTATATGTTTTTTTTTAAACCAGAATGTTCTAGTCCTTCATTACTGGGCACAGACAAGTGACTTCTGTGACTAAGTATAAGCAGATTACAGGCTGGTTAACTAACCAAGACTGTCAGTATAATTAAGTTTCTGAGGTTTCTCAGGAACACCAGCTACCAAATCTGGAATATCTAAAAACTGCTGTAGCTTACTCAATTGACAGAGACTTGATCGAATTATTAAAAGCTACAAAAAACATATACTTTTGATGAAAAAAAAGCACAAAGGTTTGTTTCTCCCCCTCCCGCCCCAGGAAAATGCCAGAAAACAGAATTAGGCTGAAGCCAGGGAAGGAAGTGACTAAGCACGCAACTGTAACCATTTGGAATAAATCATTTTTATGCCAGTCACAGTGTGAATGAACATAATTATATGCTTCTTAACTTTGTTCATGTTTTTCTCTTTCAGTTGCAAATCTGCTCAACTGTCATGTTTAGTTTTCTCTTCAAAATGTAACTAATGCTGTATAGTAACACATCACTCTGTCTTTGGGTTTGAAATCACAATCTCCGAATACTAAACTTTAGTCCAAACATAAGTCCTAATAAAGGTCAGATAGAATGCTTTTTTCTCTGTAGAGTTTTTTATGCATAAGCAAGCAAAAGGAGAAACTGCAAATTACTTTACAGTATCACAACAGGTCAAATGAAATCAAGCTATTCTGCACTCTTTAACTGCTTACACCTGTATGCCTGCTTATACTGAAAAGCAGTAAGACTAAGAAATGCAAGAATAACTGTCTTTTCTTTAATCTAGGTCTGGTCCTAAGAAATGCTATGTGTACATATCCTTCATCTCAACTAGCTGAAAAATTCGAGCTACTCATTACAATTTTTATATGGAAAATTAAAGGTAAGCTTTCAAAATGGAACTGTTGTACCATCAAAAAGGGTCCTACAGTGTACAGAAGCCTATTAAGCAAAGATTTGAGATAATTTGGCATTTAAAAAAGAAGCCTGTTTTCCTATATTTGACAATTATGTTATCCTCATGTGGAATGTGAGATGCTAAAGGCAAAGGCATGAAGGCAGAGGGAACAGTTGAGGGGGAAAGCATAGCCTTCAGGCTTTTAACTACACATCAACATTGAAAACTAAAAACATCTATAGGGTTTGGTATAAAATAAAACACTGTCAAAATTGCCATATTACTGACATTACCATCACCTTGTTAGTCCTTAGTCAAATTTTACTGTTCCTGTTCCAATCAATAACATGGGACATGCTCAGAGCTCCTTCCTTTCCCTCTGGACAGCACTGGACACCACCAAGATTATTTTTTTTTTCTTCTTACAAAGAGTCTTTCTGTCAGAAAATATTTATTTGTATAAATGTTCTATTGAAAGGTAACCATTTAAAGGAGGAAAACTTCATCAGAGTATGCTTCCCATTTTCCAATTCATTCTCAAAAAAACGTATTCATATGCATGTGTACGCTTCACCAACCCACAGTTAAACTGCTCATCATACCAGTTCTATGTAGACTATTAAATAGAGACAGACATTTACACCCCACAGTTTTCTCTTCAGTCTTTTTGAGACACCAAAGACCCACACTCCTCCCTTTTGCTGCTCATCAACCATGACCATCATTGCCAAGTCATGTACTCCCCAGTCAATGAGAGCCTGGAGCAGCCTATGATATCAAATAGAGCCTCAAGGGGCACATAGGTCATGTTCTGAAAACAGTTGCCCCCCATCCCTTCTGGTTCTTCACAGTGATGTCACACTGCTGGAACCAGGTTCCAACTCAATTTGAATTCAGTTAAGCAATGCCTCCAGCCTGATGTCCCAGCCATTATAGAATTCTCCATGAACAAAATTTTCTATAAAATCTCCATGTTAATCTGGCTCCCCAGGAAGTAAATTCATTACTGTTGCCACCTACCAGTTTGCCACTGATACATGTACGGAGTTGTTATTGCAAGGTAGAAGCCCAATACCCCTTGAAGAACAAATCATACTTCATAAGCAAGCATACTTCATGGTGAACCTAAGAGTTTTTGAATACTTTAAGGCTATGTAAACCCCAGATGTGCTGCCTGGACAATAGGAGTAGGCGCACTCTTCCAGCAATGGCATACTGGCCCATAAAAGAGTGGGAGACATTTGCAACAAGGGTTTATTGTAACCTAACCTCCCTGGCATCTACAGGCAGAATCACAAGCAGAGGCCACTAAGACCACCTTTCGTTTTGCACCTACATATCTCCAGGGCATGTATTGTATGTATCACGCTCTGCAGGTTGAAGCTAACACTATGTAGAAGACCTAATTTCTTTTCATTCAGTGATAATCATTTGCCTTCTACCACTTCTACTCATATTCTCCTTTCACCAAGATGCTAGAGGATAAGCCTGAATGAATGAACACTAAATCCACTGAAACAGAAGCAGCACCTATCAGTTTCACAGAGTAAAGCTTTGGATCTCATGTAGTTGCGTCTCCAGAGGATGAGACTGAAGACCAGGCTGCTTGCCTTCAAACAGCTTCAAAATCATAGGACAAAAGGTCAGTTGGGGAACAGCTGAGTGTCCAATGCCTCATTAAGGATACAGGAGTTATGATAAGATGCAGAAAATCTATCCACTGGATGCCATAAACAAAGGTTTTAGACATGTATGCAGCATTATCTACCCTGGGACAGCTTAGAGGCCCCTGTGACCTATCCACAATGCACAGATTTAAACAAAACTGTACAGCTGGAAAAGCTTCATTTTCAACAGTGTGTAGCTGCGCATGAGAAAAGCGATAGCCTGTGCTGCCCTGTGAACCATGGCACTGAGGAGATCCTCCGGGTATACACAAACTGACAGATGTGTCCCTGATGTCCTCTACAAGCAATCAGATGTTACTGAGGTGACTGACTCCTAGAAAGGGGGCATGGATCTTATTCAGCTTCAGATGTTCCTTCAGCTTATCACAGAATTTGTAACATGGGATCCTTTTGCCCTTACAGAGGCCAAGGGAGGCTTTGCAAAGCTAATTGTCCTAGCAGGAGAGCAAGGGGATATTTTCATTTATCCACCTCCCCCACCTACCATGGTCCTTTAGGTTACTACTGAGAAACTGCTGGGATAAGATCCTGCCTACTCTCAGTCCTCTTTCCCTGTTTCTCCAGAGCATTTTCTGTTGCCTCGATTTCCCGTGCCTTCATGTTCCTTGAACCTGCTTTCCCACACTTCCCTTTCCTTATGTCCGCCTTTGGCAAACCCCGTATCCTGAGTTTCCCTCTGTCTTCCCACACTCTGATATTTACACGGGGAGTTATACTCCCCCAGCTCTAATCTGATCCTCATGGAACAGCAGGTTCATTTAATCACTGGCTCAAAAATTGCAAACACATTTTATTAGACTTATCTACTCCTAATGATACAGTGATAGCACACCACAGTACCATTTAGAAGAAGCTACTATTGCTAACCCAGCTGACTGCTAGTTTCTTCATAGTGCAATAAAGCAAGGGAAAGGCATACATTGTCACTTCATAACCCCAAACAGAACACAGTGCAGCACTTGTTAACTACTGCTCTCCAAAGGGACATGCGGTTACACACACAAAGGCACTCCCAGATCCAAGAGCTCTATCTGTGAACATAAAAATGCTGGAGTCTAAATTCTGAAGTCTGTGCACTAAGAGCATAATGCACTCTGGCTAAAAAGGATCAGACTTCTTTTCTGAATGGATTTCTTATTAGAGTAACAGAATCGGAAACATTTAAAGAATAAGTATGATTTGTCCTGAGAAAGGCTGACAAGCAAGTGACAAAACGGGGGAAGGCTTTTGACTGCTAATTTACATGGAATCCCATTAGCATCTGGTAACTGCTTGTTCCTTACGCTTCGGGAAGTATCCATCTCTTCCCTGCACCCCTCATGCCCTTCTACTGGAGCCTGATAATTCTGTCTTCCCACCTTCTGAAATGTATTTAGCAAACAGATATAACCTGGTCATTACAGGTACCTTCTCATAACCCAGAAAAATCCAAGATTTGCTGATTCCCTTTTCCTCTGCAAAACGTTTCAGTTCCAAACCAGTTTTGTGGAGGAACAGGTTTTCACAGTGAATGTCATAGTTTGGTTCACCCTTTACTATTCCGGCTGGAGTTCAGCTTTCCACAGGGAGGTGCAGCTAGGCACACAGACCACAGCCAGAATGAATGGGAACAGAAAATATACCAGAATTTAACTACATAACCAAAACCAAAGCAAATTACTGCAAAATCAGATAGTAGTAAAATCTATCTAGAACAATTTCCAGGCAGAAAACCTATTGAAGCTTAGTGAAAAGAATAAAATCCAGGCCATCCTTACCTTGGGATAGTGCATCATTTCCAAACAACTTTGAATTTAATGTGTCTGTTGTGCTGATGAAGAAAACATTGTGTTAATCACAGGCTCTGCCCAACACATCACTTTTCATCTGTATGAACGCTAAGACATATTCAGCAACACGTTTGTCAATGTATTTTTTGGTGTATGTCATTTTCCCCCTCAGAAAAACAAACCGGAGGTATTAAAAAAAAAAATACAGATACAGTCCAATCTAAAACTAAGAAGCTGCCCAGGTTGTGTGATGTTTCAATTTAGGTCCAAGGCTGAAATCCTAAAACAGACTGTGTGTGAGAGTACACAAATAAACACGGTATTTCTCTTAAGAGTACCTGTCTTTGCAGAAGTGCATAGAATGCTGCCTTCATAGGCAGAAGAGAAGGAAGGACAAGAAGTCACTGAGCCTTGTGTTACGTACGGTGTTTACCTCCCGCTGTTGACGGGGAGCTGCTGCTCAGGACGGGTGGCAGGGCTGCCCTGCAGTGGCGCAGACAGGAACTTGGAATGCCCTAGGACTACGGCAACTGTCCCGCAGAATGAATACACACACACTCACATGGAGTACAAGCTTAATTCGCACCAAGCCTTCAACAAACTCCTGTCTTTTAGGCACTCAGAACTTGTGGTATTAGTTGTAATGAAAACTAGCTTATCCAGAGAAGTTAACCGTTTCAGCTTTGAGTTCTTTTTTCCTGGTTACATGAGATAGATGGTAAGGCAGTGGGGTTGCACAGATATTTAAGGTGTAGTTGATATGAGGCAAAGGTTAAATCACTTATAAAAGGTATTTTCTTATCTAAAATGCAGCATTAATTCTCTATTTTTCATAGTTCATAATATGGCCAAACTGGTCGGAAGTTTCATATGAACGGTTTCATACTAGGAGCAGCTTTATTTCCACAATTTGAAAAGAACCCATTCAGCTGTACAAAGATACAGAAATGTAATTTTAAAAAACTGTTTATCAGACACTGGCACTTTTCCTGCTTGTGTAATTCAAAAAGGATCTCAGTAAAGAAAATTGAATTTGGCAATCCATTAACATAGATTTGATGCTCTCTCTGTTCATCTCTTGATGTCTCACCCCTTTCAGAAAAATGAAAATAACTCATGGTAAAAGAGTGGCTGTTCCCTCTTATTTGTCCAGTGTATTGGCAACTATTGAAACCTTGGAAAAGCTACTGAAACTCTGCTGACTCATGGTGGCAGAGAAGTTACTCGTTAACTCCACAATGAAGATGGAGCAGGGAGAGATGACAAAAGAGGAAAAGCCAGAAAACAGGCAAAGTCTGGGGAGCAGGCTCAGACTGAGCTGGTATATTAAGTAGCACCAACTTGTCAGGAGAAGGAGTTTGTATGCTCTCTGAAGCTTTATATGCTGCGTTTGAACCAGCTGAAGATTTACACCTAATTTCATGCCATCTAAGTTTAGGAACCTAACAGCCATTTATTGAAATTATAGCTGTCACAGGCATCCTCTACTGTCAACAAAAGAAGAGCGCAGTTCCAAAAGGCAAACTGGCTTACTGAAGGTCTGAATTGTCTTCTGAAGCTGCCCATCCTGCTCCACCAAATACAGCGAGCCCCCAAGGCAGTGATGGAAAGTCTGTAACAGGCACACCAGGACTGGCACGTGACACTCCTGCCAGCAGTACAGCTCCCCAGACTATCACACTTCCCAGTGCAGCCTGCAGTTTGTCGCTGGCTCCTCAGCCCTACAGATCAGATTTAAGAGCCAGAAACAAGCTGCAGCTGAGAATGGGAGATGGTGACGGTGACAGAGCTTAATGGAGGAATTAACCCTTTCCCTCTTCACATATCTGACCCAAAGGGAGAATTTTCACAGGATGTGCCTTGATGCAGGTACGTATTTCTGACTCACAACATGGAAGATGTTCATAGTTGTTAGCCAGGGGCAACTGTGCTCCTAATTTAGGCACTACAGATAGGTGCATTAATACTAGTGGGATTACTCTAAGCCTGAAGTCATTCACAGACTAAGTACTAGGCAATGTTGGCATTTTAATGCGTGGAAAATTTCTGGTTTCACCTCATTTTAAGTTCTTCTACCCTCACAGCAGTGAATAATAAGGGAAAAGTCAAAGCACATTATTCCAAGGGGTAAGGATTCTGCCTCAGAAAGGAAAAGCAGTTCTCAGAGCTGTCTGGTTGCATTTGAGGGACTGTAATCTCTACTCTTAACGAGTGGCACACTTCTCTTCAGGCTCTGGCCTGTTCTTACATGACAAAGAGCCATGATTTTACACTTCTCCACCGTTGTCTCCAATCACATACTTCTTGATGAAGGAAGACTGCCAGCTTGGTGCCTTTGCTGTAATGCCATCTTACCTTTGCTTTGCCCAGATAAGAGGACATGTCCTTTCTCTACAGCACACAGGAAAGAGGGGAAGAGTAAGGAAAGAGAAGAAGGCACTTTATGCAATATAAAAAGACTGTCCAGAGTCACACATCTAGAAAAACTCTGCATATTGTACCTTCACATAAAGTCCTGCCCATGTCATAAGTTACAGTAAAAACAATTCCCCTGATAAAGGTACTACATCAAGCTGCTTAGTCCCTATATTGTAAGGGTTATGGAAGCCTGTGTTTGAAGTGTTAGTGTTGTGGAACGAAGTGACAGCAAGTTGGGAAATAAATGAGCACAATACTCTCTTCTAACCTCCTGGCACGGTGCCTTTTAACAGAGAAGAAAACAGCAAAACGGCAAAATGTCAGCTCCAAAACATTTTTCATGTTATAAAATATAGTGTCCCCACTGCAACACTTGATAAGAGACACACCAAGGGGGCTGCTGCTTCACTAAAAACCAGTGAGTTATTGCAAAAAGGTCATGTGAACACATGTAGACTGCAGTAAGAAAAAAAATCCCCGGGGATTGAAAATTTGTATCTATGTCCTACAAATGTCAAGTTAGCCCTTCAGACAAAAGTCTCAGCAGCTCATGCTGAGCTATTAAGTTCAAGGGTGCAAACAGCTTTCACAACCAGCACAAGAGACTAAGAGGATTTGGATATTTCAGCACAGCTCACTAGTTTACATGGAAGCTGACCATTCTGCTTCTATTAGTCACTCAGAACAATCACTCTTTTCCCAGCAGAGCTTACTCATTTGCAAGATAAAAGGAAGACATTTCTGCACATGCCCATAATACTCTTCACCACTGGGGGCAGCTTTACATAAGACTGCATCCGCGGAAAGCAAAGCAACAGTCGGACGGAGCTCTCAGAATGACAGTATGCAGAAGTGAGCAGAGCTTGTTCGTTGTACGGGCTTATTCTACCTTCTATGCTACAAAGCAGCTTCCTGGCCGGATCGGGTACTGAGTAAGGGAACTGCTGTGCTATGGAATACAGACGTGTGAATTCAGATAGCTAAATGGTGCTTGGAGGAATCAAACATGCTTTCCTATAAAGAGAAATTTTAAAAGCCAGGTTCCTAGCTATAAAGATGCAAAAACGTAATATCCATGAAGATCCTATTACCTAGGAAGAATTTGACATTTTGCTCCGAATGCTGTGTTGGGATTGATTTATTCTTGGAGTGTTCTGCATGGCTGGCAAAGAATAATGTTCCAAAATCGGTCCATCTCCCAAGGGGTCCAATTTTTCTTCCTGGGTGTCAGCGAGCCCTGACTCACTACAGTGCAGCTGACAGGGGCTGCCATGCTTGTGGCACACTAAGCAAAAAACAAAAGACCTAAGGACGACCTTTGAACAGCACAAAGGATGGGTATGTTTTTCATGTTATTTTTTTAATGTATAGTTCATAGCCACTGCATAGCCTGTGCTTTAGTTACTCCATAGACTTACCTTGATGTGATTTGTTATTACAGTTAAATTGCTGAGGGATTACACCTTTTACCCAACTGTTTTTCAGTATTTATATAAAGGCATTCTTTAAAAATATTTGAGTAAAGAAAACAATGTGAAAAGTAGTCGAGTCGAGCTAGGGATTTGTAAATGATTGTTGAGATAGAAGATTTTAGCATGATTGAAAGAAATGACTGATGTGTGGGGGGATAACTTTTCTAAGTTGTTTTTATTTCCAGGTTTCAATGTAATTAGGCTACTGAGCGGATCAGCTGTAGCTCTGGTAATAGCCCCTACTGTATTACTGACAATGCTTGCTTCTGCTGAACGAGGATGCCCTAAGGGCTGTAGGTGTGAAGGCAAAATGGTATATTGTGAATCTCAGAAATTGCAGGAGATTCCCTCAAGTATATCTGCTGGTTGTTTAGGTTTGTCCCTTCGATATAACAGCCTCCAAAAACTAAAATACAATCAATTTAAAGGTCTTAATCAACTCACCTGGCTCTATTTAGACCATAACCACATCAGCAATATTGACGAAAATGCTTTCAATGGAATACGCAGACTAAAAGAGTTGATCTTGAGTTCCAACAGAATCTCCTATTTTCTTAATAATACCTTCAGACCTGTGACAAATCTCCGGAACTTGGATCTGTCATACAATCAGCTGCAGTCTCTGGGATCTGAACAGTTCAGGGGCTTAAGGAAGCTGCTGAGTTTACATTTGCGGTCCAATTCCCTAAGAACCATCCCTGTTCGAATATTTCAAGATTGTAGGAACCTTGAACTGTTGGACCTGGGTTATAATCGCATACGAAGTTTAGCAAGGAATGTCTTTGCAGGCATGATCAGACTGAAAGAGCTTCATCTGGAGCACAATCAATTTTCTAAGCTCAACCTGGCACTTTTTCCAAGGCTAGTCAGCCTTCAAAACCTTTATTTACAGTGGAATAAAATCAGTGTGATAGGACAAACTATGTCCTGGACCTGGAGCTCATTACAAAGACTTGATTTATCTGGCAATGAAATAGAAGCTTTCAGTGGACCTAGTGTTTTTCAGTGTGTGCCCAATTTACAGCGCCTCAACCTGGATTCAAACAAGCTCACATTTATTGGTCAAGAAATTTTGGATTCTTGGATATCCCTCAATGACATCAGCCTTGCTGGGAATATATGGGAATGCAGCAGAAACATTTGCTCTCTGGTAAACTGGCTTAAAAGTTTTAAAGGGCTGAGGGAAAATACAATTATTTGTGCCAGCCCCAAAGAGCTGCAAGGGGTGAATGTGATTGATGCAGTGAAAAACTACAGCATCTGTGGCAAAAGTACCACGGAAAGGTTTGAATTAGCGCGAGCTCTCCCAAAGCCAACGTTTAAACCAAAACTCATCAGGCCTAAACATGACAGCAAGCCCCCACTGCCCCCAACTATTGGAGCCACTGAATCAAGCTCTGAACCCGAGCACGACGCAGAACACATCTCCTTCCATAAAATCATAGCAGGCAGCGTGGCCCTTTTCTTGTCTGTGCTTGTGATCCTGCTGGTAATCTATGTGTCATGGAAGCGTTACCCAGCCAGTATGAAGCAGCTGCAGCAGCGCTCTCTTATGCGAAGGCACAGGAAAAAGAAAAGACAGTCACTGAAGCAAATGACTCCAAGCACACAGGAATTTTATGTAGATTACAAACCCACCAACACTGAAACCAGTGAGATGCTGCTGAATGGAACAGGACCCTGCACGTATAACAAATCAGGCTCCAGGGAATGTGAGGTATGAACCATTGTGATAAAAGAGCTTTTAAAAGCTGGGAAATAGTGGTGCTTTATTGAACTCTAGGGACTATAAAGGGAACGTTTTTCTCACTTTTCTGGCACAGCTCTTCATGTCACTTTTTTGTACATTCATAATACTGGTCATTTTACTCTCATACATAATCAACTCATTGAAATTTAAATACCACAATCAATGTGAAGCCTGAGCTCTGGTTTAATACAATACCTATTGTACAAACCCTCTACTGATTTCATTAAAGTCTCTCTTGTTTTTAAATAGAAAACTTCTTTCATAAGTAATCCACTGCACCTGCAGCGACTGTGCCTCTGTTTAGGGAGAAAAATGACAACAATGAAAAAAAAACCAAAATCAAGCTCAGCTCCCCACAATCCCCCCAATCTAACCCCAGCCCTTGCTCTGAAACTCACTTTTTGAACCAAGAACAAACTAAGACGCAGGTACTGTAGCATCATAGGAATTCTGAGTTGTCTGAGGAGACAGATGGTGCAGAAACCACACTGAAAGAATGCCTGATCTCTGCCTGACACAAGATAAAATAAAAAAGCCAGTGGGCAGTTAAAGCACTGTCGTAGGACGTGAGATGCCACACCAAAAGCAATGCAGGGGGAAACATAGGCTTAATAAAAATTTAAGAATAAAAATATAGAATGAGATTTACTCTACTGCATTATAATACAGTGTTTCTAGGGCTGATAGCTATTAATTGAAACCTGTTTATGTGACTTCACACAAAAGATGCCAGTGTTTATCCCTTACATCCAGTTGCCTTTCAGAAAGTAGTCAAAAGGCATTCATTAAATGTGGAGTAGAAATTCCTTATTGATGCAATTAGAGGAACTGAAATGTGCAGCAGCAAAAGCAAGACCACTTCCTGCACACATTTGTTTCAGTGCTCATTAGAAATTCTCTTTTCAAGACTGTCAAAGACATTAATGTAGCTGAGGAAACCATTAAATCTATCATTTTCTTCTATTTCTTTTTATTTGCTAGGCTGAGCTTGTTAGGGTTTTGTGATGTGTTTTGCACGCTGTCCCTCTAATAACTAAACAAAGCTTCATTACTTACAAAGCCAAACAGTGTACATTTTAGAAATACTACAACTGCAAAGAGCTTTCAGAGAAAATTGGTTACTCACTTATCTGGGATGAGTGCATCCAAAAATCCTTAAAGAAACGAGTGACAAATCATTTTTCTCTCTTAGCAAAATCTTAATGACATTACCAGAATTCACAGATAGTCATTTAATACTTTCATTGGTAGTTCTGAACAAAATAGAGATTTGTATCCCAGCTGCTCCCTGCCCTCCCTCTCCCAAAGTCATGTATTTTTGTTGGTTGCAGAAGAATATGACATCCCCCATGTTTCCAAATAAATCATTCCTCCTATTCTGATTAACAGAAAGGGGGGATGTGGTGTGGTGGTGGTTCATTCTTGAGACAATACAGCAGTGCCTATATAGAAGCAAGTCAGTAATTTAATTATCTCTATTTTACAACTTGATTTGGCTTAGTAAACTGCACGTCTTCAATCACTTGGGAGGGAATGTTTCTATAAAGCATTTTCACTGCAGCAGATTAGAAGCAGCAAAACCTTAGCAGAATGTTCTTCTGAATTTTTACTGGAAAAAACCTAGTCGCAGCCAATCACCTTGAAATATGCTAGACACAATGAAAACAAAGCTAGAGAATACCTCTTAAAAAGAACTTGAAGGGGGTCTGGTTTGCTTTGTTATTTTTCATATAATGAAACCGGTTCTCATTTTCAAGGACTGTAGTGAGAAAATATCCGAGAGTAGAAGCCTGAGACTAGACTGAATCCTGCAACACTGAGACCCTGTTATACTGGGTACAAAGAAGATCCCACACAGTTAATAATGCAAGTTCATGAGACGCTTTAGCAGCACAGAGCAGACTGAGATCTTTAACCTGAGTTGCACCTTGAAAGTTGCTATGAGAAAGTCAATACACATTGAATTATATTAGCTATTATGGGACTCACAGGTCTTGGTTAGCTGTGTTCTGAAGGATTACAGTTTGCTATAAACTTCGTGTTAAGGACCATCTCTGTACTTCTCCAGGCTTTGATGACTGCAGTGGTGACTAATATCAGGTACAGGCAAAGCAGGAAAGATTTAGTGTAAAACATACATATGCTGATATATACATATACACACACATGTGTTTGTATATATATATATTAAAGAAAATTTTGTTATTTAGTTTTGGGAGTGCTAACTACAATCAGAAAATAATTTCATGCTATTAATTTGGAATTCTTACTATTGAAAATATTTAATATATATTCTAAAACTTAACAGACTGTGATTGTGAATGACTTGTTTATAACTGAGTTTGACTTTATATGCTCCTTTTATGCTTCTTTAATGTCTTGTTCTAACCATAACAATATTCAGAAGGAACCAATCCATAACCTTCTACAGAAAGCAATACCTGCAAAATTATCACTAACTCCCTTTGAAAAATATTTAATTATGGGTGTGAAATAGAAAATAAGACCAATATGTCATTAATCATAGATAGATAACAAAAATAATAATGAAAATCCAGCATGTTTACATTCAAGCACAGACAAGCTCAGATCAACTAATGCATTTATTGCCTGAAAAACTGGAGATTCTCTTTTCATGAATTTCCAAACACTAACCAAACACAGATGAATGTGTAATTGCTGCTATACTAATTGATAATGAAGCCACTGTCCGATACACAAAATAACATGCCCAGTATAACTCTTTGAATCTTCTTGCACAGCCTGAGGCCTGCAAGCTGAGTTCTTAAATCCCACTCTAGTGGCTATGGCTTAAAAAATGTTTTAAACCAACTGTAGAGCATGTTAAGAAACATTACAAAACCCAGGCTTTCATTTGTGCAAAGACTACATGAAGTCAGCTAAACTTAGTCCCACCACTATCAAATTAAACACTACAGAAGTGACTTGTGTCGGGTGCCTTGGCCACCAGAGTCACAAATTCTAATCAACTCATAGGAAACAACATGGTCTTAGTTGAGCAACTTTCAGTGCCCGTGAAAGGCTGCACCTTTCCCGAATACAGATAAACTGCTAAAACCTCCAAGTTGCCAGAGAAGAAATTTATCCTTTGCTTCTCTCCAGTTTTGGCAGCAGGCACCTAGAACGCTGATTCGAATCCATCGTGGGCTTTAGATATTTTGGTGGCAGTCTCTCACAAGACTGTTAAAACCTTGCTGGGCTGAGGTGAGGAACCCCTGGAGGATGCACAACAGCTACGATGGCCCCTACAAACCTGTAAGCCATCATACAAGTCTCTTAGCCACTAGCTTGAGGAAGGAGATATGATTGAGTGCCTCTTATGATCTGGCTATCCCTTAATGTCTATGGTGCTGCCTACATATTCCACGTGTAGGTGAGCAACAATGCATTTTGCAGGTGTCTGAGTTTTGTTCTGTTGTGTTTGGAGGTTGTTTTTTTCAATCTATTTCTATTCCTTTTCCTTAGTCATATATGGTGTTCTGGGGCTACCACCTGAAAACCAGGGTGTTTCAAGCCACAAAGTGCAGTACTTCTCCATGCACATTTTCATTTTCATTAATTTTGCAGTCTACAGTTACTTAAACAATGTTAAGACAAATGTTAGGTGGCATCACCAAGCAAGACTGTTTCATTTTATTTTAGCACCCCAAAAATCTTAAAAGATGTCAGGACTTCACAAGGGATGTTGAGAAGACAGATAAAAGATGGCAAATAAACATGACAGATTTGAGGTAATTTGGCTTGAGATTACACACCAGTTGAGTCCTGGGAATATCATCCAGTCTACTCACACCAAGACATCATCCTAACTAGGGAGTAATTGGTCTCTCAACTAATGACCTAGCTCCTGGAATATTCAAGTGGTGTTTCAGAATAATAAACCTCATAGAGTGCACATCTTTGGAAAAAAACCCAAAACTAATGTACTAAGCAAATTCAAGGAGACTGGTAATGTTCACTCACTGTGTTGAGATTACCTCCAGCAATTGCAGAGTAAGAGAATAATAATGAGAACAAGTGGCTTGAGTATAATGAATGCAAGCTTCTCTGCTGGTTGGTAGGTTTTCATTGCTCGCTATCTGCACTTACACAGTCATCACAGCTAAAGGTTTGGCAATGCTTATTCTTTTATTATTATGAAATAGTGAACCTTGATATAAAATTCAGTTGCAAAAATGACCATAAATGTACAATATTCCTGCAAATACAATTAGAAATTTTCAATTTGCTGCAAGCTAGTGGACTTTGCTGTCAGCCACTCAACTCTAGATAAATATTCTCTCAGATGCATTTCTGTGGAACAATAGTGACATCCAGCGGGTAGTTAGCTTAATCACAGGTATCTGTTGGCTATATCAACTCACATACAGATGTGTTTGCCTTTCTACTCTGCATTCTGCCCTACCAAATGCTAGTAGCATCAAATCCTTTCACCGTACTAAGTATACAACAGTATTTCAACTTCCATCTCTGTGTACAGGAGTCATAAACTGAATGTAGTGAATGAATGGAGAAAAAGAGTGAATGAATGCTAGCAAGAAAAGATCTATGTGTAAGTCACTACTGTGAGTAAAAGGCAAGAAGCATATAATACGTAAACAAGGACAGGAACAGCAACAAATTTGTGGCCCCTGATTTAGAACTTATTACCTATAAAACACCACTTAGTGACCTTTAAAGAGACTATAAAAATAAACTCAAAGAAACTCATCAAACTTCCTAACAGCAAAATACTTTAAAAAAATTTTTTTTGAGTTTATTTTATACTAATGAGAGAAAGATAGTATTGGACATCAAAAGGAAGGGCACTCACCACCTGGGAACAATGTCCAAAAGAGACAAGAAGGAAATGAAGATCAAATTCACAAGCAATAATAAAGTCAAACAATGGGCAACTCACCAGTGACATATGAATATGTATCATATTTGCTTGGGCAGAGGTTGCTGGCAGTAATTTTAAACTACAGTGAATGGCACAAGACAGTGAAATCAGGATTGTAGCTCTGGGATAACAGATTTCATTTCCCCCAATAAGATGCACAAGAACTCATTTTGCTGCATGTTGAATGAAATAGTCGTGTTTTTTATGTACTTTTATGTACTTAGGTATGTTTGGAGGTCACCTATCAGTCCACGACATAGAGCCTAGCTAGGCTTTCTAGAATGGGTGTTCTCGCACTGGTACAGTACAAGAATTTGATGTGATCCTCAGGGTTATAGTCAACTATTTCTTGGCATAATGGTGAATGGAACACAGTAGGGCACAAAAGAAGTAAAAAGTGATTGTGTTCAGTAGCTATGAACAGATCAAGGAGGTCATAAAGAATAAAAAGGCGTTTATTCAAGACACTCTGGGATGGCCAGCTGCGAGTTGATGGCCAACATTTTACGTAAGAGAGAAACTGCAAATCTCGTTTAGAAAGAGCACAAATGTTGTAAAAGCAATAATGAGAAAATATTTGCAAGTAGTAAGCAGTATCTTTTGTTTGACCAACTGATAATAGAAATCACACCTCCCTCCAATTCTTCTGTTGCTCATATTGTTAGACTATCATGACCACAGCATTAGCAATCCAATGTAAGAATGAGCAGTGTTTACTGACAAGGGACAAAAGACTAGTGAATTCCTATTTTTTAACATCTTTCTACACAGTTTAATGAAACTTACTGAAGTTTTTACAGGAAATATTTTATATTCATGTGAAAAATTACACATTTAAGAATCTTCATTACTGAAATCAACCAAACACTAACAAAACAAAATATTTCGTTCTTTACTTACAGATCCTTACTATTTCTCACAAACTCTTTCACTTGCCAAGAAGACACTGAATGACTGGAGATGTAATCCTGAAAAAGAGTTTTCGAAGGACCCCTCAAATATGTCTTCTTAACTCTTAAACCCATTCACTTACTATGTTCCTGTGTGACTTAATACGTTGACTATGTGTCACAGCTTACACTCTTGACTGAGTGTTAAATTTCTATTACTTCAACATTAGCAGTAGCACTCGGATCATGTAAGACTTGATAATTACAGTTCAACTTTGCAAATTCTCAAAGTGTTTTGTGACACCACCGCCAGACTCCATTAACACATCATAAGGACATATGAAAATTAAACATCCTAATTACTCATCTACTTACACTCCAAAAAAAGAACATAAATGCATGACAAGGTTTATTGCTTCACTACACCATTGAGAAAATCATCTGGCCAGTTCTCTGTGCAAATCCTTTTCTTCTTCAAGCTAGCAAAGCGTTTAACTAGACAGGTCTCTCAGTAACCTAATTGCTTAATGCTGAAAGGAAAAAAAAAACTAAACACCTTGATATTGGCAGCAGTCTGCAGAAGTTGTGATCATAAAGTCAGCCTTTATTAGTTATTCTCACTTGAAATCCAGCAGTACCTCCTATACTTGTCATGTGTTTAACTACACTATATCCCATAGTGTGATGGACTAACTACATAAAAACTTTGCATTTTCACGGGCACTTCCACTTATGTGCATAATTATACCGAGAGATGGAAAACAGAAACAACTCAGGGAAAGGACTGCGTATGGCTTGCAGTGCTAGTAAAAAGTGAGAGAAGATCACTTAGCTTTTCCAGAAGTTAAACAACTGTTTTTAAAAGAGATAAAATCACATTCTAAAGCAAAACTGCAACACTAAATAAATGTTTCTGCAATTCTTAAAAATATTTTAAGCATCTGCTTTTTAAAAATTGCTACTGCCTGGTTCTGAGCATCTTTATAAAATAAAAAGCTTCCCTAACTTTTATTTCACATCTAACTTAACGAAAGGGAGAAAATATCTTCTTATGACATAAGACATCTCTTTATGAAGCTGTGGAACAGAGCTGATATGGAAATAATCAATATGTTTCATCTTACTATTTTGTGTTTCTTCTATGATTATTTTCAGCATTTGTAGGAATGCTCTGGTACTGCTACATGGTAACATCATCCTAGCAGAGTACATTCTCCTGGCATTTATTTGTATTCAGGACAAATCATGGGTTGTATTCTTGGGCCTTACATCTGCTCTTTTATGGTCAGTCACAACTTCCTGAATGTTTGAATACCAGTTCTTTAACTAATGTCTATAATAATTGATGCTGTAGAACTCATAGTTCTGATTTTAAATCAGGCATCTATATTTTCCACTTCCATAAAGACTGCAAAACCCACAAATCAACTTCAAAATAATTAAATGAGATTACTATCCCCTTTCTGGGTCAGCTGTAACTCAAGGAAGAAAACATGCTCAGAACATTTTACAGTACAAAACAAGAGTTACAATGGAGCTTGGCATCCTAATTGCCTTTCTAATTCTTCCTTTCGTTGCCTGCAAGATTAAAAGTAGCTGTAGATGAAGGAAACATGAAGACTGAACATGTGTTTTGCTAGAGTGTAGATAATAAGCAACAATAATACATTAGTCATACAATCTCTGAGCAACTGAAATTAAAACTATCATAAACAGATTCCTTATTTTAAAATACAGACTTTATAATGTATAGTCTATAGCATGCACATTGGCTCTTGCTTGCTGTTCTTTTTTTACACACATGATGCGGAAGTATCTCTTTGGCTTGTGGCAGGTTAGGCAAACACTGCAGATGACAAAAGTATAAAAAAAAGTAATACAGTTTACAGAATGGAAACTGGAGTCAAACAAAAAAACACTTTTCAACTTCACCTTATTTAGCATTTTGTTTCAATTTTTTCAGTTTCCTATAGATAATCCTGATTACTTTAAAACCAGTTATAGGAAAGATTTTCAAAGCTGCAAATGGGAATTTAAATACCCAGGTTTTACCCACTTCTTGGAATAGTTGAGTGCTTAAACCTTTGTGATGGAACATTATCCCCTCTCTCCCTCTCCCCAGCATTTGAAATTTGAACAATACTGTTTGCAGGATGTTCAAAGTGCTCTGGCCACCTCATGAAGCTAGTCTAAAAAATTACTTTCCCAGAGAGTTTGGCAAGTTTTCTTGCAAGTGAAAAGAAGCAGTTGTACCTCAGTGATGGGTAGATGGTGGCAGATGTATCTTACTAACATTGCTACTAATTCCTGGCACACAGTTAAAATTATCACACCTCAGAAAAACAATTACCTATGGTTCCGTTTAAAAAACAGCTACAGACTGTGGAGTCTGCTTTTTAACCTATTGAGTTTCTTCCCCACATTCCTCACTGATAGCGATCATAGTAATCTTATACAAAAATATTTAGCCAGAGTTTGAAAAGGGATCATCTTTTCCTCTTCAAAAATGCTATCAAATAATTATTCCTGCACATCGAAGTTTTGTCAGCAGTGCACTATTACTTGTAATACACACTTTGATATCACAGTATTAGCCTTCCAGCCATCTGCAACGTGAGTCATATCTTCAGAACAGTGCAGGCTTCATTCTACATTGCTTCATACCAGCCAGCTTCTCCTGAATCGCATGGTACCATCCAGAGCACATACACATTGCATATAACAGCAACTTCCCATTCAAAAATTAATTTCATGTAATATACTTACTATCCACCTTACAACAAAGGATCACAACAGATAGGGACAGAAACCCTTCAGTGGGAACTCTTCCTAAGGCTAATCATATCTATCATGAACAGTGTCTGTACTTTTGGGAATAAATGTTTCTTTTTCTCTATTTTCATTTATCCTTAACAGATTCCAGGCTACACTACTGATACAAAACGTGGGCCTGCAGCAAAAGCTAGCAGTATTATTGTATCAGCTCAGAAGCTCCAATTACCAGCCAGTAATTTGTCCTTCATTAAAGAACAGATTTACTTCAAACATACATGATGCTGGACAGCATATTTCTGTTTATCTCCAGTAATGTTGGCAACACAAAAACAATTTTTCACTTTTCTTAGTGAGTACGTCACAACCACAGGGAACGTGGAATAAAAATTCCTAACATTCTAAATCAGGATCTTGTATATTGAATTGTTATACCTTCGATGTTTTGCAAAAGTGGCTTCCTATTTTTAAAATACATGTGTCAAAATTAAGCTGGCTGCCACAGGGGAAGCAATAAATTTTGTAAGGCAGTCTGCACGTAATTGCCAGTAACCAAATCCTTTTCACTGAGAGCTTGAACTTAATCCAGTGTTTATTTTACAGCTTACAGAAGCCTACAGTACACACCTATGGTGCCTCAACATTCTCTTAGCATTTTATTAATTTTTGCATGTGACCTTTCTTAGGAGAAACCTTGGAATATTTTAAAGTGAGAAGTTACTGCCTATCAGGCTGAGCAGAAGGCAGTAGCATTGTACAGGAAAAAGAGACTGTGAGTGGTAAGCAGCTGCCCTTAATGTACATGTACTAAAGTCCAGCAGTATTCATGGAGGTTTGCTTTCATAAAAGCTTAATAAAGCGCAGTGACTTAAACAGTTATGCATAATCCCTTGCTATCCAAAGGATACAGGTTTGCCTCTAGCCATAGCATATAACGGTAAATTCAGACATGTAAGAAATAGCTTGTAACAGCATAAAATAATTTGAAATCCTAACATAATAGATTCTATTCTCAAATCTGAAGGCATGCTATATTCATACTTTAACAGTATCCTAAATTAAAAATGCTATATATGTCAGTAACAATCATAGAATTGTGTAGGTTGGAAGGGACCTTTAAGACCATCAAGTGCAACCATCAACCTAACACTGCCAAAACCACCACTAAGCCACATCCCTAAGCACCATGCCTACCTATAGTAATAAAATGAATGTTTCCAAAGCCACAGAACTACTGCTACATATGCTTTGGCTTCGTGTACAAAATGACATGGCAAATTCTAAATTTAAAGCCAATTTCTTTTAAAGGCTCGTCACACTAATTACATCCATCAACTGTGTAAAATACATTTTGTCAGCTAAGAACAGAGGACTTCAATTAAATGTAAATCCTTATTCAGCACTCTAAGCTGTTAATGGCTCCAACTCATTAACGAGATGATAAAAAGAAAATGCTCCTACATACAGACTCTGTAGTGAGATTTATTACAAGCACTCATTATTTCCACCTAGTTCATGCACTTAAGAAAGTGTCCCATATTTATGTCAGCACTCCAGTATCAACAGAAAAAGATACCAAAAAAATCTTGTTAGTGAATGTACATGTAGGGCTTGACAGGCATTTCCAAGAGAGATCAGCTTCTTGTCTACTCTAGAGGGGTCCCAGAACACACACTCACCAGCTGTGATCTGCTGTTCATTTGAACTTCAAGACACCTCTTACACAGAGCTTGCCATACCTATTTGACAATTTTTTTGCATGGTCCTAGCAGCTCATTTGAAAAAGTATTCCATACTTCCAAATCTTTCCTCAGCCATCCAGCAGCATGGCTATCCAAAACCGGTAACAAAGTTCACCTGGCAGGTACCAAAATTCTGCCTCAGAATCAAAATAGAAGGGTCTGTCCTATAAGCTGTAGGGATAATAAGGCCTTAAGTAGGGGAGAGGAAACCATCAAAATGATATTTTAGGCTAACTGTCCAGCATTTTAATTTTTCAAATAAGATATATAAACACTAATGGCAGACTGCACAGCATGCCTGGACTTGTAAATGTTTAGAATGAGTTTGGATAGGTCCACTGTTTGAATTAATTCAGAAGAGCAATAGAAAGAGGTTTACAGAACTACAGGTTAACTACTTCAACGGGAGAGGGGGGAGACATGAGAGTTCGAGAAAAATATCCTTGTTCCCCAAAACTTGCCAATTTCATTTCAGTTTAGCAACATCAGACTTCATGAATTTTAATTCTTGTTGTAGATTGCAGGATTTTCTGTATGGGTTTATAACCTTAAAAAAGGCTATTCCAGGGATTTTCCAATTGTAAGGCTCCCCCAGATCAGCCTTTCTTCTCATAGAAAGGAAAAGTATCATTATTTTGTTTTTTTTTTTTCCCCTTCAGGTTTCTCTCTCTTACTCCATTCCCTTTCTTTCCTCCAGTCTGGGACCCTCTTTTCTTTTGATTATCTATTCCCCAGAAATAAAAAGAGAATCCAAGGGCTACATGTAAGTGTACCAGATGTCCTTGAATTTCTACTAAGTCTACTGAGTTCTGCCCCTGCAAAGCCTTGTTTACAAACAACCTCAACTCCAACAGCAAGCAGGCTTTTAGCAACAAAGAAACAGAAGAGACAATTTTACAATAGTTTTAAATTACTTCCCCCAGCAGAGAAGACTCATTGATCAAAAAAACAAGTAAAATGAGATGCAGTGAAGTGATTCATGCTCAAATATGAAGAAAGGAAAAAAAAAAAGGCAGTTCTGAATGCTGTACCTTCTGTAGGAATCCCACCCTATCAATTCTAAGTGAAGATTAACATGATGAAAGTTATCCTAAATTATAGGCCTTGCCTTAACAGCACGTAGTTTAGTTACAAAGAACTGATTTTATTTTTTTTTGTATCTATGCTTTATTGAGGCACTATATGGATATGACAGACAGGACACGTCCCTACACTGCAAAAAGAAGCAGATTTGCCTAAGGTTAATTCCACACTAGATTAATTATTAATTAATCTCTCCCAAATGCATGTTTTTAATGTACTTTAAAACGCTTTTGCAAGTAGAACTCCTCTGTTTATCGATAGGATAATTTTCAAGGAGGATAGCTATGCTGCAGTATATAGACAACATTTCTTCAGCTGATCTAGTTAATTGAAATGCATGGTTATAACAGGCTCTCTTAGAACTGCAGCTGAATAACCCATGATCCCTTTTTTCTCAGTACCACAGAACACTTTGCGTCTATTTAATAGCGCAGTGTCAGGCTTTAATCAAAGATTTCAAATCTACACTCCGGAACAAGGAGTTTTTCCCTTTTTATAAGGTTTTAAATAAAGCACTAATATTCACAGAGATCCCTTCTGAGTATCTGCAGCCCATGCCCCTTACCTGAGCCTTCATTCAATTTAATACTTGTTTTACACAAGTTAATTCTACCACTTCTCTTCATCTCCAGAACAAAGAAAAAGAAACAACTCTATCACATGTTATTTCCAGCATAAATCTCCAAGTCCAGTTTTGTTGAATGAATTCAGGAGAACGTATTTACAGCTTTGAAGGGGGTGGGGTGGGGGTTGTAACTGGGAGAACTGCAAATGCTGATAGAAAACCTGTGCAGGCAGAGGATGCAGCAGGATTGAAAGTGGAAATCCACCTGCTACGTAGCATTTGCAGGCACACTGCAGTGGTGCTGCATGCTAATGTAAGGAAGAGAAGGAAGAAGGGGATTTGCACAGGAATATTAACTTTGAAGATGTATAGGCATGAAAGTGTTCAGAAAACAGCCTGGAATAAAAGAATGCCTCAAAGTCAACCTCTCAAAACAAGCGGACGCTTGAACACACAGCCCCTCCCTATTTCTGTTTACACATTGTGAAATTGCCATGATGATTACAAGGCTCATTTAGTCGGTAATGGTAAAGCATGCGGCTACCTGAAAATGAAACATCCTGTTCGATTTGACTGCATCCAATAACACTCAGTTCCTTCACAAGTTGGACCAGTAGTTAGGACAGTCCTCTAAAATAATCCTCTCATTCAAACCTCTGCCTCAAGACCTCCAGTCAAATACCTTGTCTGTGTTGGCCTATGTATCTTTTCCAAGGAGTACTGGAAAACTTAAGTACCCTTCACTGAAAGATCACATATTATTAGGTCTCATCTCCTTTACATTCAGCTGTCCAGTTACCAAAAATGACTGAAAAGAAGCTGTTCTCTAAGCCGTATTTTCCCTTCTAAGGGCGAATTCAAGTAGACCTCCATGTTACAGCCTGCAAAAGGGCCCCTTATTGCCAAAACCGTACTGAATGGGTGTTGAGAGTGCTCCAATCACCTTTGCAAATACCTTTACACTCTTTTTATGCCACCAAAGCAACATAGATCAGTGAAGAATCACTGTACATCCCTCTCCTGCTGGTTTCATTCTATGTAAGAGTTTGTTTAATGGGCAAAACAGTGCACTTTCCAGGGTCTTCAACAGTAGCATTAGCTTTCTCAGGCCAACTGTCAGCTCAGGAGTGTTATTTTTTAGGGAGTGCTGTTTTGCTTGACAGTGGTAATACTGACTATAAGAACAACAATATATAACAGGAATAGCCTCATGCTTTCCTACTTTATTAATGTTTCAGAAATCAAAGCCTGCAGAGCCTGTGGGAAAGAAGCCAGTGATGATTAACCTTCACTTTATTTTAAGCTTTTATAATTTTAGGAGTTTAATTTCAGGCTTTCAGGCTTCAGGCTGCAGAGTTGAGACTGAAGCAAAACACAGCAAACCAGCAAATACGTGGCACAAGTTAAAAAAGCTCTTTTCCTAAGACCCCTGCTCATCGCCCCCAGCCCTAATGCAAAATTAATTTTAAGGCATTTGACATATTTTTCCCTACTTGGAGTAAATGTGACAGAGTTTTGGTTTCAAATAGATGAGGAAGAATTTTTTTTTTTTTCAAATTTCCAGTAAGAATACTGTAAAATTTCCACTAACTTTCCACAACAGATGCTATCTGCTTTTGTAACAAAGAAATGTCTCCTACATTGATACTGGCCAGGTCAGTTAGTCCCCAGACCTCCCTGAGAAGTCATGCTGAGTAGGCAACACCTGCTTATCTTTCAAACCTTGAATTTCTTGTCAATGGACTGCATGAGTCAGGGCTGGAGGGATGGCTAGCACAGCATCATCCTCATCTTTTCATTTTTGCCATCCATATGAATCCAGCAGAAAACTCCACTGATATTAAAGAACAGGAAATTACTCTTGTACCCTTATTCCCTCCTTTTGTTTGACTCAGATTGGTCCACTGGAACTCAAGAAAAAAGTTTTCCAGAGGATAAGTGTCCCACAAAACTGAAAGGAAGACAGAGCTTATTAATGCATTGACACAAGGACTTTGTGGATTTGGTTAGCATAACGCCACAAGGGTGTTTCAGGAAGTTTAACCTTTGTAACTAATTCATACATCAAAGCATTCCAAAAGGTTAACTGAATTTTACAGAAGCCTGTCATATGCTGCAGTTTGTAAATCAATGGAATGAAAGTAGGACAGTGGTAGCACGCCAACAAGAGGCCTTAGCATATAACAATTTCCTCACTAAATAAGCATGACTCGTGATGGATGCAACAAATCCACTTTTCTCAGCATCAGCTTTTCCGCACAGCCATTGAGAGAGGGAAGAAGACAGGGAAAAGAAGCCTAACATGCCATGTTGCCTTCTCCACACAACGTATAGCAGCTGAATCGTGTCCTTTCCATAGCATCCTCACACTTTCATAAGGCACAAGGACCAGGCTGCAGAAGGCCACTGTTGTTGAGGGATAGATCCAGAAACCAGAAATGGCCTACACTTTACATAGATCTTCACAGACATGCATTATACTAATGCCACATGCAATGTTATTCCTGTTGTGGCCCCTTATTAAATAAATGTACAGAATCGCTTGTCCTAAGATCTAGAAAGTTCATGATGACTGTACAAGGTGTGAGGGAAGCCATCACACTACAGAGAAGGGATGATTTCATTATAAACAGCCCTTTTTGCTTTCTATTTTTGAAAGGCTTGATGATTGAATAACATTTGTTAGCTGCTATTACACACAAAAACCGTAGAAGAGGGCAAGCAGGACAACCTGTTCAGTGGAAAAGATGAAACCATTGATTCTTCATGTCTCCTAGAAATCAGGTTCAGGCCAACTTGACATGTAGGGGAAAACCAGCTGATAATACCATTTACGTCACATCCCAAATACTCCTCAGGAAGAATCTCGAGCCACCACACACTGTAAATGGGGCTGGATTTTTGTTTCCGAGTTTCAGAGGCTGATGGCTTTCAGTATAGATTCTGTCAATCTTTTATATCACTCTCTTTCCTGTGTTTAACACTCCAAGTGTGAAGGTCTGGCAGCTGGCACAGGTGATGTTCTGACACACTGCAGTGTTTGCTTTTGCTGCAGAGGAGTCAGACTACGGTCCACCAGCCCCTAAATCCTCCCAAACCAAAGGAGGCCACAAAACACCACATTATTTTAACTTGTGCTACTCAGACCCCTAGCAAACCAAAACATCCATTGTGATGCTTGTCTACTTACCTTCACATTTGTTTATGTTTTGGGAAGACAGTAGATAAGGACATAAAGAGAAAGATTTTCTCTAAATTATACCCTCAACAAGAACAAAGTTTGGTGTATGTAGAAATAAAACTCATCAATCTGGCAAGTAATTATTATTCTTACTTGGAGATTTAGTATCAAATATAAAAAAACCCACTTAATTTTCCAGGAATTTCTAACTGAAAATAAACAGCTCATCAAGTCACGTATCTATTAATTAATAAATTAAAGATTATAACATTCCTTCCCAACTGATTCATAATACAATTAATTACTTGTAATTAGTAATAAATGTCACTCCTTAAAGTAATCTTAACAACAAAAATATTGAAGCACCTTTCATTAGAGTCTTGAAACACTTTACAAGACATTATTAATGCCGTTTATAGATAGAAGACACCTGATCTGGTTTCCTCACAGACCATGGCAGCACTGGGAGCAGATGCTCAGTCATCCACCACCAGTGCCCAGCTCTGACCATTGGATGTTATGTGACTGCCTGTTCCACACAACTCAGAACAACTTTGTTTAATCGAGCCAGAGTGAATTTCTATTTCTGTTTACCTTAAAACTGGTACTAAGTGTTGTACATCATCAGCACTTGGGAAAAGGGCTACTCCTCAGTGATTTTAAGAACTTTTTCAAACTTCTCTCTTTGTGACATGGCTGGGAAAAGCACACGCATGGTGATGGGTGCCTCCCAACCACCAGGGCAACTTCATACGTTTTTTTCTGAAGGCAGGCAGGTGCTAAACAGATGTGTCAAACAGCTTTAAATGCACAACGGAGTCTGGCCCTCCTCAACTTTGTAGCTCGTAGCTGCAGTTCAGGAAGCCCTAATGGGAACTGCCTTCACATCAACGTACATGGTATCAATTATGTCTTCATCACAGCTACTGTCTGGCCCCTACTTCAGCAGCAGTGCTATCACATTTTTGCTTATCGGATTAAAGTCATCTCCTTTTATACAGCTAAAATTATATATTATTCCTTCTATATCTTCACTCCATCTTTTAAAGTTTATTCATTCATTAATATTATTTAATGGTTTTTCTCACAAAGGAAGTGGAAACTGGGTAGGAGACATGAGTCAGATGAAATGAGGGAAGGACTATCCAGCAGCAAGGGAGCAACCCCAGACACTACCATCTGAATTTAGAAAGGTACAGAACTTTTTAAATTAAGATATATCCTTAATCCCATAATAGCACGCTTTCAGAAGTGTTGCTTGAAGATCTATAGCCTGTCAAACCATAAAATAAAATTACTCAGAGCTTATAATCACCACAGAAATCACGCAGGCCTGTTGCGGTTTGGCAGGCTTTCCTCCTACACTGACAAATGTAAAACAGATGATGGTGGCCTACAGAACTTTAGGGAAAAATAATGCTTGACAGCAGAACAATGCTGCATTGGAAAGTATTGTACATTTTCCAAAAAAAACCCCAAAACCCCAAAACCTGTAAAATAAAAGTCCCACAATATCCATTCCAGCAGTTATGACCACCATAATACACCCAGACTTTGAGGTTTTTTAGTTTTAAAAGACTCATTCCACTTAGGGAACTATGGCTATTCTTTCTAAAGTGGCTCATCATCAGATCTGAACATGTGACTGGTTAGAGATTCAGATTACTGTAAAATTATTACTGCGAATATCTATTCAGATGAATACTTTCTAAAAATTGAGAAAATTACTAAATTCAGACTTTGTATTTAGCACCTAATAATCTAGCATTAATTATTTTTAATGAACAACAGCTGAAATAATAACTATGTATTTATAGCACTAGACAAAATTCAGTTTCATTGCTAATCCCTATATATTGATTTCTACTATTTGTCCTATCCAGCATGACTTAGCAAGAGCACACTGATGTTGTGGGTATAATTTCCAAAAGATTCAAGTTTGCAATTCCAAAGAAACCTATTTTGATCCTAGCGTTTATGTTAGTACCGACAAGTAGCACTGAAACACGCTTGTCTATGATAAACTAATGGAAACCATCTTAAATAAAGACAGGCAGTGATCTATCCTGGCAATGACCACGTCAGGATTATGCTTCGCCACTAATAATGCATATAGAAATTAAAGACGTGTCATCCAAAACCCAGATAACTTGAAAGAAATAGGTTTGGTTTTTTTGTTTTTTTGGTTTTTTTTAATATTAGAAGTATTACAGTGAAGTGACACAGGCTGAGCACACAGAGATGGGCTTGCTCATGCAGAAAGATCAGGGGATTACCACAAAGGAAGCAGAGAACACCAAGGAACATGTTACCCTACCCTCTGCACGAAGAAACCACATCATCTACAGCACAAGTGGCTCAGGAGAGTTCTCCTACATTCCTAAATGGGCAGCAGCTATGTGCTGCCAAATGCTGCTTTTCTCCATCTCTTCCTGCAAAACATGATGGCAGGAGAGGTGGGGGTATAAGTGGTGCTTAACAAGTTGAAAATTCTGTTCCAACTACCCTTGACCACATTAGCATTACAGAGGAGTTGGAATACTAATGACATGGCTCTAGAGAAACTCGGAATCAAACTGAAACAAATACCAACATGAAAATTTTTTTCTTTAATTCCATTGTGACTGTTTAAAAAGCTCACATCATGGTGACACATGATACAATAATCTACCTTAAATTCAGGGATGCATTTGCAGGAGCACAGACAATTGCAATAATTCATAAATTGAAGGAATATATATACACAGGGCATTTAACTATATGTGCTTGCTCCTGAACTAAGGATATCAAAATCACATCAGGAAATGAGGAAATGTCATACTAGATCCGTGTGCCAGGTTTTCTAACTCCAAGTAAATGCAACAAGTAGAAGTACATATTTTTTAAAAACCAGTAAGAGACAGGCTACAGTAGTTAGAGAAAAGGATGGTACTGCCTTAGCCCTTAACATATTATCCCTTCAAGCATGTGGATCACGTATCATACTTGTAATTCTTCTCATTATACATTTAGAAATGAAATCTTTTTATACAGAAATTCTACTGAAACAACATCCCTGAGTTCTGGCAGCAAGTTCTACAGATGAATTATGGACTGTGAATAAAAAGATTTTAATAGGCCATTTGAAAATCAATTCCCTATCTCTTGAATCAAATGCTTCTAAACATTTTCCTCAGCAAGCTCCAAACCGTTTCTGTTTCAACTGAACTTCCTTGATATTACAGAATTGGAATTGAACATAGACTCAAGAGAAAAGGAGAAACATTTTTACAGAGGCACTTACTAATTTTAAGTGTATTTTCTAGTCTGTCCCATGCAAGCCCATTTACGTCATCACTGTGCTTTTGAACACAGAAGGATAGAAGGATACCACATACTCTGTGGTTTTTTTCGCTGTTAATACTTTACCTAAATACTAACAGCAGCTGTTTATAGTTCAAATTATTTTTACCATTGCCGATTTCTCAGCTAATTTTGCTTGGTATGGTATTGCTCATTCATCAAGTTTTGCCGAGTTCTGCAAGGTCCTGGTTACATTTCCTAGGTTTGCCAGACCTAAACAAATGTCTCTTATCTGCACATCTTGCCATTTTTCCTTTCACAGAAACTTCAAATTGTACCACGTGAATGTGACCTGAATACATGAGAGGTCCTTGCTGTTAACATTTTGCCATGTGGAAAATTGATACTTCATTCCTTCTCTTTGTTTTCTGTCTCCAGCCAGTCCCTGCCTGAGAAGAGTAGTTCCCCTTTCACCTGGGGACTATTTACTTTCCTATATAGCCTCTTACGAGGAACCCTAGTAAAGGCTTGCTGAGAGTCCAAATAAATTCTGTCAATGTGCTCTTCCTCACCCCATCAGAGAGTACTGATTAGCTACTGTGGTAAAGCGCTATTCTAGAAAAAAATAATTCTGGGTTGGTGCTACTTTTAAACACCTAAGACTGTAGTAGTTGTTCCCCATTTACCACATCTACTTGACATGACATTTAGGAGGCTGAGAAAAATGAGCTATGTGCAAGAATTCAAATATCTACCATACTATCTTCCAAGAAACCCATAAGAAGGGCTTTCCAGATGCAGTTCTGATTTTTTCTCTTTGGTGAGTTCAGGTCAATCTGCTAAGGTTATCCTTAATTTATCTGTTTTCTTACTCAGTTATGATCGGTGCTAGTTTCTAACAGGACATGCTTATATTAGGCTAAATATGCTACAAAGCACTAAGGCTTAACAGAGTGCAAGAACACAGCTGTTACCTTCCTTCATATGCACTGGGTTAAACCTAGAAAAGTTTACCAAGCTACCATTCTGTAGGGAGAAGTCAGTTCTTTCGCTTCCCCTTTGTAAATCAGTGAGATGAATATGAAAATCAAGACTTTAAAAAAAGTATTAAAAGCTACCATTCAGTACAGGATGTAGAATTAAACTTGATTAGAATCTTACTGACATACAATGCAAAAGCATGTAAATGACAGAAATTAAAAACTATTGATTTTACAGTTGGCAAATAGTAGTCTACAGAACAGAATACTAGACACAAATAGCATGTATAGCAAGTTTACAAGCATAGCCAATATTCAGATAAAGGCATGTTTACTTCAGTAATATCTGTTATTCTAACAATCCATGCATGAATGCCTCCATACTAGAGTAAAAAGAGAAGAAAAACAACATTATATATATTCCGTGTTTATAAAACACATATATGAGATCAGTCACATTTTTGGCTATCCTATTAAAATGCCATCTTACAAAAACTAATATTTTCTATTCTGATCTATTTTCCCCTAAAGAGATTATTTCCCCTCTTCATGCCACAAATAGAGACACCATAGATTAACACATTCTAAGAAAACATATTTTTATGCATCTTACATCTATAAAACCAGGATCCATGGCTTATTAACAAAAATAATTAAACACCACTAAATGATATCTCCATATAGCTTCATGGCACTATAATCCAAACAGAACTACTCCTTTTGAATGCTAATCCACATAAAAAGCTACAAGCCTGTGTGTTTATAGCAAGGCCACCACATCCAAACACAAGCACCTCAACTTCTAATCCAGAGGTATATTACTGGTATGAGCTCTGTGGGAGAGGAAGGGGCAGGCAACCACACCCAACTTCACCGGAGCAAACTTGATTCCCAAATTGTGAATGAAGTCTCTTATCATCCAATCATCTAAATTAGACACAGTAAAATCTTAGTGGTATGAATAGTCCTGTTTAATTCCATCAAATTGAATCAGGTGACCATGGTCTTAAAATAATTTTTGAATTACTACTTTAATAGGGTGGGGTATTTTAAGATTCAGGTGTTTTTCAGACAATTTCTCTTTAGATGGCTAAAATAGGGTATTAAAAGTGTAGCTCTGGTTTAACATGGTTCATACAAATTTTCCCTTCACAGTTATGTATAGTGTTTATTCTTAATGTATTTCAAATATCTGTAGAGATGTATTTAGAAAAAGGCATACCTTTTCAAAATACGAAGCCATTATAACACACCTGTTGAGACAGAAGCCTCAGGAAACTAGCTGTCTTGTGCAAAAGTAGAAATACTGCAGTTTCCATAGTCAATAAAATGCAGGCATTTATTTACACAAAAAAAAAATATCTCTTGCAGATGGCAAGAGATGGGTTTATTTTCTCTTTGTTAATCAATTTAAGTACACAAAATTTATAATGATACACCATTTGCAACTAGGTTACAGAAATTTCCATGTAATGCAGAATATTGTTTATTCATCTGCTTGCTATGACCAGATCAAGATTAGATGGATTTGTGCTAAGGTTGCGTTAAATGTTCAAGGCCAGGGGCTTTGAGCAACCTGGTCTAGTGAGAGGTGTCCCCCACAGCAGAAGGGTTGGAACTAGATGATCTTTAAGGTACTTTCCAACCCAAACTACTCGATGGTTTCCTTATAACCCCCTAAAAGGTTAAATATTCTCTTACTTCTGTAATAAATTAGCTGTTCTCTGCTTGTATGCAAAATGTAATGTACTTGTAAAACAGCATCTGGTGAGGAAAGAAAGGTGGGAACACAATTGTCATGTGAGTCCAAGATTTGCTGTGACATAAACAGTCTCTTTTTTCACTAAAAATACCGCAGCTCCCACTTGTCCTTTTATCACCTGCCTTGTATTTCTAAAGTGAAACTGAAATAGTATCAAAAATTCATCGAATGCTATCGACAAGCACGACTCACAATGTCCCATGGCCTTCTGTGGATTTCAGGGCAAATCTTCAGCCTTCAGCATCTGCAACTATTCTCACAATCAGTCACAACAAACTTATTAACTAAGGCTGACTCAGAAATTGATTTAGGCAACTGACTGAAATTCCATTAATTTGTCACCCACCGCCATTAACATAAAATCCATAATCAAGCACGGACACTCATCAGTCAGGCAGCAAAATTCATTGAGTATTGAAACTTTGTAAAAGAAGCAGAGAATCCCCAGAGAAAGATACACGTGTGATGTGACTTCATGTCTCCTTTCCCCAGTCTGTCCACAGGCACAAGCCCAGATAGAAAAGACATCGGCCAAAGGCAAACATGAAACAGCAAGAGCATTTTCCAAAAGAGGTAGAACAAAACCCAAATGTACATGTGTTTTTATACAAATGCTAAGAAGGTTTAAAACCAGACAAGTGAAAAATAATATCTATTTGTAAGAGTGTGTTTTGAAGCATGTCAAATACTAGGAGGAAAGAGATCAAATATTGGTACATTAGTACCTGGGCCTACAGGAAAAAGAAAAGATGTGATAACTCGTGTCAATAGAGAAATCATGTTAAGAAATTATACTACAAATAGCATAGACTCAAATCAGACCTTGGTGAAATGAACCTCTACAAAATTGAAAATCCATGTCCAAATACAGGAAAAATATATTATTAAGGACAATCTTATCTCTGTCATTTGGCAACAGCAACCCTGCCATGCCCAGAGAAATGTGAGTAATTCCTAGCACAGGAAAACCAGCAATAATGGTAGGCTTTATTTATTTCAGGCATGCTGTGGTGCCAAGCCTAATCTGTAAATTGTGCTTTGTGGGGTGGCTAGACAGGGAACCCACTAAAAGAAAACCAGTTTGTGACCCAGTCATTAGCAATGCTGAGGACCTCATTGAGAATATTAACACCAAGGAGACAGTCCGTAAGAGGGACCCTGATATATTTAGAATCAGCGTCTCTACAGTAGACAAAAGCCCCCAAATCCACTTGATTTTAAAAAGGTGAGCTAAATAAAAATTAAAGCTCATCAAAAGAAAACAAAATATCAAAAGGTAAGTACTGGCAAGTAGCATGAAGATTATGTTAATGTAGCATATGAGAAGGTGAGAGTATATACCACCCACCTCAAAAAAACTGCTGAAAGACTAACAGCAAAAAAAAGCCATTGTGTTTAGAAACAGCTGGTTAAGAGAAGGTAGAAAAAACAACTGTCAAAAAAGATCATGGCATATGCATATCAGTATAACAGAAAGGAATATAAATCATGGCAGGTTACTTGTAGAAACCACAGAGTATGAGACCACAAAAGAGTTTAAAGAGTAAATTGCAGCAATACAGTAAGCTACAACACTTCTTTATCCTTTCATCAAGAGCAGGAAGGCTGTCAAAGTCTGTGGGATCACCAAGGTGGACTATCCACAGAAAACACAGCAATTGTGCAAAAAGACTCATATAGGTTTTTTTGCATTTAGTGCAGAAAATCTTTGGGAGGTTTCCATAAATGAATTCTTCCCAAAGGATGATGCAGCTAAAAATCTGACCAAAAAAGAAACGTCATTTCATTGCAGAATAAATTGAAAAAGTAAATGGTAAGAACTCATCGGCACCATCCAGAATTCACTGTCAAATTCAAAAGAAACAAAGGACAAGTAAACTAATCACTGTGGCACAATATTTGAAACCACACCTGTATTGGAAGGCAGCATGGGTGACACAGGATCTTATTAAGAAGCCCTGAACACAAGGAGTCGAGGATCAGTACAGACAATGTCTATTTAACTTGAAATAGCAGGAGCAATACCAAAGAACCAAAGTAATAAGCACATGGACAGTCTTAAATCAGGTAAAAGACACTTTTGTAAAGAAAAGTCACACAAAGCAATTGAAACTTTATGTAGGACTCCAGTAGCAGCTGAGAGAGCTTTCTCTCTCAGCTGGGATTTTCAGAAGTTAACAGAATTGGGCATCAATGGGTACCTCTTTAAATAGTTTTAACATTTTTTGTGGTTCTGTGACAAAGTTAGCTCAAATCATTCCACTAGTAACTTCCTCCAACTCACTCCTGTTATTTCAAGGTAAAATTAATTCCTGGAGTGGTGTTATTGTGCTACTTGAACACCATAATTATACAAATCCCAAGTTTCTAGTTTAAAATAGACACATTCATTGTTTTTCTTTCACCTTTACTGTTCTCCTACCTTCAAAATTCTCCTTTCATCACACTCCAACAGGTATTTGATAGCTGACAACATGGCAGGCACCTAACACAAATACACTTCTAAAGGTTTTGAAGAGAAAGACAGACAGTTTCCAGGCAGTGAAGGTCTATGAACTCGCCCTTTTTCTAAGCAAAGGGAAGGCTGTATATAAGTGGATGCTCCCAAGGAAGACTGAAGAGCTCACCAAAGGAGGAAGGAGAAGGTCAGGGGGACACCCTGTTACAAAGCCCCCCAGCAAGCTCTGCTTCTATTTGTTCCTGCCCCTCTCTCCGCAAAGCCAAGCTGCCTCTGCCTGACTCAGAAAGCAGCTCTTCTTTTCCCCTTCAAACTCCCCTGTCAACCTACACATGGGGCCAAAGGTACATGACCTCAAAGCAAGCTTCTGGTTTTGTACAGCACATCCCATTTGATGAGCTTACAAAGCACAAGTGCAAGAAAGAGTAAAGTTAAGGGTGGGGGTAGAGGGAAAGTAGCATAACGAAGAGGAGAATCGCAGCACTTCTGGAGACAGAAAAGAGATTAAAAGAAAAAAAAAAAACAAAACCAACCAACAAACACCCCAGATGATTATAGCTCTACAGTTTAATACAGTAGTGTTAAATACTGCACAAACGCAGGTATGGCTTTTACCTTGTAGCAGTTTCTTATTTGAAAGGGCACTGCGTTAATCAAGAGCAGGCACAAAAGCCTTAGAGATTCACTAAAGCACTGCAGATTTATAAATCTAAACAAAATTTGTGCATACTGTGCTATGCTTATACTTCAAAGGAAAAAAAAAAATTACAAATGGATCTTTAAATGTGTTCAAAAAATTCTGTCCAAAACCAGCCCTTCACAGCCACCATCATCACTTTAGTCACCATTTCCCTGAACAGAGCCTAAGTCAGAATGAAACGAACTGATTTAGGCTAGTTTTAAAGCAACACTCTAAATATCTGGAGGTTGTACAGAATGCTCAGATTTGGAGAAATTCTACATGCCCGTGGGTACCAGCGACCCGCATTCTCTCTCCCAGCCTGTGCACTTGCTGCTGCTGCAGCGTGCTTCTCTCCCTGCTCTTCCTTAGTGCAGCCCATTTTGCCTGGCAAGCTGGTTTACCTGTGCTGCCCAAGGGCTCTGGAGTCAACGTGACGGAGACCTGCAAGCTTCTTCCTAGTCATACCTGTCCAGTCTTCACCCTTAAACACAGTGCTGGGAGGAATAATCTTCCCCTGCTGTGAGGCTGTTCAGGAAACTGAAGGAACCAAAGGGCATTCATTTCCTGCCCAGGAACGTTAGGCAGCTCATAATTAAACCTGCTGCTGCAAAGCTTTTAAATATTTTTCCATTAACTTCTACAAGATATTTTTTGAGCAGCTCTACTTATATAGTACCTTTGTGACTTCTAGAAGAAATGTTAATTTAATATGTTATGCTAGTACTTCTCTTACAACAGTAAGAGAAAAGGAAAAGCTTTATAATACAGAAGAGATTTGGATTTAGCAATTAAACCTTAATTTGTATTTCATTTAGCAATGTGAGAATTCTGCCAACATCTTCAGAAGACTTTTAATATATCTGCATTAATGCATAGCCCATAACCCATCAGTGCTTTCATTTAGTAAGTGCCCTAATGCAGCTGTAGTTGCCAGATCAGCTGGTGGCATGGGAAAAAATTTCCTTGATTTGATTAGATTCTCCAGTCAGCTTCAACGGAATAAAACAGAAGTAGCTCCAAACTGCAACTTCCGAAAGCTCCAACACATAATACTTCATGTTAATCAGAAGCATACGGTCTTTCAAATAACATACCATCCTCAATGACTCAACATTACTGTTTAGGGAAGCAAGGCTAGTATGTCAAGCAATTCTCAGGTCAAAACAAGAGTCTTTAAAAATAATATATCTATTTTTCATGCTTTAAAATTATTTGCCATTTAAAAAATACAAAAAGGAATGATGCAGTGTTCCCTTTAAAGCAGAAAGGCAGCGTGACAGTTCCTATCAGCCAACTTCACAAAGGAGCCCCACATTCAGGGTCTCTAAGTGAGCCAAACACGTAAGTAAAAAAAATATGAGCGAGAGTTTTCTTCAGAAAGATATTCTCCTGAGGTTTATATTGCATCATTATACTAACACAATTTCAGGGAGGTGCATAATTTAAAGATCAGCTCAGAGTATGTGTGCCTTGTCAATAGTGCAATAGGAATTCATGCAGTGGTTCTTGAACAAAATCTGCAGGATGGAAGCTCTGCGCAAAGACGCAATCTGCATTTCATTGTAATAACTAGGACTGCCCAAATGGCGCAGATTTTCCAGAATGGTCCTTTAAAGTGGATTCCATATTACCAAATCTAACAACCTTTCTTCTGTCTGCTTCTCGTCATTTATGAGTGATGATGCTGTCTTGGCCTGAGTCACAAACTGATGCTTTGAAAATGTTTTGTATCTGTATGCAGGCCAAAAAAATCTACCTACTTGCGCAGTCAGGAAACTTGAGTTTTCCCACATGACTCATCCATCTAATACTAATAAAAAAACCCCATACACCTATTTTTTTTATTATTTTCAGAGTCAACCATCAAGAAAGAAAAATTACATTACTGATCAAGAACAGTGAAAAAAAAAAGAATATAAATTAAAGTTTTATTAATATGGCATTAGCATGCACACCCCAACATTCCCAAAGCAAAACTAAAGTCTAGAGCAAATGATTTGTTGTGAAAGTTCTTCCCAGGTCTAGAATTAGCTTGAACTAATGTCTCCTTTAAACACTGTAAAGTGTTATAAAGAAGAAAAAACACACCCTAAGGGCCAGATTGTGATCCTTTATTGGCTAATGTTAATCAGTGGTGTTTCCATAAACTCATATGAGTAACTTGTCCCCACAAGAGTTACAGACATCACCAGCTAGGTGTGAAAACAAAGAAGACAGAATATAATGGAAAAAATAAATAAATCTTTATGACAAACAAAGCTGTCGTGAATTCAAGCCTCTCCCTCCTGCCCAGAGAACACAGGATAACAAACAGTGTTTCATGCAAGAGAACCAGCAGTCGGGAGCCAGCAGGCTACTGTGCTGAAACAACAGAAACTCCCAAAAGATTTACAATAACTTGGCGGTTTAAAATGGTTTCCTTAGGTAACCACTGAGAAGCTTCTCACTTATCAGTGAGTACTGCTAATGATTCCCTCTTCCAGTGGGAATTTGTATTTAGACCCGACAAAATGCTGGTGAGGCTGTGAGCAATTTTTGTTCTGGGGAAGGATGAAGACAGACCCTTTAGATATTCCTGTGCCTGGGACACTGTTCTAAACATTTCTTAGAAAATCAACTCTTAAGTCCTGAGCTCTGACTGAGATAGATAACTACAGAGAGACAGACTGTTGGGTGGCTTGTTTGGGTTTTTTTTTATTACAACTGTTATTTTCAAATTAGGTAGAGCTGGGATTTCAAGTTAATCACAACTGTCCCAAATCAGTGTCTGAACTACCCAGATACCACTCCTTTTTTTAAATAATGTGTTTGATTCTATTCATCCCACTGATGAAATGTTTCAATTTCAGCATGACAAAAATAAACACATTTCTCTGTGATTTTGCTTTAGCTTCCTTGTTTGTTTTTAACTACCCCAGCCTCCAAAAGCAACTACTCTCCAAGCTCCCTGATGACAGTAATACTCCTACCCGCAAACTATAGTAAGCAGTGAGATGAAGGAATAAGTCCTAAGGTGCAACAGGGTAGCTGAGAGGAGTCAAGAGGTGAGGAGAAAGGTGCTCATAAGCAGCACCAGGAGGCGTGGGGCATCAGAGAGAAGTTCTAGGGTGCTGCAGGCAGGCCAGGAAGGGGAAAGGACTGAGCCTTCAGCATGCTTTCATTGCACAAGCAAGACCCTGCTGCTGACACAAGACAATCAAAATCCATGTATTGTCTGCAAGGCCTTCAGGAAAATTAGCAGACTAGATAATGCAAGAGAAACCCTTATCATGGAGGAGAATTTGTTGATCTTTTCCACCCCAGGCTGCAACTTCACAGTTGCTTTAAACTGACCTAATTACAAGTGGTTGCAAAAGAGGATGGGAAAGGCAGCCAGGATTTTCTCTCCCTCTCTTGTGCTGGCACTAGACCTGGTACTGGGCACAGTGGGCAGAATTTGGGGTTTCACACGGGGCACTGATTCAACTGAAAACTATTTTTTCTGCTGTTTTTAAATTGTTATCAAGTTACTTCTAGGCTGGATCAGTTTTTTCCTTTGTCTCAGCCCAAGCACCTCAAGATCACACTTACATTAAAAAGGGCACGAACGCACAACTGAAGGCCTCAGCTATGCCTGGAAAAACAGAAAACACTTGTAATCCTGGGCAACTCTCCTACCTTCAGAGCATCTCCCTGTGATTATTAAGCAGTTCCATCCACCACTTCTTTACAAATGCCATCCTGCTCAGATCACTAAGGTTTTTTCTGCACAGCAGCAGGCTACCAGAGAGAAAGCCTGCGTGTGCCCACCAGACTGCAAACAAGCAGTTACAGCGTATGCAATGTGTAGTGGAGACAGATTTTAGACTTCCAGTAACATGACACAGTTTAGTGAGGCGTTGGGGAAGAACATTTGGCTATGAGTTTTCCACAAATAGTCAATTTGCAAAAAAGCTGTTCAGCTTCTAGAAATCTGTTGCTTTTCTATTTTCAGTTCTTTATCTCGTTATTTTACATAGATGTTCAGAACAGACTTCATACTTCTGAGATTTAAAGTTGATGTCTTTGTGGGTTTTGGCTACAAGACCACATGCTTCACAGATACAAATGGACAGAAATTAACTTGTGTGATGCACTAAAAGAGGGATCAAGTGGCAGCAGCTCCAGTTCTGCAAATCAAGCAGCAATCATTCAAAAGTGAAATAAGAATCTCTTTATAAGCAGAGCTGCCATTTATATTTGTCTGTAAATAAGCAATTTATTTCTTTTCAGAACCTGCTCAGATAAACCGCCTTTGAAGCTCTCCTTTGAAGTTCCTCAATGCCACTAACCAGACAAAAGAATTGTCTTTGGCAATTCTCTAGGCCCTTGCCATTGTTTAGCTGCTTAAAAGTCACGCCTTCTGGCTCACCTTTAGCTCCATACCTGACAAATCCATCCCCCCCCCCCAGTCTCTCTCATTCTAAGCTGAAAAAGCACAGAGGTACCAAGACAGTAATTTAAGGGACCTGCTGAAACAACCTGGCTTCAGAAACAATTCAGCTGAAGGACCTTTTAGGAAGTGCATCACAGTTCACCTGGAATAAGAGGAGAGATTTTAGCAAGGGATCTTAGAACTGAGACTGCAGAAAAAATTACAAGTCAAAAAAACCAAATCCAGACACAAAGTCACTACTGGCAAAAATTGGCATGAAATGTACTTTATGGAAGTTACCACTTAGCATATGGGTATAACCATAAAATTCTTCCAGTACTGTGCATCCGAAATATTAATGAAATCTGAGGGGAACTGGACTACTGAAACAGAGAAAGCAAGACCCATATAAGTCAGGAGTGAGCATATACCAACTGAGAAATACCATCTTTGATAGGTCTAAAATCCTGTATCTGCCTTTACTTTCACATTGTTTTTAGAAAACTCTTGGTTGATCTGAATCATGAAATTCATTGTGTTCAGGTTCAATCCATACGTACGCTAAAATTACTGTGGATGTCCAGATGAATACTGAGTGCTCATCCTTGCAGACAAAGGTTTAGGAACTCACTTGAGACCAATTTTGCACAGATTAGCTATTAATTTCCTAAACCATAAGTCTGTGAAAAATAACACCTTACCAGTATTTCCCAAGAACACTGAAATAACTGAAAACATTTCAGCATTTTCTTGGATCATCGTTGCCATGAATATGCCACACCATTCAGGTTCACTCAAATCTAGTTTAGGCTCCTTGGTACTCTCACAACGTATTTGATAGCAAGAGGAAGCACTTTTATGCTGTAGGCTTGCAACACTTTGTATACAAAACCTTTATAAACAATGATTTTTCACTTTGTGAGTTCCAGTAGAATTTGGTGCAGCATGGTGAATGATAAAAGTTATTACACCATGTCTTTGTCCCATCAAAACCAGCTTCTTGGGCTTCACGGAGAACAAATGAGAAAGTTATGCCAAATCATTTAATAAAATGAGAGAATACAGTCCCTAACATAGCTGCTTTACTGGAAAGTGAAATCAGATTACTCTTATAAGAACAGAAGAGAAAGTAATATTTTCCCACTTTTCTTAACCATCAAGAATTATCCTTCCCCTTTACATTTCATATTAAAATAAAGGTCAAGTTAGTGACTCAAAGAAAACTAATGCTGTAAATATTGACCTCCATAGGTCTGAAATGATGGCTGGTACCACTGAATCCTTGAAACATGGTTGGAAGAAGTAAGTGGAAAAGTTTTGTAAACTATTGTAGAATTTTCTAGTGCTGTGTGCACCTTGTAAAGTCTTAAATATCTGCCAGACAGTATAGACAGAAATGCTTCACAACAAACAAGTTCTGTTCAAAACCAGCTAGCACTGAAGAGCTGGTTGATCTTCATTTAGCATGATTACATAACCATGAATTAAAATAAGAACTCTCTGCCTTTTCAATGTGAAACTCAATTTGTCATAGAGGGTCTCTTTCACGCTTGATGACAAATGACAAGATCATTTTGTTCTGGTTTTTTTATGTAATGCAACCGTAGCTAACGGATACTTACTGCAACATTTCATTACCCAGGTTAACATGCAGTGTGAAATATCCTAGTACTATGTTTATAGAAAACACAACTTTTTAAATGTCACTGAGTTGAAAGTGATAATTGAAATAGGATGAGTGAAAAATTTGTTTGTTCCTTCTCCCTGAGGGCAAAGGCATTCTTTTCTTCAATGGAAAATGAAGAGGAGAGTGGGGAAACAGCTTTTTGTGGAACAGCTTTGCACATAAACAGGTGTAGAGGCCTAATTTACAAAAACAACTCAAAACAGTTAATTCCATTTAAATGTCACTGAGTTGAAAGTGATAATTGAAATAGGATGAGTGAAAAATTTGTTTGTTCCTTCTCCCTGAGGGCAAAGGCATTCTTTTCTTCAATGGAAAATGAAGAGGAGAGTGGGGAAACAGCTTTTTGTGGAACAGCTTTGCACATAAACAGGTGTAGAGGCCTAATTTACAAAAACAACTCAAAACAGTTAATTCCATTCACCTTTGGAAAAAAAAAAAAAAAAATAAAACCAGCTTAGGTAGGATCCTTACAAAGAAACCTAGAGCTTCTGAAAAGGCTGGATGAGAAACCCTGGGCTGCTTCTGAAACAATATATTCCCCAGTGGAGCCCTTAGCAGACTAAATGCACCCCTGGGGAGGCTGTAATTGATTATGATGCTGCCAGTGGCTGAATAAACAAAGGAGCAGACATGGTCACAGTTTCATTTATCATGCTTTAAGACTCTGTGTTGTCATATTTGCTCAATTAGTAAGTAAATGAGTTCACAGTGTAATCTTGCCCATTTAAAGATGAAGGAAAAGGGAGTGCAATTTGTATTGCAAGTCAGGGACATGCTCATTCTCCTGCCCAAAGTTCACACACACATAATTCTTATACCTCCCACAAGAGAAAGTCAAGGAAAATGAACCTCATAAAAATGTTTGAAAAGTGTTTTAAATTTATGATGCAAGCAAGCCTTTTGTTCATACAAAAAGATGTATGACATTTTAATTTTAAAATATTGCTAATTTACCTAATACAAACCAACATAGCAGTAAGAGGTATTTATTGTTAACACACCAATTAATTGTCAAACAGAAAATATTGCCAAATGAAAAACTCCCCAAACCCATAATATACTAACAATATATGTAACTGACATGAGTGGGAATCTTGGCTATAAACAAATACAGTATCAGATCCAAATATAGTTCAAGCTGCAAATCTAGAGAAATTATCCTTCTGCTGTTTAACGGGGAAAACTGGCCTCACTCTGAAATAACTTCATGAAAGTTAATGAAAGACTTGCTAGTGTTGTAGCATGGGAACTGGATGGGACCTTAACTTTGTTTCAGTGTCAGAGACCATTAGTCCTCTCTCTGTCATTTCTAGTGGGCCAGGACAGAGATACTTATTCTCATTAGCCAAAGAAAATAACTATCTGAAAAGCCGATTCCCGTAACAAATATTTCTGAAATTCTATGGTTCCTACTAATCATTCACCCAGAAGAATTCTAAAGCATCTGAAACAGAGATCAGAATAAGAGTTAGTAGTATGGAAACTACCTAATGCATGGTGCATAAGTACTGTGGATAAGGGTCACTAAAATTTTTACACATAAGGCACTATAACATCCGTTACTCAATTACATTTCAGGAGAACTGCAGATGAATGGGAGCATCTTTTATAAATTCTGCCCCACCGTTCAATTAGCCCAGCACACTTAAATTTAGGGGGAAAAAACAGATTTTTCAAGAAAAGCTGAAAACAGCACTGATGGGAAATCTGGATGAGATTGTACTGAAGAAGAATGAATTGGAGGGAGGAAAGAACAGATACTAGAGTTACCTTCAAATAAGGTATGCACTTAACCTTGGCTCCAGGATATTTTATATAAAGCATAGGAAGCCTAGAAGAATTATTTCACTCCAACTGACCTCAGCCGATACACTGCACCCAGTTGCAGATAATGCATTTTAAGGAAAATAAAGAAAAAGGAAAAATAATCTAGAGAAAAGAAAATTAGAAGAAATAATGCTAAAATTACCTATTATGTGTTGAATTGGTTCAATTTGGAAAAGATTGAGGGAAACGAGAGAACAATCCCCCCACTGCACTTGATAAAAAATTGTAGCAAAATGGGTAACAATCAACATTATCAGTAACAAATGGGAGAAAACCAAGGAAAAAAATCCAGTAATTTGCAATACAGATTTAGGCTGGGTAACAGGAAGCAGTCCATCAAACTCCATTTGTAGTTTTCTCTTCACCCTTCTCCCACAGCAATAGTATTTACTGCCTCCATCCTACCCAGGAAAGAGTCTGATCTGCAGAAAGACCACTGTGTAAAAGCACCCTGTTAGGCACTGAAGCAAACACAATTTGTAGCTAAGAGCAACTTTCTTTCATTCATGCTTCTGAGTAGCCAGATGTTGGCAAATACATAAGCTCCTTACAAGCCCCAAATAAAAACCACAATTTATCTGAGGTTCTCTGCAACTTTAATACTTCCTGTAGCAGGCTATCAAGAATATGAAATGATCTTAGGTTAAAGCAATGTAATGGATTACAAATTTGTCAGTGCAAGTAGAAATGTAGGGTTTTAAAAAACAACCCCCCAGATTTTCACATGACAAACTACAAACAGTTAGATGTATAAACAATAGAGAGAAAGATAGGTGATTGTTAATAGGTTAGCAAAAGAGGTGAAAATGAGGTTCCAGGACCAAAAACTGAAAAGATGGGCTGTATGTTTCTTTCCCCTGAATCAAAAGAGTAAAATGAGCACGTATTGCAGTAAAGAGAGATTCTAAAGCACTGAATATAGAAACCGTGCCCATAAACTACAAATCACACATGCAGCACAATGAGTAATAAAGAAGGTGCCTCAGAAATACAGGAAAAGCAGAAGTAGCCAGGTATGATGTCATCAAGCTCATTTAAAATCTCCCTGAAGCTAATTATAACAGGCCCAGCTCATTCCAGCTTTCATGATAAATCAAGTCTACGTGCTGAGATGAAGAAACATGCTGAAGGGATAATGTAGATTCTTACTTTCTTGCTATAAACTCAGTTTTTCAAGGCACACCCTTCTCTACAGAAATGGCAATATTCAGTAGCGTATTTTAAGACAGCTTAGTTAGGAGGCTGCTAATATGGTGCAGAATTCAGCAACAATATGAGCGAATGCAGTGTTTTAAGCATGCAAAGTTGTTCAGAGATGACTATGACCTTTTATCGTGTGTAAATACATAAGGCTGGAAGGTACTCAGCTTCTGGCAGATACAAAGAGATAATACTTAGGATGAGTGAGGTGTATGGTACTTAGTTGTGGAGTCCAGTTTGATACCTCGTATGTTACACATAGTTCTCAGGGGAAAAGAAGAAGAAAAAAGTGAAATATAAAATGCTGGTTAATACATCAGGGAGTTCTGAGGGTGAAGGGACTAAAACTTATAATAAAACTTTTTTTTTTTTTTTTCTTCCCCCCCAGATCCCTAAAGCAAATGGAATCAGACTTGTCTCCCATCTCCCCAGTATTCAGAACAGGCTCCACACATAACAGGTCGATTTTAAACCTGGCCACTACATTGAAAAATAACACGAAGAGTTGGCATTTAACCAAATCTTTCTGATGTTCACATTTTCCTTTCACCTGCTGCCAGTCAGTGAAATTAATTCAGCAAGCAGATTGTGCAAAGCCAACAGATTATATCAGTTTATTTTTCCTCCCTTGTGCTGTATACTATTCTCTAATCAGCCAATTTGAAATGCCATCTAGGGGTCTTGGTGAAATCACGAAGCTTGCCAACACTTTGGAGCTGAAAAACTGCAGAATATGAATATAAAATATGATAATACCAAAACTGTGAAAGAAAATATATGGATTTTTTTTTAAATAAGGGATTTTAACAAGGGTATTCCATTAAATGAAATGTGAATAGAGAGCATTTGTCTGAATTAAATGGATGGCTCAGCAGCACCATGACAGGACAGCCCACCTCGTACAGGGGAGCATGAGGGGTCTTAGGTCTTATAGAGCATTCCTTGCTGCTGTGCTTCTACAGCCCAAAAGTCTTAGAAATCTTCTGAGAATAGTTTTTCTTGTCATGCATGTATGTAAACTCTGCAACATCTAATAGCTGTTCTTTGCTTGGACATTTCGGCAACTAGGACTAGTAATTTTTATATTTTTTTTTCTATATCAAGAGAAAACTCCAGATCCTCGCTTCCTTACACCATATACTGCACCTAGAACTGCTATAACTGCATTGTTTTTCAATGTTTGAATAGTTTCTCTTTTTGGTCTTTACCTAAAATTCTTACTTCAGAAGCCAACGGCCACAGGCCTTGCTATAACCAAATTCTGCTTTATGTAAAGCAGTTAAATGCATTTTACTTAGGAAAGTTACTTAGGGAAGGTCTCATTCTGCTGCCATTATTATTGCCAAGTAGTTCAATCAAATTTAATGGCATCATTTGTTTAATAAGATACTACCCAACATGAGAAGGAATGAACAAAGACAGCTCAGTAAGGTATCTGCCTCATTTCAGCTAGAATTATGCTTCTGCTAACCACATACACATTACATGGTAATTTTCTCCCATCTTTCCCCTGTGCTAGCTTTTCAAGTGGTTCTTAATTAACTCTGTTTTATTTATGAAAGCATATTTTGGTAGACTGTCCCCAAGAGCTTTAGTAAACAGCTATATGAAGCTTGTCTTTACTTATCATATCTCNGACTCCACCACCTCCCTGGGCAGGCTGTTCCAGTGCCTGACCACTCTTTCAGTAAAGTAATTCTTCCTAATATCTAATCTAAACCTCCCCTGCCGCAGCTTCATACCATTTCCTCTGGTCCTTTCAAAAAAGAGGAGAGAAGGGGAGAAAGCTTAGAGCAGCAGAGCTGTGTTTGGAGTGTGAAGGTTTCTGCTACTTTTAGCCTATCTCTTCAGCGTGATTTCCTTAGGAAATCATGTTTTTCCATGCTTGTAATACGTGCAAGTGCTAATTTCTCTCCTTTCTTCTTAGTTTTTAGCCAATTAGCCTGTTTTGGCCTAAGTTAGTAGAGGGCAAAGCTCTTAAACTTACAACGCTCTAATAAATTCTATGAACATTGGGCATAGAATATAAGAGAGACCGTATGAATATTCCAATTGAAGGAAAGATGCAGTGGACTATTCAGCTCATTAGATGCAACAGAATTGAAAAGAAGTTACTTCTCCCTCTAAGGCAGTAAAAGCTTTCATCAACACTGAACATCTGGTAATGCCACTTTGCCCACATACTTCAGTAGGAGTTGCTAAGTTTGCAAAAAGAACAACGGTTAATTGTTTGAAAGGATGCCCATCACTCAAAAGAAAGGTAGGAAAGTGTTGCTGGTACTGAAAAAATGAGTGCTTTCAGCCGGGTAAGAGAGTTAAGCATTCTGCACCTCACCTTGGCATCCAGTTTGCTGGACTGCACCAGGCCCATTTAAAAAGCACAAGGAATGTCAACAAATATATTCACCTTGCACATCATTTGTTAGTCAAATGCACTTCTAATGCTCAATGACAACCTTCTTCTGAAGCAAAAATTGCATACTGTTTTTATTCAACAGAGTTCACACACAGATTTGGGACTGTAAAATGAGCAGTGAATGTGCACTCATTTACTTCTCAAGCTAAACAAATCTTGAAGATTTTTGAGCTTGAAACTCCTTGGTGTACACAGATCTGAGAACTGATGGTGCATCTAAAGTACAGTCCATCAGAAATAACTACAATATCTTTCCATAAAGTGGAGGAAGAAACAGAATTAAGCCAGACAAAAGTTTCCTGTAGATGTGTTTGGAAGAGGAGATGTGGTTCCGTATCCATATGTGTCCATTCATCTCCTTTCCTGGCAGTTTTCAACCAGTTGGTTTGTCCTGGCCCAGTTTACCCCCTGTCTTTTTTTGAGACAGGTAATTTTTATTTTGTGAAGACAGATGAAGGTACCATTTATGTAAATAGAAATGTCATCTCTACAGGAGAGTCAAATGAATGTGAGGCTTAAAAAGTTGGAATTTTTACAATGCTTGCCATTATAGCACTTAGAAATTAAACGAAAGTAAATTGCTAAAAAATGAGCAGTGAAAACATTTTCACTATTTTTAAATCCCTGAAAATTTCAGAAACTGACTAAAAGTAGTGAAAAACTTAAAATGTGTCTCATCATCTTCAAATTTTAAAAAATACATTTTGCATCAATTGCACTGGGGTTGTTTTTGCATCAAAGGTATTAATGAACAAAAAAATTTAAATGTCAACTAAAAATCAAACAGTAGCTTTCATGTCAATACAAAAAGCTATTTTTCAAAGCTACAAAAAAAAAACTTTTATCGTTTTACCAAAATAAAAAAAAATTTACATTTAACTCCAAAATAGCCAACCATTCACCATGATGTGACAATGAATTAGAAGTTACTAGACCCATTTAAGAAACAAAACCAAAACCAACATCAACAACAACAACTTGCACAAAGACAGAAGAACTCAAAAGCTCTTAATGACTAAAAGAACAGAGGAGGGGGGGAAACCCCATTCAAGTATCTTGAGTCAGCACTCACCAGACCAGCACTACAGTGAAAGAAGAAAGTGTTAAGTTAGGTTACTACTTCTAAATTCTAGAAATGGCTGCACAAATATGGCTATCACCACAACCACACAATTAATTTTTGCTTGTTTTTCTAAACATGAAACCTCAGTCAGAAATCATAAATTTAGTTGCATGAATATTTAGAATCAAGAAATCATTAAGAAACCATTTTACTATATTCAAGTTTGAAACAAGAAACTTTTTACATTTATTTTCTGTTCTCTTTCATGTCTACATTTTTTTTCTTTTTCCATTATTTGTGGGCAGCTATAGTTGTATATTTGTTTTACAGCCCCTTCTCTCCATCTATACTAGCATACCCAACCCAACTTACATGCCTGGGCCTCCTATCATTTCCTGAATGGCATCCAGCACTTAACTGCCACTACACTTGAGGGCATTAGGAAGGAATGCCAGTCTACAAAACTAATTTTAAAAAATATGCACCTTACCAAAGCTATTTGAATTAATTCAGTATAGATTAATCTCTCTTCACTTTAGGGATCCATGGCTCTGAAATAAAGTTTGAAACCTGGGACTCAAACCCCATCTGTAAAGCTGGCTTCGAAAAGGAGCTGACAGTTGACCAGGTCTGGCTTTCACAGCCGCTGAATTCATACAAATCAAATAGGCTCGTTTTGCTAATTTTTACACTCAAAGTGTAATCATTCCATCAGGTGTATAAGAAATCATACCCTCGACTGCATGTGTAGTTGACTTGGCAAATGAATGGACTCAAATGTATAAAACTTCCAGACAGGAGTAAAATCAAGTAGGAAAGCGTAGCTCTTTCCGAAGAGCATTTAACTGCTGTTATCTACATAGCAGAAATCATCATCGTTTACTTTTTGTAAATTCCTGAACAGTTCCTTCATTATTACACACATTTCTGTGCCATAATGATCACCATCGGTAAAAAAAGTTATCTTTTCAGACCAGTACATATTAAAAAATAGTGTCCTTTGATTAGATGTGCCACTTCTAGTCAACTTGTGCCAACATTCTGCTTAAGAAAATGGTGTAGATAAGCTTTCTTCTATTTTTTGACCTTTTAAAAATTTTCTTATATTAATAGAACAGGTTTCTGATAAAAGGTTTTTGTCAGCAGTGTTTTCCACTTTTGTCTTCCTGGCAGACTCCCCACTGCTTCAAAGAAACCTTCTGTATCTGCAGCCTACACTTGTAGTTTTGTTTCAGGCTATGGAAAAGTTAAAAGCAATGGCAGACACAGACAACAATAAAATAAATATAGATATTTTAAAAATTCTGCAAGTCCTACCTCCAAGATTTCCATTTAAGTTCACTGAAATTAGTGGAAAGAAACCGAGAACCTTGAATTGAGTAGAATTTCAACCAAGTGGTTACATCACTTCACTCTTGTGGCTGAAGGGGTTTTGAAGAATTCTTCTTATCTCCCATTGAGCTAACCACCTGCTTTAAATCTCTCTCATGCTTCTATTAAACACCATTTAGGAACATTTTTCAAAAGTTTTCAAATTTTTAGCCTACAAAATTCTAAAAAAATCTTCAAGAGTAATTATTTACTTATTCTAATTGTCAGTGTACCCTCTGAGGATAAGGCCCAATACTGGCACAGACCTTTATGCAAGGAAATGGTGGGTTAAATACAAGAAAGGATATATAGTCTAGGTAGAGGATTGAAAACTACTCCCATGACTCCTTCCAAAATCTTGGGAAAGTTATCTAATTTCCCATTTTCCCCACAATAAAAGGAGAATATTAATACCTAAGAACTTTGAAGGATACGATGAACATTAAGTCATACTTGTAAACTGCCTTGAAGGCAAAAAACACTATATGAAAGCTAAGCATCATCCCCATCATCAGAAATTCATGGTGTATCTTTTCCTTCTCCGTATATACGAAGGCAGGAAATTATCTTAAGGAGATTGATGGCACCTGGAAATTGCAGGCAGCCACCCTCTAAATTACTGTGCATGAGTCACTTTAAAGCATTATAGTTCTTTACTCAGTGGAACTGTATTGACTTTAGCGTATAATGTCAGAAACATATTACTAAGATGTTTGTAGAGGGGAATTGTTACTGAAAATCCCTGTAACTGGTACATGAAGCAGCTAGGGTGAAATTCCCAGTGATGGAAGAGATGTTTGCTGTAGTTCAGTACCCCTTTCTCAAAATACGTATTTCAGATCACGTCAGAAAGAATCTGCTGATGTACAATACCACCAGCAGCAGCAAAGCTGGATCCAGACCTAAATTTAGTCCCGTTACACTCTGCTGTATGCATCCCTGCATTACTTGCCCCTGCCAGCCACACACACACCATTACCAGTGCCTGCTCTTGTAAGGAAAAAAAAAAATAGATTTGCAGAAATGCAACTTTTGTTCAAGGTACCCCATCGCATTAGATAAGGAACTGTACTGACAAAATATATTTTAATCAAAAGTAAATTTAAAGTAAGAACTATTTCTGGCTCTTTCAAATAATTCACAGCCACATCCTCAGCTATTTTAAATGAAGATAGTTTCCTCCACTTGATACTAGTGGAGCTCTGCTGCTTAACAGGGATGAAGATAGGTTATTTAAATTATAAAGAATAACTAAAGCACCACTTGAGGTATTTGACGATGAATCTCCATTGAAATTTCATTCTTTATAGCTTCATCTGCTGATGCTCCGCATCAATTTTTCTTTACAGCAACTTCACTCTGTTAATTCCACAACAGCCATAGTATAAGGACAGGAGCTGTTTGGCTTTGATTTTGTGTACAAGAACTAATATTAAGTGACATTCTATGAGGCAGTGACAGCATACACACTGAAGAAAGTTCAGAAAACTAAATCAGAGTACTCAGACTACCTTGACATCCATCCTGTCTGCCTGAGCTCTCAATCATTATTTTGGAATGCAACATGAGACAGTCAAACATTCACCCAAAGACAAAGGACCTTCAGTTAAAAATATTTATCATTCACAACCTCAAAATGTGGTCGCACATATCTCAGAAACAGAATACTAAAATGGAAACAATCAAATGTGCAATTTTTTTCCTATTTCACCTACATAAAGCTGCAAAGTGCCTCATATTCTAGTTTTAGCTTTGAATTCTGGCACTTTGACTTCAAGGATTAAATTTGAGCTGCTAGAACATAGCTTCTTCTGAAGGCATTGAGCAAGTTCAACAGTATTTATGTATTGAGAAGCTGTTTCATCACTTTTCATCTCCTTGTTTCTAGACTTAGCAAGCCCAGCTCTTTCAATCTTTCCTCATAGGTATTATTTTCTAAGCCTCTTAACATTCCTATTTCTCCAGCCTGCCTACATCCTAAGAGTGATGCCCAAACCCCACACAAAGTGAATTATATGTAACTAAAAAATAAAAATAGAAAAATATTCAAGTCTTGCAGTCTTGGCTGTGAGGAAAGGACTGAAAACAAGTCAACAGTAAAGATTCCTCCAGAATTGAGGTGAAAAATGTAAATAACTTCTAGATGCATTCATTCTTCATCGACTTTTTCCAAACCTTAAATTGTGATTTTGGTCAGTCTAGTTGATTACTTTTGAACACTTGCCACTTTTGAAAAATTGACAGTACTTCATATAAGAAACAAAGCAAAAGGCATTCCTGAAAATTCTTTTTCCCTGCTACATTTAGGATAACCAGACATCTACTGACCTGGTGTTCTCTCAACACTAGAATAATGAAAAACATAAGTAACATAGTCCACACTATAAATTTTATAATTTGCTTCTATCACTCTGCATTTCCTGTTTCCAGAGAAAATGAATACTGTCACGCATAGCTCATTAAAAACTGTTCTAGACCAATTTTTCAGCCTTACACAGCATGATTGATGTTGGGAGGAATACTCTGGAAAAACTGAAGCTGAAAATCTCATTTAGATTAAATTCTTTCACATAATCTCTAAGAATGAAAAAGTGCTTACGGTCAGAGAAAGCAATTTCCACATGTATATTCATTGTGCACAAAAGATGTGAGGTTCTGTCTTCAGTAGATACAATTCTTCAATTTAATTTTGATTTTGACTTGATCATTTTAGGGATGACATGAGAAAAGTAATGTAAGAAAGTAGAGGACACACGGAATCCTGCCAATAGAAGTTAAAGGCTCAGAACACTTTGGAAGAGCATGAGGCTATGAAAACATTTCTATTCATCTTATTTAACACTGTATATGAAGAGGTGCGAATTTATTTGTAGCAAGCTTTATTCTTCAGTTATGCTTGTTTCCACGGGTGATTTAAAAAAAAGATGTTTTAAGACAACATACAACTCCAAATAAAAAGACTGCAAAAAAGGGGAAGAACCACTTAATTCTCAAGCAAATGCAGATAAGCATAAATTTAATTTCTATCAGGAAAAAAAAGAGCAGCAAAGCATTGTTGAAGAAGCTGTAAAGTATCCATTCAACGTCTATTTTCACAAGTGTCCCCAACACAAGCCCTCAAACCCCTTTGTCTGAAGTTGTCAGGCACTTCTTCCCATGCAGCCAACACCTGTGTCGCTATAAGAGAGACTTTTTTATTTTCCAAGTGCAGGCTAACAGAACTCTGACGCTGGATTTCTTAATAACCTGACACGTCAGTGCGTTCTCTGTGTTGCAAAATAAACAGCAGAACTGAAATACTGAAGGCATTACCTTAGGCCATCGATAGTGCGATTCAAAGTGTCACTCTTCTCCATCACGCTAGAAATACCTGTACTTCCCCATGCAGTATTTTTTCTTTTTAACTTTTCGTTGCTCTGATGCCAAGTGCTGCTTTACGAGACTGGAGCAGGACAACCATCACAGCATGTCCTGCATTTCTGTAGTGCTGCTCTCACAAGAACGTACTCATTTTGTTCGGGGCTTTTCCCACGGCACTGTATACATCAGCTCTTGGGCCCGATCCTTCAGTGCATGATTTCTCATGCCATAATGCATTGGCCCAAAATTTGCGGTTGCTACTTGTCTCCAAAACATTTTTATGAAGGTATGGATAGGCATGGCTAGGCATAGTGATGACTAAACAACACTAGTAAATCGAAAAGCACTGTCCATAGATCAGTGTTAAAAATCTGTAATTGAGAGATGAGAGAACTGAGTTTCAGAAAGTCCCAAAGATGACCAGGCCACTGACAGAGGCAGGTGATAGAAGCCAGGTTTCCTGACGCCAGGTTTCCTCATACACTCTTGCACTAGACTGACACAACTCACAAATCCCACCACAGTTTACTGACCTGTTGTAAACCCAGGCAATGGTGTTAAAAAGGGAACATGCCAGTTCACACAAACTGTTTAAATTTTCAGGATAATATAACTAATATAGAGAGTCATCTCAACTCCCTCTTTTTTTGATTAGCCAAGACTTTATAGCTAAAGTTTCAGCATTATATAGGTATAGCATACTAGATCATATCAACCATTAAATGCAAAACCAGTTGATTTGCATAATTTCACTTTTAAAGTGAGAGTTGGAAAGACTCAGTGCTAGAAGCATATTGCTAGTAGAAGCACAGCTTTGGTGCATAGTAAATGTGGGTATAAAATGTACTCTCTATGAAATTCAAGCATTGATACTAATGAAAAAGGCCAGGCAGGTCTTGTCGATACATTTCCATAGAGCCCTGTGAATACTCCTGAGTCCAAACCTCTGATACCTCTGCTGTTGTGGCGTGCCTTTTGCCAGACTGCTACTCCGGTGGATCTTAAATGTTTCACTCTTCATGAATAAAAAAGTTTATTACTATTCATGATGTTTCTTAAGACTGTTGTTGATCTAGAAAAATTAGGGTGGAAAAAAATTACAGGAAATATAATTTCAGAACCTGTAGCATTGCCAGACTTTTGTTACCTGCCTTTATGTTCATTAATTAACAGGGCCAGCAGGAGGATGGGCGAGTCCCCTACAGAGGAGCATTTATTCTGATTAAATCCTCCCCATCCATGTAGGCAAGAAAGCATGACCTGGCACTACTGCTCTTTCTCCCTTGCAAACAGCCCCTGAACATGAGGATTTTTCATTAGCTGAAGCTTCCTTTACACTAGCAGACTCACCACAGGGAAGAATCCATTGGTCTTACCTCTCAACCTGTGCCTCTCTTTGCAGTAAAAGCAACCAGTGCCTTGCTGATAAACACGGTTTTAAAGGCGTTAGTTAGACTTATGAACTCAGCAAGAGACAGATGAAAAGGTGGTGTTGTATATATCAATCCAGCTCCCTAGTAAATAATTAATCATCAGTGCCAAGCCAGTCATCACAGCAAACTAAAATTACCAGGGATCTTAAAATAAAATACAGCTTCTGTAATGCTTGTTGTTTCTTCCAAAAACAGTTACCAGCATTTAGCCTTATTCTTTTCTCAACTGCTGCAAAACAAGCACAATGTAACTCCACTGAATGCAGTGGAAGTATTCAAGACTGATACCAACACAACTGAGCTGAAAACATGAGGGAGAAATGCCGGCTGTTCAGAAGAACAAAAATCTTTGCTGCCTAAAGACAATACTAGGTAAAACACTTTACTTCCTAGCCTGGACACAGAATTAGTAACATTTTCAAAGTAATCAATTTTATCAACTTTGCCACAATTTTTAGCACTGGTCTATTTCAGGTATTTAGGAAGCTGTCTTCATTAGGACTGTAGTCCCTTAGTATTTTATGCTACTACTGGTCTGTCTTCTTCGTGGTCTGATAACAGCATTTAAAGACAGTCAAAGCCTTGGTGAGTACTATTATTTCAGATTACTGACTGGATTTTCTAGTCACTTGGCTACCATCTCACTCACTGCAGGCATCTCTCCCAGTAGCCATCACTAGTTTTCACTAACTTTAAAATAATTCTGAGATTGAGTAGGTATTGAGAACATCTTACTGTATTTTCTTACAATAAGAAGCTGTAATTGGATGTCACAGTCTCCCAAGTAAATTACAGTACCAATACAAGAAATTAAATCCTAAGGATCTAGCTAATAATGGGCCAAATCTTTGGATGCTGTAAATGTCATCGGTGGAATTTTTACATTGGCAGAATATTTGGCCCTACAGATTTAATGATGTATCAGCAGACACGTTTCAGCATTTCTGTGGAGGCACAAATTGGAACTCATCAGGTTTCTGCCTGGTGGAAGTAGCCGACAGCCAAAAACTCATTGGAGTATTCGAAAATTAACTTTATTAATCCCCACCATACCCTCTTAGTATGCTGCCTTCTCCCACTGTTAGAAGTCACGCTGTTGTAGGAGGCATCGAAACCAGGCAAACAAGGCAGTAGCTAAAGACAGCAACAATAGGGTGCATTTCGGACACGACTGTGTGTGAAAAGCTCATCCTTATGTTACATTTCTCTCTAATGTTTTAATTGTTAAGTATTTTTATATAGGAAGGATAGTTGCTACACAACTTGCTCGTGTTCCCTCTAAAGTTCACCTAAAGTGAATTTCTAATGCAATAAATTACAATATTTCTAATTTCCTTTCAGATTCTTGCTATCCAAATAACATCTGAAGTGCATTGTCTCTATTTAATAAGCATAACCAGATTTACAGCTTCTTCCAATCATTTTTATAATGAATGTAATAAAATAATGTCAAATTTCCAATATGGAAATTTCTTATCAACTGTGTAAGGAATAGGAAGAGCAGCAGAAGACAAAAAGAAGGTGGTATACATGCATGCTTACTTGTTGCAAATCTGAATGAGGATTGCAATGAGTTACCAGACTGAGCCAAATTCAGGAATAAAAAGTTGTGTCAGTTCTTGATGCTATGTTAATAGTTGGATAAAACAGCCGAGTGGTCAGAGGTTTAGACCGTTACACATCAGATAGATCACGAAGATGGGACACTTAAGGGAGAAACATAAATGTAGACACTAATATCTAAACACATAAATGTTCATCTGGACCAAACCTGAAAGTTATGGATGTTGACTCATTGTAAAATTATTGATTTATAGTTTATAATACCAGCTTCTGAAACTAATGGGAAAAGCCACAAACCAGCATGTTAATTCCATATTTTGGTTCTATTTCTCCAATAAATGCAGCCTCCTGTATTATACATGCAAATATAAATAGAAAGTTCCTTTGTAAGAGTTCTTGAAAGGTTTCTGTGTTTAAAAAGGATAACTTTCTCAGAAAGGTGACATAATAGCAGCACTTCAAACACAAAGCCCACCAGAACTCTTTTGGTTAAGATTCTGTGCATTCATGGTCATCAAATGTCCACTCATTTCCTCGTCTCAGGAGACATCTGCTGAAAACAGTTCTTCACTGCTACTCTCTTGCTCTGCAGAGACCACCTCCAGATTAGTGAAAGAAACTCACGCCCATTAAGTTGTTAGACTCTGATGAAATTGGCACAATGGTGCCCACTGGGGTGATTTTAAAAGAGGGAGAGGGAGACTGCATGAAGGCTTCCAGCTGGAAGTATATTTTTAGGTACTATTTACGATTCACTGAAAGCAAGAGTAGCTTTTAAAACTGCAAAGCAGCTCTGGAGGCTATGGGAGTCCCTAACAGCTGTGACATTTGCTGAGGATGAGGAACTCTTTTGAACTAATGCAGTCAGGCTTCTTCTTTTTTTTTTTTTTTTCTTTTTTCTTTTTTTTTTTGGCGGGGGGGCCATCAGGCAGGGAAGGTATCAAAGAAATAATGGCACAAAACATTTTCAAAACAGGTGCCTGACATTTGATTGCTTAGCTATGGCCTCTAACAATAAGAATGCCACCAATGGGATTTAAAACGGGTTCTTACGCACTTGGATTTTATAAGCTAAGAGCTACAGTTCCATAAATTGAAATGGCCTTTCGCCATTGTTCTTCTCCCAGATTATCCTCTGACATTTACCTCTGTCAGGATGCCTGGATACACATTGAAATGTGACCGTGATCTTGTGCTTCCCTTATAATCCAACTACTTCTAATTACTGAAAGAGATTATGAACTCGGAGAACGGAAGTCAACATTTTCACACTGAATATAGTTACAATACTTAGACCTGCTTGAACCATACAACATCAAAGACAAGATAAATAAGTAAATCAGTCATTAGCAATGAATTTGTTGCATTTTTCAAGAAAAGAGGCAGATACAGATTCCTGAATTCTGTCACTCCAGGACAATTTCTTTTCAGTTCAATTTCTACATGAGGTACTAGTTAAAGGTTAAAGATTTCACAAACTACCAATTGCAAAAGAAATATTCATAACTAAGTCATATCAGCTAGTCTAAAGATGCAATGCTGGCTCCTGAATCAAAGAAATGATAAATCAATTTTGTGTGAAAAGTACATTCACTGTCTGTCAGATGATTAACTTTTCAAGGGACTGTATTGCACCCTTTGCCCCAAACACATAACACACGCATCTATAATTTCTTCTAAAAGGTTACCTGAGTCTATCAAACTGACCGTGTTATCAACTCTCTCAGGCTCTAATGACACCTTTGGCTTGCCATCTTCCAGAATTAACATCATATTTTCTGATTCTCATCCCTGTGGAAGACTTTTACTTGCCAATTCTACATTTCAACTCTGAAGTTCATCCCCTCAAAGATACACTACTGCTCTGTGTCACAGCTCCCATTTGGACCTCAATAAGACAAAAACTGGAAAAAGTACTAGTTTTGATGAAGAGAGGAATATTAGCAATGAGAATTCTACGGTGAATAAGGAGCTAGTTACAAGAGAAGAAAAAATTCAGTGTTTGAAGAGAAAGTAAAGGGCTGGTAGGAGAGTATAAATGACTTATTGCAGTATTTTCATTAATGATCTTAACACAAAAAAGATTATGCTAATGAAACTTGCTGATACACAAATTTATGCCGTCTTATGACTAGAGGGGAACTGGAGTATTACATTCAAAGAGGGAGATGTCAGAGGCAGTAGAAGGAACATTAAAATTGATGAGTAATAGTACAAAGTCATGCATTAAGAGATCAAGTGTTTTTTTTTTTTTTTTCTGTAAACAATGGGCTTATTCACTGGAAAGAACAGCAGGGGGGAAAAAGATATGAATGCATTAATTCCAACCTTAATATGAAGGAGTAATGCAATATGGCTTTGAGAAAGGTAAAACTGATCCTAAAAATGTCAATTGAATAATTTTCTGTAAAGAAAGGGAGATGTTAAGATTATTATAAAAAGTGCAAACAAGAGTTTCTTTTGGATAATACATAATTCTGTTCAGCTATATTTGAGAAAGAGATGCAAAGTGAGTCTCTGGTGGAGAGAAGAACCTGTATGACAATCACTAGAATGGATAAAAGGATAACAACAGCTTGGATTTTTAGTATACAACAATTAAGGGCAAAAGCAAAATTTAGGTATACACCAGTAAGTAAAGCCCAGAGAAAAATAAGGTTAATTTAAACTGAAAGGTTGTTAAATGTGTTTATATTGGCCCTACAACAGTGTCATCAGAAATCAAAGAATTTCTAGCACCGGGGAGATGAGGTCCTACAACAAAATTAGGAAAAGAAAAAGGAGGGAAGAAACCTGGGTTTCAATAGTGAGCTTAAGCAGAAAAAAAATTAACCTGCAGATTTATATGCTATTTATCCCAAACTGCCACATTGTACAGAACCCTACTGAGACCTGTGTCTTGTTGCTCTGTATCAACACAGCCTTGATGGGATTGCACGGAGGCTGGGGGCTTTACAACAAGAATGCAGACTGTCCTCTGTTAGCAACTTCACCATGTCTGAGTGCACAAGGAAGGAAGGAGCATCAGGCAATGACTGAGGAGGATATCTCAGAAATACCTAATTCATTCCAACACACTGCTATTTTGAAGTAACCTCTAATTATTGGTGTAGGTTCCTGAGTTGGTTGGAAGTAGTTCTAGAGCCCTTTATATGGGAAATAAAAGCTGGATTCAGCAAAGTGACATTCCCCAGACCTTTGTCCTTAGATAAGGTATCTTTTTCCCCAGGTTGCATTTTATAGTATCTGGCATTGGATTAATTGCATGGGATTTTTGACTAAGCTATTTCCCCAGGCTGGCTTGACTAACACATACTCATACAAAAGAGCATCTCTGGTTATATGCTCTGACTTACGGGAAACCTCAAACCTTTGACTGATGCTGTACTAAATTTAGTTTTGATAAATACAAGAAATGCTTACTAAGCTATTTTTAAGGCATCTGTCCTAGGATTTTGGAAGGCCAGCTCTTTGGCCACCACAAGATTGAATCATGCAACTACTGACAGGTAGATACACTGACATTTTTCTTGCCCCTAAAAGATCCCCTCCTAACATGAAAAATCAATTACTAATAAAGGTAGCAGAGCTAACCAGGCAGTTCAGCAATCTTGTTAGAGTCCTCTGGTGAGACACTACCTTTTGACACATATTTGTTATACATTCCCTTTTGGACACAGAATGCTTAAGGTCATGGTTATCGTTTCCACAGTGAATCTTCAATAATGAGAGAAGTCAGAATAGATTTTTATGGCACTAGTCTATTAATTTACCAAACTCCTTAATAAAGGTGAAACGTGCCCCAGCTGCTTTCTTGACTGTGTTGTTTCAGAAATTACATTAGTATAAAATGTATTTTTATTCTCAGGGATTTTAGGAGATGAATGACAAGCTTTAATCATTAAAATATTCCTGAGGCAATCCAGATGCCAAATATCACACTGTATAATGCTGTAACACTTCTCCAGAGAACTTCAGGATTACATAGAAGCCTGAAAGCAGGGGAACTGATGACTTTTCCGAATTGTGACTTTTTAAAACTCTCTTGTTTACAGAAGGTCTTGTAGCTTTTAGACAGATCACAGGAAATACTTAAGACACTTAAGGCACTCCCATTTGAAAAGAACAAAGACAATCCAGGAGGCTTGGGAATCATGACTCCAGCAATAGAGCTATTTCGTATTATTTGTAGTTCCTAGCACCCATTATCTGTGCTGACCCTATACCTATTGTGAGGGTGCCATCTCTGTCTCCATGTAACTGGAGCTGTGGACTGCCAGACTGCCTGAGGAAAAATAATTTTAATACATCTGACAAAATTCACAGTTTTAATGGTGGGGAATTTCCACCTTACACACTTGAACATGACATCTCTTAGTGCATTTAAACAAGCACTTTAGGAGCTTACCACATTTGGCTGGCATTGCGTAGTGGTCTCCAGGCAAACAAACTGCACTCTTTTTGCAAGAAACTAAATCAGAGGATGTGCTCCGGGAGTGTTTCAACTGGTTGTGAGTGCTCCTTCCACAAGATCAGACACGGTCTGAAAGAAAATACACATAGTGCAGACTGTGTCCTCCTCACCAACTGGTTCACTCTACACGTCTACCTCTATTACACTCACTAATCTAGATGTAGCCAGTGGTTTCTCTAGAAGCTCCTCTAACAAAAGCAATACTAGTCTGAAACTTAGCCCATTAGCCACGACACTTCTTGGAACAGTGGAAGCTGAGTAAAGTAAATAATTAGCCCTATCTTTTTTCTTTTCCAAATGCAAGACATAAGTAATAATAATTTAACCTGGTACTGTGTTGCAAAGCTTCTATAAAGCAGAGGAGAATCCTAGAACAAGATTAAAGAGTAGAAAGAGAATGAGGTTGCCTTCTCTCAGAGGAACCCATCCTGATATGCAGAAGCCATTCTCCCCACGAAACAGGTCTAAACTTTCAAACTATCCTGTGCATGCTATGACAAGCAACATAGATATCATGGAACCATAGAATTGTCAGAGGTGGAAGGGACCTCTAGAGATCATGTAGCCCAAATTCCCCTGCTTAAAGTGGGATTGCCCAGAGCACATCACTCAGGCCTGCATCCAGGCAGGCCTTGAAAATCTCCAGAGAAGGGGACTCCACAACCTCCCTGGGCAGCCTCTTCCAGGTCTCTGTCACCCTCACCCCAAAGAAGTTTTCTTCTCATTTTTGAATGGAACTTCCTGTGTTTCAGCTTGTGCCCACTGCCCCTTGTGCTGTCACTGGGAATCACTGAAAACAGTCTGGCTCCATCCTCCTTCAACCCACCCTTTAGATACTTGTAAGCATTAATAAGGTCTTCCTTCATGTCTGTTTCATGTCACATCAATTTCAGACCTTTTTAATAACAAAATCAAATATGCATCAATATGCATGGTTAGATAATACAGACACATAGAAAATCTAATAGTACTTTTTAAAAACAGAAGAGTTATTTTACTGGCAATTTACTTTGCAAAAACTTGCCTCTGCACTAAAAGGAAACTTTTCATACATTCTTGACAAAAATCCGTCTGCAACATTTTTTACCAAAATGGAAGATGTAGGTGTTTCTGTTACAACATCACACTGTTGCAAAAGGTAATGAAAACCCAGAGGGAAAATCCATTCTGTGCTGTGGCAGAATGATGCCACTGCCAGGCTGAGGACATGACTTCAGAGCAGTCACTGACCATGAGAGTCTTTGGAGATGGCATCATCACGACACCACCACATTGCAGTTCTAGTAAAGCCATAATACTTTGAAAATTTAATTTGATTGTTTGGCATCTAAATAAATTACTCACAGAGGACCCGCTGGAAACTAATTAGGCATTGACTCAGCAGCACTTACTCACCAGTGCCATAAAATGATAAATAGCAATTTTCAAAGGAGATGAGGTATGAGAAGAAGGGAAAGGTAACATGTAAATTATTTTGTATGCAACTGCTGTGAGAGACCTCCCTAACAAACAAATTCAGCATCCATCATAATTACAAATAGGCACAGCCTGAAAATATGTTTATTTTACTGACATTTGAATTCTGAGCTCATTTGTAGATCCCAAGCAGTGTTCCTAAAATCCTACCATACAAATAAAGTCTCCCAGAACTTTGAGGAATTTGATATTAAGATCTGGATGCAAACTTTGCAATTCACATCTATTTCTACTAATCTTAAATAAATCTTCAATCAAATGTGCTGAAACCCCCATTTCCACATATGTACCTAACAGGGCACAGGGCAAGTAAGACAGACAGAAAAAAAAGAGGAGGTAACTCAATCAAGTAGTAACCATCTTTACCTGCTATAATGCTATTAACGAATACAAAGCTCTTCAAGCCAGGATTTACCTTGTTCTTATCTACACAATGCACAAATTTTGTAGACAATAATATGAAGTAAAACTTTATATAGTTATGAAATTAAGAAAAACACTATACCACCAAGATGTTCATTAAGTGCCAAACAGGATTACATAAACACAGAAAAGGGGGCAGAGGAAAATCTCCTGCTCCCCGTCTAGTTGATACTTCAGACTAAAAAGCTATTTCAGCAGATGCTATAGAAGGTAGGGACACCTTTCTTTTTTGTCATTTCACCTTTTTCAGTATACTTCGTGTCCTTATTTGAGATTAATTGCCAACAGCAATAGACCAGATACATAGGATTTTGGTGTGATATATTATCCAGGAATGTGTGATAAATCATGTTGGAGCCTTTCAAACTCACTTTCTCCTCAAAAGGCCTATCCTGTTTCCCCCCTAAAAGCTCGCTTGGTAATTATTTGACATTACTTTTTCCAGTCTTTGTTATGGCTTTATTTTTATGTTTGACTTTACAGACTTGATTTTTGTCTCTCTCAAAACAGAGAAAGGCAAAATACACAATGCCCTGTGCTTATATGTGCACATACTCATAACATAAATATACAGGAATGACTTACAGCTCTACTTTTACGAAAAACATGTGACAAAAACCACGGCTTCATTAGATGAGAGAGGAAAAAAAAATGTTTTTAGGCATAAAAAAGATGACCTTAGAATCATAAGGGCTATTCTTACAGCATAAGGAACAATTATACTATGCAAATACATATATTATCATGGCAGGTTTGTCTCTAACTGTTCTTCACTTAAAACTGCTTCTGCCTCATCCGTCTCTCTATCTGCAAATGCAGATGAGAGCTCAGGTTCAAGAGCAGCGCATTTGGCCTGTAATAATGTAGAGGCCAAAATGGGTAAAGAGAGATCACTTTGGTTGGTATAATAATTCAAACCAAAGCAGAAGACTGGGCAAAGCCTTTCTCTGAGCAGCCAGCACACCAAAACACAAGCAGGGGAAAGAAACCCTGACTCTCCCTTGTGCAGCACAGATGCCACACAGCCCTGGCTGTCTCCCAGGAGGAGGAGAAGCAATCTCCACACAGACACCCTGCGGAATGCAAAGATGCTGGAAAAAAGAGAGAACAATTTCCAAACTGTGTGACTGACTTCATTTGTCTCATTTTTGCCCCAATAAAAACTGCAGTAAAATTGAGATTTGCTGGGCCTGTCACTCCTGTATTTAGATGTCCCCACTTTTAACATCAAGCTCCAAATAACATGACTTATTTTATGGCTTCTAGCCCACTGATCAGATTTTAGCTCAAAATCTGCAGGTATAAAAAGTAATCACAGGTTTATTGAATATATGCTCTGAGGTATGGGACATATAATGTAAAAGTTAAGCTAAACACCAGCCTTTACAATAAATGCAAGTATTGTCTAGAGTGTGTTTGAGCTAATGACCTGAAAAGCCCCACTCTCCATCTTCATTTAATATTTTATTGCTGAAACAAACCCAAATAAAATTGCAAAAATACCATGCAGAAAGTAAAAATATGGAGGTCCCTATGATTTCTAAATGAAGTCTGTGGCTATAACTTTGACCAGCTCCTCTTTTTTCTTTTTTTTTTTTAAATCCTACTTCAGTGTCTGAACAAAATGTGATTTCTTAAATATGTACTGTATATTCTCCAAGTAATACAAATTTAAAAAATTGAAAAAAAGTTGCATGATTAAAAAAGAGAAAAAAACACCCAACTTTTTCTTATGTCTAAATGATAGTGATTTCAGAATAAATAAAATATTTTAAAAGGACAACAGTAAGTCCCTTAACGTGAAGCTACTATTCTTCGGTTAACTTTTCTCTGAATACAAGTAGTATTAAAGAAAAATGTCACTGCAAAATGGAATGCAATCATTAGATAAGCTCCTGAATTTCAGATTCCACCCACATGTGAATGGGTACATAGAGGTTTCACGGTATTGTAGGAGTACATTTCCTCACCAGGATTGTTAAGGAGCAGAGCAGCCTCATTTTTCCTCCCAGTTTAGTCACCACAAAAGGCAACAATGATTTCCCAAAACTATTTGACAAATGTGGGTCAAATGTACCAAACAGTTATGGCCAACACACTAAAAAAGTAGGGGAATATCAAGGATACCTGTATGTAACTCCAACCTTTTTTCCTTTATTTGAGTTTTTCAACTGTTCCCATAGCTACCTAGAATTGTTGAGAAAAGGTTGTGGTGAAACATCAGTAAATACAGTAAAAAACGTACTGACAGGTAGAAATTTTTTTTTTTAAATGCATTTAAAACTTTTTCATACATCATACAGATGTTCTTCTAAATAACATCAATGAAAAGCTGAATTCCTACAGCTGGCAAAAAAAATGCCAAGACCAGTACTAAATAATTGTCAGCAGCCTTGAAGTTGACTATACAATCACCGGTGCTTATTTCTCCGTGAAGCTGTTCAGTGCAGTTTTACTCCATGATGTAATGACCAGCCTGATTTCTTTCTGGATCCTTCAGACCGAGTAAGAGAGCATTCAAAATTGCAAATTTATCTTTTTTTATTAAATACACAAGGCTTCAATCTTCTTGTCCTGAATTGCTGAAGGTATATCCTATTTCTAATTTCAAATATGAAACATCTGCTTATAAAGATATTGGTGAGCCTTCCATTCATATTTAATTTACTGTATCACTGTAACTCTATCATAAACACAGCCATGCATGAGATTAAATGCAGTTTATGAAAGAAGAAAGGCACTTGTTTAATTTCTTTCAAGTAATTCACCCTTAGTGCACTTAACAACATAATTAAGTTAACGCAAGTGTTGTTTTCTACTGCATTGTGTCAAGAAGAGCTGCACTTAAACCTGCATCAAGGTCACCTTCCCCCATAACTCCCATAATCCCAAATCACCACACAATAAAAAAACCTGCAGTCACTGACTGAACAGATTTATATTATTTTTAGCAGCCCAATAGAATTAAAGAGTAGTGCCACCTCAAATAGAAGCCAGATTTTAAGTTACTAGGCATGTAGGAATATTAGACACGCTCTTAAAATGAACTACAACACTCCCCACATTCCATAAAAGTCAGCTTCCTTGGTGGCTCTTGCTGGCCTTCATAATTCTACAACAACTTGCTGGGAAAGGAGGAGTAATTGCTCATTATACTAAAACTACCTCACCCAAATGTATTTTCTTTGGCCTGTTTTAAATACTGTCACAGGATGTTTACAAGGCACTGAAAGGTTATGAATCCCGTCACAGTAGAAAGTGAAACTACGATACGTATAAAATATGGCAGGTTCTAGTACTGCAGTGAGCTCCACACTGGTAGATGAGCAGGCCTGCAAAGAGAACTCTTTCAGTCCGTCGAGCTCCAAAATGGTCATGCTTCTAGCAGATCAAAATTCATTACATGGGATGTATGTTTTATGATTTCCTTTTTTGTATCTCCACTATGTATGGAACATATGAAAATATATCCATGGAAAACTTTTGTACTTATTTCTCCTAAATTGGCTTTTATTAGACTTTAAAAGACTGGAAAACTATGAGTATCAGAGAACATTATTTACTATGTGAAAAGTCACAGTCCCACAGGTTTCCTCCATCCTCATCAATCTTTGTCCAACCCTATCCACCTTGGGACCTAAATTATACTTTCAAGTCCTGCTTCCTCAAATTAAGGCTTCCAGAAACTAGACAAGAATGCTAAGATTGGTACCAGGGCATTTGTCTCTACCCACAGTTTTCAAGGTAGCTAATTAAAAAGCATCTATTCCTGACAATTGACATGCATAGCTCCCAAAGAACCCATACTCTATGCACTCCTGGACACTTAGATCTTAGTCCACAACCACTCTCTATTGCTACTGGCCTCTTCCTGCTGTAAAGCATGGCTAGCAGGGTCAGCCAGAAGCCCTTCAAGTAATACCCTCCCCCCATTTCACAGAAACAAAATAACTGCACTTTCACAGATCATACTGCACTTTACTATTTCATTCTCCAAGTTTGCCATGAAGGTAAATGCAAGCTATTAAAGGGGTAAGTAATATTTTTACTGACTTAGCATTTCTATAGCTTGTAACTCTCATGAACTGCTAACTTGAACAGATCACAAAGAACATCATCTTTTTGCTACAGAAGTTCATTTTTTTCACTGTATGATTAGTATAGAAAGGCTGGATGAAAAAGCCTTTGATCCAGGAGGATAATACTTTAGAGAAGACCAAATGATATTTTTCTAAATTCTATCACTGGGCAAGGAAGACTGGCTTAATCAGTCTGGATTTCTGGAACTACTACATTTCAACTTTTCTTTTGATCAAGCTATATGTGTTAAGATGCAATAACTCCAGGCAGGCCAAATTTATGCACAAGCTTCTTTGAACTTCAAACAAGCTTGCTGGACCCTTTAAATTCAATTTTATCTGTAATTCAATTATGGAGAAGTTGTTCTCTCTCCTCCCCCAAGAAAATTTATTTCCATTTGCATCATCTCATAATTTCATATAACCTCCTGCGGAATCCTATTTCCCTTGTCAAATGTGATCAGTTTCCCTAGGAAAGTTATAGACTGGAGTTAGAAAAGTGTTTATTCACAAAGCTTTCTGTAGTCTATGCCCCAGTAAAGATGATTTCAACATTTAAAATCATTCCATTATTGTCATATATGAAAAAACGGAAATGTACCTCATAACTTTTGTACTACAATCAGTTTAGTTCTCACTGAGATGTCGTAGGAAAATTACCTGCTTTAGAAATAAAATAGTTTTTTATAACTTGTTATATGTAGAGATGTGTAGGTAGCCAATCATGGGAGGAAACTACTTGCAACAAAAACCAGACTGCTGTCATTTAGCTAAGTCCCAAATCAGATGTGGTACCTGCAGTGAATACCCAAGTACAACACAAGAAAGAACTGCAAAGCAAACTCTGCAGATACGATGCTGCATGGATATCATTGCACACAGAACTCAAGCAGGATGGGAAACTGCTGTTCCAATGTGATATAATGTAAAGCAAAGTATTGCTGAGTTGTCTTCTGACACATTTGTAGCTCTAATTAAAAAAAAAAAAAAAAAAGTTAGTTTCTACTGTAGGCCAATATGGCAAAAATCTCCTTTTACTGTAGCACATTTCCCTGCTGTCAAGAAGTCACCCAGAGCACCCTCAGCCTCAGGAGACAACCGACTTTTCCTAGATCAGTCTGACCTACCTAGAAGATGTCCCCATGACAGAAAGTCCACACCTTCCCTACACAAACCGCTCCTATGTTTTATACTAATGATAGCTAAACAAATGAAACCTGTTGCTTCTTGTCCTATCCAGCTCAGGCCAGGAGAGCAAGCCTCTTGCCCCGAAGCAGCTTTTAAGTCTCCCCTGAAGCACCCGCCAGGTTTGCTATCAGATGACTATCAGTGCAATTAATAATGTTGCTGATACAGAAATAGATAGGGAAACTTGGCACACATCTTTGTGTTTGGAGAGGCAACTGAAGCTAACTTCACTGCATCAGGCTCTGCCTACACAGTGAGTCTTTCGCACACCACATTTTGCTGTTTAGCCACACTGGTCAGGCCGCGGCTGTGAATCTACTTTATTTAATTACCTGAATTATAAAATATCGATAAATCTTTTCCAATAAAACCTGTCTTCGCCAATAACTTAGCTCTCTAAAAGCCTGGGCTAAACTGCTATAGACAGATGAAGACAAATCATGAGTCCGATTAACAGCTCCCAAACTTCAAGCTGGAATTTTGCAATTGTATGGACCTGTGCTCTCAGGAAAAAGTGTACGGAATAGACAGCAATTACAGATACCTCCCACTGCTTTACATGCAATTACAGACACCCTCCTAGCAACTGAATGATTCTCTTTACAAATAGATCTGACAGTGAGAAGGTTTTAATCCTTTCTGAATTTTTCCTTAAGCAAGTAGCCTATGCCAACTCTACACTGCTTTGAGGCTCATTTTGCTACAGTAACTGCAGCGTATTCAGCTCATTGCCATGTGCAGCACGAAAACAGAGCCAGGCCAAGAACGCGTTGCCAAAGTTAAGGTTTCTGAAAGAAGCATTAGCTAAAAGATGCAGAGCTTCCAAATAAAAACTCAGTAGCACAGATTATATACATTTAATTTTGCAAATTATCCAAGAGTTCTTTTGACAATTGTGGTGAATTGATCAAACCCAAATGAAATACATCAGCAGATTAACCCCCCGTTTTCCTTTTACATCTACTGTATTATTAGCATAAACCCAGTTGAATCAGTCCTGATTTATGATGCTTTAAGTGGCAGAATAATTAAATCCATTATCCCACTCTCCCAGAAATAAACTATGATAAATACCATTCTAAGTGGCTCGATAGGTGGAAAAAGATTCCATCTAGCCCAAATCCTTTGTAATACAAACATGAAAGCCCCTGTGGTGTCCATCCCACAAGGTTGTCTCTCCCAATTGCTGCTATGACTTTCAACCAAGGTCTCCTTCTTCAGTATAAGGAAAGAGATAAGCTCCATTAGAACTTCTACAGAGAACAGACGGAAATGGCAGCCATCTATTTTGAGCAAAATATTACCTCAACAAAACCAATCCAAGATAAAACAGAAATAATCTCTTCTAGGAGTGCCTCTCTCAAGAGGAAGTATTCTCTTGGATCTCCAATGAGCCACCAACAATCAACACAAAGAAATATTCCCCAGACCTACAGGCCGCTCACAAGAGTGCTGTGAGTTAAGATGCAAATGCAGAATTTGCAATATTTTAAGCCTGCCATAGGAGCTACCCTCCAACCACTCAGATTCTGAATCCATTCTCAAGCTACAGGTTAGCCAGAATTTCCTTGTGACAGAGCAATGCCATATGCTATAAGCTACACGGTTATGACAGAGGATTTGGTCCTCAGTTTTCAGGCACATCTTTTCTCATAATTTCAATTTAAGTGCGGTTTTCCTTTTATGAACAGTTCAACTCTTAAAGAGGAATAACATGGATGTGATTACCCTGTACACTAACATAGACAGACTGCACAGGGCTTCTCAGTCACAGAAATCTTGGGAAGTGGAGTTGTCATCTATGTCCAGAATAGTATGATTCCTTTACTTGCTCCCCAAGCTTCTTAAGCTTTCCTGGATCAGACCACTCCTTAATCAGGTGCCTGTACTACCAATGAATCCTCTCCATGACAACTCAGTAGCTATTTGTGATACTGCATTTGCAGACAACTTCAGACCTGAATTCCAGTCAGTCAGTTATATCTCCATTTGGAGTGCTAGCACAACAGCGAGGCGAAAAGACAACAGAGCTGAATAAAAGCTGAACAGATGGGGCTTTGGCAAGAACGTCTCTGATCCCACACAAAGCACAGATCTCTCCAAATTCTCTTTTAACCTACTCGTTGGCTCCATTTCTCTACCTAACAAGGACTATCCTCACTCAAAAGTGTATTTCTTTGATGTATACCTTCTAATTCTGGAAACAATCAGCAGCTTTTACTTATCTAGGAAGTTTTCAAGGCTAAAAAGGGGCTTTGTTTTCCTTGGGGGTGGAGGAGTGGGAATGTCTATTCCAACTACAACAAGAAAAAGTCTTCTATATAGAAGCTTATGGAGAAGATGTTTACATCAAACCAGCCTTTGGAAACACAATAAGCGGAAAGTTTTTGTTCAGATTCAAAGCATCTTTGAAAGCTTGCATTTCAGAATAAGGCTGGAAGGACTTGGAGAGATCACCTTGTCTGTCACTTGCCCCAGCAGGAAAGGCCATGGCGCTGTCATCCCTGACAGAAGTCTGGCTAATCCATTTCTAACTTGCTTCCTGTGAAGTACATTTCACTATTTCCTCCGGCAACCTATTACAGTACTTAATTGTTCCTAACATGAGACATTTAATCCAATTTAATCCTATTAAAGACCTACTTCTTGTTTTACCCACCACTATGATGGAGAACAGATCTTCCCTTCTTTATGGCAGCATTTTATATATCTGAAGGGTTTTATCAAATCTTGCTTCATCTTCTCTTAACTAAAGACTCCAAATCATTCCCCCAAGTCATCATTTCTAGATTCTGATTTCTCCTAACGCTGTCATTCAGACAGTCTCGGATTATTCTGTATCTTTCTTTAAGCACCCTGCTCAATTCTGGACAATATTTCTCTCCAGCCAATGCCTCATCAGAACTGGACAGAGTAAAACAATTACTAGACATGCCTTGGCAGTGAACTCCTCATGTACCTTGCCTTTTTCATTACAGCATGACAACGCTGCCTCACATGCCCCGTGCCATGCACAGACACTTTCTTGCTGAATTGCCACTTACACAGTTGTTTCTCACCCTTCGGGGACAAAGCTGGTAAGTCCCATGCGAAGGCAGAACTGGGCACCCTGTCTTTTTAAACCATCTCTCCCATTTGCCAGTGAATCTAAATTCTAGTTCTGTCCTCCAACATACCTGTCGTGTCCTTCTACAAACTTAATACTCAACTCCATTGAGAAGCTGCCTTATGATCAACATACCAAAGAGAGACTTCTACAGGACTTGCTCTGCTACATACGTCCAAGCGGAGAGTGAAACTGTACAACTCATTTGTTCGAATGCTCCTCCTGTTCCCTCACTTGCATTTCAGCACATAACAAAAAAGTTCACCTTCCAGTTCGCATTCCCCCTTCCTTTCAGTTTCAAGTTTTTCCCATAGCACTGTAGTCAAATTAACATCCACTGAGAAATCTATTTAAAGTACCCATTTTATCACTGTTTTTCTGTTTAATAGCATTCACACACAATTTAATAACATTAACTAGAAATACAGCCCATGCTACAAATACATTAAAAATCAGCTTTCCAAACACAGTATTGAAACATATAATATGCAAAATAGACATTCAGATTTCTTCCACAGGGTTTTTAGATCATATGGCTACCAGGTAGAAAACTGATTGTGACACTGTACCGTGAGTGCCATCAGGAGTCTGAAACATGGGATCTTTTGGTGTTAGGGGACATTCCCTACGCAGATTTCTACTGCCTCTGTTCAATATCTCCTGGAGCTGCTGAGCCAAATGTGCTATGCAGATCGATTGCACACATTCAATGACTGGAGCTATGCCAGCTCAACCCCTCACACATGCAGCTCAGGAGCACTGTGACCTCTTAGGAAATATTCATGCATGCAGCTTTGAAATAATCTCTCTCTTATTTTAATATACATAAATTTGAGAATTCACGCAAGAACATGCAGAAATCAAATAGAAAAGAGAAGCAACTGCAAGTATAATAGAAGTATAATTCACTTACCGTGCATTTGTCTACAGCTACCGTGAAAATTGCTTTAACCAGCCGTAGCTGTAGGCCGAGAATGAAATACATTCTTTTTAAAGCTTAGCGGAAGAAATAGGCATTAATGAAACACTTTGATTTTAAAAGTAAAGATAAGAAAATTGGAAATTAAAGTTCCCAAAGCAACTGGAACTCTGTCATATTTTATGTGTGTACTGCAGTGCAAAATGAAAATACACACATGCACAAATTGAGAGAATTATAAGAACTGTCATGAAATAATATATCAGCACACATATTTCTTCAAGGGCAGGATTCATTAGATTTCTCTTTCACCTTCCTCCTGGAAATGCAGCAAACCCCAGGAGAACTGAGAGCTGGATCCAAGAACTCAAAGGATTTCCTTGAAATATTGGAAAAATATAAGGACATGTCATCAGGACAGGTTTGAAATCAGGATTAGCAACGTTATACTAGCCAGACAGTCTGTGGTTGTACACAGAGGAGAAAGCCTTCATTGCTGGACTAGTTCTGATACTAATTAATGCCCTATTCAGTTTAAAGTGCTGATCTTGATGAAAAGTGGCATCAGTTATGACAGGCACAGATGTTCTTTGTAACACTTTCACAGACCTAGCAGACATTATCATAAGCAATTAAACACTTGCAAGCCAGCCTATTAACACCAAACTACAGTGTTACTCAACATATTAATTTTGAAAAGGTGTAACTTGCAACTAGTAGACAAATGCAACTACACAAGGTGGACACACAAGGGAGATTAGCACACAATGTTAGAAATAAAACCAGTTTACAATCTGGTTACAGCTTTTAAATATTCGCTTATAATAAACAGATGCCCAATGCCATGTATAAAACTGAGGTTTTGTATGTGTTAACCCACGATCATGTATTAAGCTCTGACGTCACAATTAAGACGGAGATTTCTGAAAAGACACTAAAGGATACCAGATATTTGTTCAATAATCTGAAAATGTGATTTAATAAATTCTCTTAGCCTGATTTTGAATAAGTGAGTGATTTCAACCTGTATAGACAAGAGACTAGATTGCGATACAAAGCCTGGATTTGTGGGATTATTCAAGAACTAATAATACATTTGCCAATGAGAGTGAATGCATCTGTATCTCACTGTTAATTCGGAAGTCACTTGAAAATAGTTGATCTAACATCAATAATGCTTTAAAGGATAGAAACAGATTAAATACAATACCAAGATGATACATCAATCTCCAATTCTTATCACTTATTTGAAGACAGAGACATACTACTATATCAGATGAAAGTACATGCAACAAAAACATGAAATACTTAAGAAATTGGAGAAAACCCTGAGAATTAAAAGAGAAAAAGAATACTTAATGGTTTAAACATCCCCATAATATACTTCAAGCAAGATAGTTTGGTAATAGGCACCCAGTAACATTAGGAGTAAGTACGTATAAAGTTTTCTTGCTGCTTAACCAAAACTGAACAGCCTTTTCAATCTGAAGTACAGACCTGTAACTTGAGTATCCTGCAGACACCACAAACAACTGTTCACATTTCAGGAAGAAAAAGAAAAAAAGAAAAAGCAAGATGGAGGAGGAAAGTTTTTATGCTAAAATCTTACCGTACAAAGATTTTTACTGAAAAAAAAAAAAATAATAAATAACAAATTGAATGGCATTTCTGTTATTTCACTGTGGATTTATGTGTAAACAAGCTGCCAGTCCCTTAGTTCAGACTACAAAGCCTGAACTATACTGGAGGCCCCAATTCCCCCTTTGGTGGCAATCAACATTAGATTTGTTCTGAACAAAGCATTTTTGGATCCTTTTTCAGACATCTGGTAAAAAACTCTTTGCGTACACATTAACTGGTACATGAGAAAAGCATTTCACCCAAAAAAACAGAGGGATAATATTTTATAATGTAACAGTATCAGACCTCTTCTATATTTGTCATGTCTACATAAACAGTATGGTAATAGCAGTACTGCATCTTTTCTAAGTAGGTCACTATAAATACTTGGAATTATGTTACATTTGTCAAGTCTGAAAATTAGGATTGCAGCTGGTAACAATCTCACTTTGCCAATTATGCATCTTGGTACAGCCATTCACCTTACATTTATAGCAAATACTTCTACAAATTAGTAGAAGAGCCAAAACTACAGATTCCAACATGAAATACAGACTAATTGATTTAAAGACCCTGTAATGCCCTATAGTTCTGATATTTATATGATTAAGAATCATAGTGTATAGTATTATAAGATTGGCAATGGAGCAGTTTGCCTGCTTAGGTGATGGAAAAGTCCGTTTGTTTGACTGGAAAGTAACACTGACTCTATCATCCAGGAGGTTAATAATGGCTTATATTTTTTAAACCTCCTAAAAATTAGACTCCAGGTTGGCTGGTTTGTTTTGAGAACTGCTTGTCAAGAGCAAGTATCCTAGAATAGGTTTTGAATACGTCCTCAAATTATTGAGGAAAAAAATAGACATTATATGCTGACTTGACCTCTTGCCCGCACAGATAAAAATCTCCCTTCCTTGCCAGCCACAGCCTCTGAATAAGAATAAGGAGGGCCAGTCTTAGAGGTAGGCAGGATGTTAGGTAAGGAGGAGGACATAAAAAGCCTCTCTCTGCCCAGCTGTCAGTAGCTATTCACTTGCTATTGCAGTAACATGTGATCCAAACATTCACTCCATCCCCTGGCGTTGGAGTCCCCGAGTGACAGCGCTTTGCAGTATAAAGGTGGAACCGTACACATGGGTTGGGGTTTTTCTCCCTAAAACAACAAGAAGAGATTGCTATCTTCAAAAGAAATGTAGAAATAAAAAGAAATACTTTCTCCTGAGACACGGAAAGCAGGTCCCATCCAATACTTAGGAGAAATGTCTGGGTGATTCAGATGAGGCAGGGTTAATATTGGAGACATTCTTTGTTTTATTGTTGTACATTCTGTCTGAAATGGTGGTGCAATGCTGAGCAAGGGAAAAAGATGGCTGGCAGAAGCAGTATGAGTCTTTTAATTATAAGAAGTTACATCCTGGCTGGGGCTTTATGTTAAACAATTTGCTGGTTAAGCAACCACCTGTTCTTTTAAGTTACAGTTGGCCCCGATTGAAGAAAAACGTTTAGAGAGGCAGCTGAGAAGTATTAATAATCCTCCAACACTGAGAAAAAAAAAATAAAAAAGGGACATACAGTTCTAGCCATTAAAGTGGAAGATTCCACAAAATTGAGGAAAACCCACATTTATTGTATATATTTTAGATGTTAGAACAATCCACTGAACAGGCATATTCCTAACCGCAAAATAAAGCAAAGAAAGATAAAAAGCTCTGCCAACCCTCATGTTTCCATGTCCATATACAAGCAAAGGAGATGCTGTGCCACACTTGTACAAAGGGACGCTGAGCTGGAGAGGCACTGCCAAGCACAGCTCCATAGGAAGTATTGCTGTGTTACATCAGGTAAAGGAAATGAAAAAGCATCTACCTGAATAGCTACCGTGACATCGCACAGAACTCAATAGATTACAATCACAACGCAACAGGGAGATTCAAAAGGACCTCTGACCAAGGAGAACAACATGGGAGAGATATAGCTATAAATTATACTATGGCTTTAAAAAAAAATGAAACCACAACACTTCTCAGGAAAACTGTTTCATTGATGGACAGCTTTTCTCCAAAAGAGTGTTTTCAACAAGGAAATTAACAAAGATATATAGTTTGACAATGGCAAAGACTCCCATAACTCAGAAAACCTAGCATTAAAGCTCTCAAATACTACTGCACTAGTTTTTGCCAATCGGGAAAGCCAGACAGGCCTAGCTCTCTAAAACCCTTGTCTTACAGCATGCATTTGTGTTGTTTTTCAGTGGAGATCCTGTCCCAGCAATATCATCACGCTTCTCATATCCTGGCTAAATGGCAATTTCCTTACGTTTCTTTATTTATCTGAACAAGCTGCAAGAGTTAATGATTTCCTTGCACTAGCTATGAGATTTCTGTACCGCTCATGCTGGCTTTATTTCCAGGCTGTGTACATCAGATCAATGTCATTCAGACCTTGGGGGCAGCAGAGCCGTCTCCATGAAAGAAGTACAATAAATGCAGCAAGAATAACAAGCTGGTTTCTCACATGCAGTAAAAATGCTGTAGTCTACAGACTACGTGTTTGCTGCAGGGAAGCAAAGAGGTGGTATAAAGCAGTAGCACATGTTGCTCAAACATCTCCAGGGGCAGAAAGGAATAGAAAGGACAGGTGTATTAAGGACAGAGACTAGAATGCTTTAAGGATATTATTTTTTTGTGTGTCTCTTAATTTTCTTTTAGTCAAGCAACGTGGTGAAAGCACCACATAGTAATCAAATAATAATAGAACATAAAGAATCCCAGAAACTGAAAATCCCATTAGGCTGTAAGTATTGTTCTTATGGATTAAAGCAAACCATGCCACGAAGAACAAATGAAGATATCAACAATATAATGCAAATCATCAGGCCAGCAATACAATAACTTCACTGAATGGCAAGTAACAACTTTTACTCTTGTCATTTTTCACTTGTTAAAGCTTTTATTTCTAAACAACAAAAAAAAAGATAATGTGTCATTTATTCAAAATGCATAACTACTTTTCAGAAAATGAATTCATAAGAGCATTTTGAAAGCTCTACTGCGATTTTTACATTCACTTCATAAACTGAATGATGGCATGTAATGAAAAAGCTGGATATCTAGGATGCTAAGTGGTTTATCTTCCAGATACAACCTCAGTTTAAAACTAATGGTTGCTCCTTTCTGTGTGCACTCTTTCCAAGTTGCCACCTTATCTCTGGAGTAGGTTGCAACAGGAGTTTTCCATCCCTTCTCTCAGTAACATCCAGACAATGGTAGCACCAGCTACAGTGTTCTTTATCATTTCAGTTTCTTACTTTCAAACCATGAGCTTATATTATTTCTATATACACCAATTTTAAGCTATCACTGTTACAAGATTCAAAAAACATGGCATGTAAATCTGCCCTGTAGAACACAGAGCAATGGAGAAAGGAAGTAATCCAACCCTGACTAAGCTGCCTATCAGCAAAAGGCAACGCTGCTGGCAGTGTTACTAAAACACAGAGACCTAATGTGACTATACTGTTTATGAGATTTGAGGTAGCAGCTCTGTACCACAGTGTGTAATGTAGAAACTCCCTTAAGAGCATTTTCATTGGACTGTAGGCTAAGAGATTTACTTCCCTCAGTGGAGTACCTTTGCTCAGTATTTTCAGATATCCAGAAGTCTATCAGTGCATTTCACTATACTGCCAAGCACACCATGTTCAGATATGACATATCTTTGATACCTTAGGAATGGAGAAAATAAATCTACACACCAGTTTGCTTTAGAGTAATTTCTTTCTTAAGCCAGTCTTCACTTACTACAGAAATTCATACACGTGAAACTAGTGCATTTGCTATCGACAATCAATGATTTGGCTGTATTTTTCAAAAATCATGACTCGAATAATTATTTTATCACTTTTCTCTTCCAACAGTGCCAAACAAAGTGTTTCTACCTAGTCCTGAAACAGTCCTTGAAAAAGTGATATTTTCTGTGCAGCATTTTATCCTCTCCAGATCCATTTCCTAGCGATGCCAGGTCCAGAGCGCAGCTAAAGTAAGGCTGCAGCTGCCCAGAGAGCTTTGTGGAAGGCAAGTGAGGACCCACCTGTGTGGCTGGGAAACAAGGAGGGACAAAGTCTTCTAATAGACCTCTAGGTGACAAAAGCCAGTTGCCTGATTTAGGAGCAGGTGCCCCAGACTTAGCGCATAAAGGAATGAACTCTCAACAGCACTGAAATGTACATTGGCCTTCCAGTAATCAAATCCTTTCCTTGAACAATACTAGTACTTTTGAATCCTTGTGGGATTTATGAAATGTGTCCTTAATGTTCATGAGGTTAGGGAATTTTTTCCTGTGCAAATGTACAATCCATTGCTAGAAAACAAATATGTGATCTATTCCAGTTAACTTCACTAGATTCAAGGTAAAAAGTCTTTCATAAGCAATTTTCTAATTTAGATTGGAGGGACTGGCAGATTTCTGTACTAGCCATCTGCGTCTTTGGTTAGCTCAGCTGAATAGTTCTCTGTTCATCTATTTTTAATGTGCAAAGCACATTACCAAAAGGAACAAAGTGATAAATAGCTTTTAAATTCTTTAAAAAGGCAGAAAACATTTCTGTCATACGAAGTTATATAAAATATTTCTCTTTTATTCTAAAATCACCCAAAATAAATTCTATCCAAATATTTAAAAACTTGTTTTGTATATTTAATTAGATGTTACCTGTAGCATCTGATTGTGATATTTGGTCAGATTTTCAACCCATCTGGTGTGCCTATTAAAGCATGCAAATCCAGATTTTAAAAATGTTGTACCAGAAATTAATTATGTTTCAGTCGTTCTCATGCAAATTCTTGTAATGAAAGTTTCACACAAAGGTCTTTGGAGAAGATAGATTTATAGGGGGGGGTTTATAGGAGGTAAAGTTTGCCAAGACAATTCTCTGTGGAATCTCTCAAAAGATAATAGGCTCATCACGCACCTATACTGGCCCTTCCTCAGGTCGATTCAGATTCTTTGGGTGAAATGTATTGCTGTCAGCGCATGTGCCCAGTGTTGTAAGCCAACATCTATCTTCCACTGCTGCAGAGTTCAGCACTCTTAATCCAGGTTTTAGATCCAAATACCACTTAGCACAGCTGATGATTCTCTGGCGGTCAAATAAGGACAGTTCTGAGTCCACAAATAACACTGAACTGCAGCACGTCAGGGACTTCCACATCAACACACTAAGGAAGACAACTTGGTGTTGCCATCTCCAGTTCAGGTGCATTAGCATTCACTTAAGTGCCATTTAAACTCATACATCCTTCTGCCAATAAGGCCCTGAATCTCCTATGTGAATTCTAAAATCAGACCCATAAATATTACTTTGAACACGGAGTACTTTCACAGGGAACAATCCAAATGCATGCCAGCATCCTCTAATTCAAAAGCAGTATTTCGGAAGTGATCGCGTATTGCCTAGGATTGTAGAGCCTTAAGAGCACTCCATAGTGACTAACCAAGTGGAGGAAAATCCTGTTCTTCTTTCCCTGACAAAATGCTACTTGACCTGTAAATCAAAGTCAGGCAGATGGCAGTAAGCTGTTACCTTTCTCCTGTCAGCAATCCCATAAAACACTCCAAAGAAGTGACACAATATAACTGACCTTTTTGTTTCTTTATGGCTAATAAATATTAAACAGAAAGTTAAGATTACATAAAACCGTATTACTCATAATACCTTTTGCCTTAAAACTCACAGTACTATATATGGCAGCAGAGCCCTTTATCCAGGACAAGTCAAAGTTCACACCTTTTTTTTTTAATCACTATACTCCAAAAGACAGAACTCAGAAATGCCTAAGGAAACAAAAGGAAGAAAAAGGGGATCCATGCGACATAGTGGTGCATAACATACACTAGACAACACTTCGCTCAACCAGCCATATGATAAAGAAGAACTGACATAGTGATTATCTGTATTCTTTCATGACAACTTAATTAAGTCCTTTAATTAGTTACAGCCACTAAGCATTGCATTACTACTATTAGTAACTCAATCCATTGTTGCTGCATTGCCTTTTGTGTCTGAATCCGATGTTTCAGATGCGATGTGAGAGTACTTTGCACCATGCTAACGGCATGATCTGGCCTCAGCAAAGGAACTAATTCTTGGAATTTTTCTCAAGGTACTCAGAATTGATCAAGAACAAATGGATGGAGTTTTCCATCAGAAAATTCCGACTAATGAAATGCATTTAAAAGAAAAAAAGAAAGGAAAATCTATCCACTATCTACTTCACAAAAAATTCTGGAACATCTGGACTAGACCAAAATGTTCTCATTAGGATTTTAATATTTAATACATAATACAACATAGTGCCATTTTTAAACTCTAATTAATTTTTCCAAAGTCAATTTTGATAATTTGCATTGCTGCACCTTTAATTTTTAATACAGCGTGCAACAAAACCAGTTAGAACAAAATATTCTAATACAAAATGAAAATGCTTCAGTGTTGTGAAAAACTTCCAAAGTCCTAAATTATATTTCATTTTAATTCACCATGTATCCAAAATGTCTCAGTTTTTTGAATTTCCATTTAAGAGGAAGTCCATATTCTATCATCAGGAGCTGCTTAGGGCTAGTGCAGGTAAAGCATGCAGGCGTCAAAATGTACATTTCCCAACATTTTGAAAAGCAGCACTGTTTTGTTATTTTTTACGTGCCCACACTCATTAATATGGATGGCTCACACATCATATTTCTCAAATGCAGAGGGCAATCTCCTTTATTACCAGCCCAGCCTTTCCCAGCTACTGCTACCATGTGCAGGCAGTACACAGTGACACCAGGCCAAGCAGACTGATGAACATCTAGAACACCGGTATTTAATTCTTCCCTGCAGAGAGCTGGGCTGGTTTACTATACCTAGCTCTTCAGCCCTCTAAGTTTGTCTTGTTTTCCCACAGTTTTCTCACTTGTTCTAACAGCAAATGAGCTATCTGAACAGACACTCATTGTCTCTTGTAAGTTCTGCAGCAGTTTCAATGTAAAATTACGTAAATGGAATATATTTATAGCATTTTCTGTAATATTTTCACTTGTTTCAAAAATATCCAAGCTTCATTCCTTTTCTGCAGGCCAGACCTGCTAGAAGCGCTGGCAGCGCTGCTCATCACCTATTCTGTGTGTTCCTTTAAGCTCATGCTGGGCTCTGGCTACATACGCAGACTTTTTAAATTCTGTTTAACATCTCAGGTTGCATATTCTGAAGAAAACCATCCCCTGCCTACCCACAATACCAAAATAATGAGTGCTGCTTCTTTTATCACAGCAACATGACTGCATTTTGACCTAAAGAAAACATGTTAACTACAATAGCTATGCACTAAGTACAAACTGATGGTTTTTTCCACAGTTAATATAAGAAAGTAAATATATTTGCACAACTGCCTACTAGAAAAGATCAAAGTGACTGGATTTAACTGGCTGGCTCTAAATAAATATCCTGAACAGTTTTCGTTTCCCTCACTATTGAGGGCTTCTTTAAAGGGAATTGCACTTTTACCTGTACAAATCTGAAAGGAATATGACTGGGATCATCAGGAGGATGCGGTGTTAAGGTCCACTTATCAAAAAAGCCACAAAGGGGAATAACAATCCAGATAGACTGAGAGAGGGTCTTTTTTTGTATTAGTCCTATTCAAGTCCCTGTACCATGAGAGCTATAAAGGAGTCAGCTGTACAGAGATAACAGAGCATCCTCCTAATGGCTTTTGGTAACTACCACACTGGGCTAAGCAGATGAGTCACCTGGATATCTAAATCTCCAAATCCCAGTCCCAATTCTACAAACCACACAAAACAGCAATTAAAGTCAACCTTAATGAACCAAAAAGGCCTAAGACAACTTTTCCAGGAGATTTCTCCTTTTTTTTTGTTTAAACTACTCAGCTTTGGTCCCTGCCTGCACACCTCTAACTCTGCCACAGTGTATTGTCAATGTTCCCTTGCTTACTGTAATTGTCAAAAGAATCTGCCACATAACTAACAACGGTAGCATTTGAGTGAAAAGGATGAACAGCCTGGCTATCAATAAACTGCCACTTTATGCTTTGAATGTTTGGCCTGGATTTTTAAAGGAATTAATGTTCAATTGGCCAAATAATGCTTTCCTGCCCTGCAAAATTTGTAGTCCTACATTGAAAAACTGTTTAATTATGGACAGATATACAAGCAGCCATTCCAAGTGCCATGCAGATGTCTTAGGAGCAGTGCAACTGATGCATATGATACAAGGATTTTAACAAGTGCAGATACTAATACTTCTTAGCAATAGAAATAACCTAGCATATACTGCTTGGGAATGTGACAGTTTTTTCTGTCTAGAATTACATGGTGATAAAATACAAAAGAAAGCCACTTAAAACACTCAGAGAGGGGAAAAAAGTTTTAAAAGGAAAATTATTTCATTATCACAAATATTAAACAATATATGTAGATGATGTCTTGGTTAAGGAAAAGAAATATTTTATCATTACTACTGTCACATCAGAAAATAACAATTTTATATTTGTCAGATAAACACAGTGAACTTATTAAGAATGTTTCCTGAGAAATTAAAGACCGATATATTCCATGTCCCCCATCCAGGAGATATACAAATTATATTAACCTCTGCTCTTGCTTTTCAAGCTGCATTTGGTATTGGCCTTCTGTCATTCAATTTTTAACAAAGATCTTTCTTTAATTTACTTATATAATTACACAAAGCTTATTCAGTAATGTAATCGGAAATACTTCACTCAGATGAGTTTTATGAAATTATGCTACTTTGTAGAAATATACAACACTGCTCATTGCATGGCAAATTCAAAGAACCAAGTCAATTAAAACAGTACTTTATTTGATAATATAAATCTCTCTTTTTTTTTCTTTTAGGTATATTAATCTCTATTAATCTAATAAGTTTCAAGTTAGAAATTTGACTTTCGGTTTAAATATTCTGTGGTTTGGGTTGTTTCTCCAATGTCCTTTAGAAAGTCTTTTTTCTCTGGGCAAACATGTCAATTCTGCTACCACTACCAAAGAAAGAGGACTTCATTGAAGGAGGGCCTCTGCCAAAACTACACTAGCATTTTGGCATCACTTAAAAGGTTTTTATAAGATACACAAAAATGCCCTTGTTCAAACAATTACAAAAAGAGCAATACGATAATTATTTAACTGGACTGTAATGGTAATTGTATGGAGAAATTCTATTTGCCTATTTTAGTTACTATGAATATATAGATGATGATCCAATTCTCTGCAGTCCTCACTTGTACTCTTTGAGCAACATAAACCAACCTCACAGGACAAGGACTCCTACTCCTTAACTGTTGTTTTGTGACTGTGTACACCCAAGTTAACCCTCCTCAGACTGCGTCCACCCCCCAGTCTGTGATGTCCTGGCATTGCCTGAGTTTCAGTACAACACTCACTCTGACACACAGCTGTATATACCACTGATAGCTCTAACTTGTCTCTAGTCAAGCCCAAAGGTCCATGCTCTTGCTTCTTCAGCAAAGCAAAGTACTTCAGAGTAACAACAACAGAAACAAAAATTAGCCTTTTTATAGCTTGGTGGTAGAAGAAAGGAAAGATGGGAAAATACCTAGAATTCTTTGCAGCATGTACTAAGTTCTTCAATAACAATAGAAACATTATACAGTGTAAAATAGATTAAAAAAAATAAAACACTTCCTACAACAAATCAACCATTTAAATTTCAACAAAAGATTGAATCCCAAGGGAATCTATCTATGTCTTCCAACTAATTTGAAGATCTACATGCAAAACTCAGCATGAGGCAGCAGTGTGCCCAGGTGGCCAAGGCCAACAGCATCCTGGCCTGTATCAGGAACAGCATGGCCAGCAGGAAGAGGGGAGAGACCATCTCCCTCTACTCAGCACTGGTGAGACCACACCTCAGTGCTGAGTTTTGGGCCCCTTACCACAAAAAAGACATTGAGTTGCTGGAGCAGATCCAGAGAAAGGCAACAAAGCTGATGAGGGGTCTGGAGCCCAAGTCTTTTGAGGAGAGGCTGAGGGAGCTGGGGTTGTTTAGGCTGGAGAAAAAGAGACTGAGCGGAGACCTCATCACTCTAGAGCTACCTGAAAGGAGGGTGTAGTGAGGTGGGGCTCTATCTCTTCTGCCAAGTAACAGGTGATAGCACAACAGGAAACAGTCTTAAGCTGCACCAGGGGAGGTTCAGATTGGATATCAGGAAAAAATTCTGCATTGTTGTCAACCACTGGAACAGGCTGCCCAGGGAAAAGGTTGAGTCACCATCCCTGGAGGTATTTAAAAGATGTGTAGATGTGCTAAATGACATGGACTAGTGGTGGACTTAGCAGTGCTAGGTTAATGGTTGGAGTCAATCTTAACAACGGTCTTTTCTAACCTAAATGATTCTATGTGGAGCACATTTGGATTTCAGTCAGGTACTTCAAGGGACTTTGGAACCATAAAAATCAGCAAATGGATTAAAGCAGTCTCAGTATGGGTTTTCCATCTGCCAGGTATGTCTGGATTAGTCATTTAAATAATATTACTCATATCCTAGGCTGATGCAAGCTATGAATGTAAGCAGGATTTTTAAATTTTATTTATTAACTTGTTTGAAAACACTCTGCACAAGAGGACACTACATCATGGAACCTCTTGTTTAAAATGTAAAAGGAGGAATTTATATTGCAAGGACTTGAGAATATAATCTAAAACATACACTTAACATTCTTATTCGTGAGAAGTAGTTTCCTACATTTAAAGAGACATTTTCATGATACGCCTTTTAATTGAATTCACATATGTTTTAGCCAACCTCAAGCACTGATCAGCATTGCCTCACAAAATAGTGCAACAGTCCAAAGAGGTGTAAGAGAAGGGTAAGGCGAGGTTGGGGGAGTGGGAGTGAGTGTTACTGTGGGGGGTTTGCTCTTCCTTACACACTTCCCAAGGCTTCTGGAACTTGAGATTTCACTACAAAGGAATATCCCTGATGTCATAACACATCACTGACCATCAAATGTCTCAATAGTATTGGAAGTCAGCTGAAAGAGCTGTGATAGCAATCACACTCATCAGAACAATCTAACAGCAGACCTTCTGCACCATCCTGAGCAATACAAGCTAAACTAACAAAATTAAGCATTGCTGCAGCTGCATGAAGGGTTTTGCCAGCACATCTGTGTTGCTGAGTATGCGTGATGACTTTTCAGCTAGAAGAACACTGTGGACAGAATTCTGTCATCCATAGATGTGACTGGAAACTTCTTCTCCAGAAATGTCACAAGCGGACTGAAAGTAGCAGGTTTTGGTTGTTATTTTTTGTGGTTTTTGAATTGGTACCCCACTTTAATCTCAAGCTATCGGTAACACAGAATTCAAATGAAATACATCAAGTTTGTCTTCAACTTAGTTTTCTACACACAACACTCTGAGAGAGAAGAATCAAACTCGCAGAGTAAATAAGGCTTCCTCCTTGCTCTCAGAGATAGTGCAATTCTTTTCCCTTCAGATCTGTAAAGCTCTTGGCTCTGGCATGTGCTGGCTCATACAACACCAATTTACATAAACACTAGACTAACTATGTGGATGTCTCATCTGCTCATTCTAGCAGGCTAGTCACAACTGCATGCCACAGCTGGCAGGATCAGACCCACAGTCCATTCAGCAGGAGAACTGCTTAAATATCAAGGGCTAAAAAATAATGCTCAATATTTAAAAGTGCAACAGGTGGTTTCACAGACCCACAGTCCATTCACCACCAGGCTTTCCTGTATCCTTTCCTGGAGTCAAGAAAGCACATTTTAGCATATGGTACTTTAGGAAATAGACCACTAGGGCACCTTACTGTAAACTAGCCAAAGAGATGCAGTAGAATACAAAGAAAAGCAAAGGTGAATGAGATAATAGACTAATGGCAGCCAACCACAATATAACTGGAAGATGGAGAGGTTACGCAAATGATTAATACATTTAATAATAAGAAGGATGCTTTCTCTTAAAGACAGAAACAGAGAAAACAGAATGAGAACTAAGAAAGAAGAGGTTAACAATTGGGACATAGTAGACAAAGGGCATAGTGGAAAAAAGAGGACATACAAATTATCAGTATTATCAAGTTTCTTGATATTACCTAAGGTCCCTGCTATTGGAGATGTTAGAACGTCAGCTTTCACTGAAGTTAGAACCTACTCTTTATACTTAGATACAAAAGCTATATAATATTCCACAACAGCTCATACCCCAAAAAGTAAACAAGAAGCTAAATAGTCTATCAACAAAAATACCCTCCCGTTCTTAATGAAGGCTAATGACTTCTTCCAAGTCTGACTTGTGCTTCTGAATACTCAGAGAGGTAATACTTCAACAGCTGGTTTATTCAGCATTATTTATTTTGCTGCTGTTTTATTTCTCTGTAAACAAGCCTGATGAAAAGTAATGAGATTCCCTGTTAGGGCACTTAGGGGATATTAAAATTGGCTGTTACATTAAAATAATTAGAGAAGGATAAAGAAAATAGGATCATACTAATCACACTCTACACAAATCCATCCAATATATGTGAATCTAACCTTTGCAGAATAGTCCTGAAAAAAACCTACTTACAGAGCTGTGATGGGCCCAGAAGTTCAACTATCAACCAAAACAAACACACTTAATGAAAATCTGTAAAAATAACTGCAGTCTGTGCTGTAACTGATTAGATATTGGATACAGCCACTCGTCAGAGATTTTTGCTCATCAAGAAGAATACAACAGAATACCATACACAGACCTTGCTCTTATCCTTTCTCTCCTAACGAAGTCCTCCCTTCAGTTTCTGCAAGACAACACCCTGCATGACCAGGCCCTAGGATATTTAACTGAACAAGGCACTCCAACTTTTAACAACACTTGGCTTGCACAAGTTTTTCTAAACTTAGCTGTAATATGTTGTTTCTTCAAATTTATGATATGATAGGGCTTTTTTTAAGGGGACAGACCTCCTCTAAGTATGAAACAAACCTATAATATAAATCAAACTAATCAAAGTTCCTCTCATTCAGCTCCCTTTCCTCCTTCATATACCACTGAAGTCTCGTATCCTTTTTAGTTTCCTGAAACTTTCAGAGGACACGGGAAGGAGCCACACTGACCTCTTTTAGGGCTTGTCCACAAGACTTACACGTGTATGCATAGAATATATACACGTCCACCTACGCATGTCTGGCTAACAAACGTCATCTCTTTGAGATGTCTCTACAAATACATCATTTACTTTACAAAGGTGGGGTTTTTTTATGTTCATTTTGTTTATGCAAATTCTTCATATTTTAAGATTACCTATTGATTGCTAAATAATTAGTTATAACTAAGACATAGTATGATGATCAGGTTCTCCAAGATGCAACAAACTTTACTAAGACAAAGAACTAGCTTTTTCTATATGTAGCAGATGCATGTTATCTAATACTTTGAACTGAATCCATCATTTTTCCAGTATCTAAAGTGAAAACTTTATCTGTGTTGATTTACTTTTAGTCCAACAAAGCTCAGAGCTGTCATTTTAAGTGATACTTTAACAATTATGCCTTCAGTGCCTATCAATAAACAGCAAGCTTTCTATGTAAATAAAAAACAAACAAGAAACCTAAAAAGGCTAGTGCTCAAGAGATACCTAATTGTAATAACACTTTTAGAAATACTTTACGACAATATCCACTTAATCATTAAATATTATGAAGCATATTTCAAACAACTGAAAGCATAAATTTTTACTCATAATCATACACTTTCTTACCTACTTCCCTAATTCAGTTTGCTACACCAGAACCTGAAGAATGGTTATTTATATAAATAAATAAATAGATCCAAACTTGAAACCAACACCATCACCACCACAACAAAAAAAAACCCCAACCCAAGCTAAACTAAAAGGACCCTCATGCACAAACAAATAAAAAAACTTGGAAAGGCAGGGTAGATATTTACCTTTTCAGACAGAACAGTATTTACAACTTGATCAATTTTTAACATTAATAACTAACATGAATGTCTAAATAAAATAAAAAAATACATACTGCTTTTAAAACCACTAAAGCAATTAAAGCTATTCAAGTCACCAATTGTTCTCATACCGCAAATGTCACATTCCTTGCAGGAAGGAAAGATGTTAAGCAAATGTCACCTTGTTCAAACGCTGAGGAGACTAACAACATCCATCCGGCAATTAGGAAACCACAGGTCACTTTTTCTTAGACTGAACCCTGATGAACTGAATCAGAATGAAAAAAAACCCAAACAAACAAACAAAAAAACCCAACCCAAACAAAAAACCCCTATCTTCTACTTTTTGAAAACAGAAAGAAAGGGGTAGCATTTCCCAGTTCACTTTGGCATTTCAAAACCTGGTAAAGGCCACTGTCAAAACTAGTATATTCAACTCGTTGAAAAATATTTGCCCATTTCTTCTTCTTAAAAATTAAGATAACAAATCTACTTTGACATAACTAAAAGAAAAATTGTGTGGTTTTCTCATGGAACCCAACAGTGGCTGAATGCAGTACCCTCTCCCATCCCTCAGAAAACAATTAGCTTGCTGTTTTCTTGTCCAATATTCAACACCAAGGTTCAGAATTCTGGCCTTAAAAATGACTTTTACTTTTTAACACAGCCCTCTTCTCTCAGGGAACATGCTGCAACATAAATTACTTAACATTCACATAAAACATTGAACAGATAAGAATACCATTACTGATGGAATTCCAACCATACTATGCATGATTATAGTTGCTGTACATGGTTACTTACTAAAAAGCTTTTTCTTTTTTGGTATCAACATAAACACAGGGCATTCAGTCACTTCACAAGTGAAGTCTAGAAGTAGAAGCTACTTCAATAAGAGCTTTGAAATAACATTTCTTATATTGCCATGGAGACAACCGGTCCTCACGTTCACTGTGACAGAATGGATGGTTTGAAAAGCTTAAAACACAGCTGTGATGCAGACCTCTCATCTGTCCTCTGCTTCCTCACTCTTGTCTTTCTCTGGGAAGAGTGTACGAATCTAACACATGTTTAGTTCTGCATGGCAGTGAAGATGGGGCACAAAACAGATGCATAGTAATACATGTTTAGTTTGGACCCCAATTTAGGTAACTAGAGATGAACATGGTGGAATGGAAAAATTACCATACTCAAGCAGAGTACATGAAACATATGACACTACTGTAGTTTATTGTCCAGATTTACTGCAGAGAAGGAAAATCATAACAGAAGAAAAGTGTTCTTGAGCAACAGAAGTTTACGTACATCTGGGCAGATGTGCCATTTGAATAGGAAACATAATTCTCCCTCACCAAAAGGGCATTGACTTACTGTTTGTGTGATGAAAAAATTGATGGAAGCTATTGGTAACCACTTTTGGTAGGTTTTTAATTACAGCCTGAACAGAGTAGAAACTAATTCTGAGAGAAGTAGAAACTAATTCTGAGAGAAGTAGAAACTAATTCTGAGAGAAGTAGAAAAAGCTGGAAAACATCCACCCCTTTGTAGTCTTTCACTTGCACAACTCCTTCCTGCCATTCACAAGTAAAGCTGGGTGACCTAATACCAATGCTTTGTGACATTTCATGCCAAAGTTCTCACCAGCTGATCTAACAACATATTGCCCTTTCACAGGCCTTTAGAATTTGGACTTCAAAAGGTTGAAATACGCAGACACAGGTTTTAAAGAACCAACCACCTAAGAATTTAGAAGTTTAAAGGACAACTGAGATATTCCCACAAATTTGCCATAAGGGGTTTATCTGTTCCTTTAACAGAAGCTTGAGTTTAATTATCTCCCTTGTTTCACGGCACAGCATTTTTACGTAAATACATGCTTGAAGATGTAGACAATGAAAGAAATCAGATAGGTACTTTCTTCTCATAACTATACCTACCAGACAGCTATAGGGCTTTCACACAAAGCCATTGCACATGCTACTTAAGAGAGAAAACAAGGGACCTGCTACATGCAAGACCTGACAAAAAATGGAAGGGAAACTAGGGGACAAAATAGGAAACATGCAGATAAAAAATATGGAAAAATAGGTCAGAGGAAAACAGGTAAATGTGTCTGACCATGCTAAAGAGAACAGCCTAATGGAGTTTGGAGCAGGCAAGTTGGGAAGTTGAGAGGGGGCTGAGAAAACAGAAGTAGCAAAAACAACGCACAACCTGACAAGCAATTTGCAAAAAAGTAAGTTTGTGGGAAAGAGGGGTATTTAAAGAAGTAGTAAAGATATCCTGGAAATACTGGAATACTGGCTAGTAAATATGAATAAAATGGCTTCAGCGATGCTTTGCTGAGAGCAGTATTCAGTAGTAAGTTTCACAGGTATAGAAACAGGAGAGAAACTAGGTATTCCATGGGTTCCCAAATGAAGACAGAAACTGCCATCACTTGAAATTCAAAGTCAAATCAGATCATTAAGACTAATATAAGAGCCAATTTAGATAAGGTTTCTTAACTACCTTACTTATAATTTTTTCTATTATATTCTGTATCCTATAAACCCAAGGTGGTTTATTCTTTCAAGTTTTTTTTTCTGTTTTACATGCATAAGGATTCAAAAATAGTACTATTCAAAATTCAACCTCCAATAAATTTAAATAATCTGGCAAACACATTACGAAGACAAAATAAAGGTTTGTTTTGAGGCTCATTTGAAATAACAAGATTCTTCACAATGGTCATGAATAAAGCATTTAATTTTGATTCATGCCAATAAAACATTTATGATTCCTTGGTATATATTACAAGGACTTGTTCAATTCTTTTTTACTGAAGCCAATAGCAAAATTCCACTGACTTTATGTTAAATAGATTTAATTCCCATATGTTGACCATATGTGGATATATTATATTTCCATATTGATGTTCTAATAATATTCCTATATTCTGTACATTTACAAAACAATATATCACAGCTCCATTACTTCTATTGCTTCCATCCCTCAGCTCATTTTATTCTTTTCACAGTACAACCTGCTTCACTTATTTTCAGCAGTCCTGCTCAGGATCTTCTGTTTTTCAGGTCTATCTCTGCCACGTCCATGGATAGTATTCCTTTGTCCTACCATATTTTCCCATGGCTACATTCTTAAGCCGCTCCAGATCCATGGCTATGCTCTTATGCCTCTAGTTTCCAAGCTTTCACTTCCAGGATTCTGTTGCTGAGTCTTGAAATGCCCTCAAAGAGGTTTCAACACCTCACGTCCATTAAATTTAAAAAAAATTCCAAAATCCTTAGGCTGAAAGTACTGCCTCTGATTCTAAATACAGTAAGTTCAGGGAAAAATGCCATTCTGTTTCTTGTGAAAGCCAAGCCAAGGTCAAACAATCAGATAACAACACAGCCACAACACCAGAAGCTTAATAAATGCTATCACTCCTTTGCTAGATCCTTTCCTGTCTTTACTGACTGCCATGATATCCATCTGTAGCTCAAAGCATTCCCCTCCCCGACCAGTTCACATCTGTTTAGTACAGAATATACTTCTGCAGTCTGGATAAAATAACCTATTTCCTGCAGATCTCTGTAATTGCAAGAGAGAAGCCAGAACCAAATTCTCAGTCCCTTTTTTAAAAAAAATAAATAAAAAAAGCCCAACCAACTTCCTTTTTAATCTGTAGTAACTTTTCGACTGCCAGTGAGGATCAAAACAGAAATGAGAAAACATCAACATCCCAAACACTGGATTAAATTCTTGTCAGGGCTCAAAGGAATGTTTGGTTTTTTTAATTCTGTTTTGCTACACAGTTTTGTAAATGCAACCTTTTAACTATATTTTCTATCTAAAATAAGTCTGGATTGTTAGATTTCCTTATTGAAACAATACGGGGTTGCTGGACACACACAGACACCCCTGTACAAAAATGTGATGCTATGCAATGAAATTCAGGTTGCAGGACAGATATTTCCTTGAATAGTAATTGCAATTTTAAGACTTCTGAACTGTAAATCTGAGATAAGCTGAGGCTTTTTGGATTCCTCATCTGAACCTGAACTCCAAACAATATAAAGTTCACACATCACTAGTAATTAAACAATGCAGTGGGTTTTTTTACTCCAGAATTGCTGTCAAAGCGATAAGAGCTATCATTACAAATGCTGTGGTATTACTTGAATTTTTTAAAAAGTTCAAAGAGCGGGAGGTTTACAGAGATAGAACTTTTACTCTGACACATTCCACAATCAGAAGGAAAACAGAAAGGAAAAATGTAAAGGAGGAAATATGAACAGGGATGTTCCTTGTTTAATTATGATGGTACTATAACCCAAGAAGCCAACGTGATCCTGCACACCCAGACAGCAATAAAGCAGCAGCTGGTAGAAGCTTCACCTGATGCTTACAAAAAAGCTGCAGTATGAACTGGAGTGACCAAGTTTTCTCCTTCCCCAAATACTTACACTGAAAAGAAACATGGCAGGTGGTCAGATCCAGACCATTCTAGGAAACAGAGGCAGAAGGAGACACGCTTGAGAAGGGAAAAAAGACGTAACAAGAGAAAAGGAGTAGGTCAGAAGAAATTATCAGGGAGATTTCATAACAGGTCACTAATTTTCTAAAAGGTGTTTGCATTTTACAGAAATGACCTAGTTACAAGGGAACCAGTGCAGATGCTTCTGAAGAGCGCCATCATTTCAGGTTCATACTTGCCCAGAGTAAGGTGGAATTGCCGACAAAATTTCATACACCCCTTCAGAAAACAGCAATGGAGAACCACATTAGCTAACTTTTTTTTTCAGAATGGAATATGCCAGACTAAAAAAACGTGTCATTAATCCAAAGGCTCTTCTGCTTCTCTAATATTAGATAGGCCTCAGGTCTCCTCCTGTGCAGTTTCTCACTCAGGCCCTGTATGTGTATGTTTGCTTAGCCCACCTGATGCTGATGACCAACCAACCATAGAGTTGTGTTACTGCAAGGCTGTCAAGTCAGCCTTAGAAAGAAAGTAGAACAAGCCCATAATCATAATCAGCTTGTTTCTGACCACAGGCCTGAGACAAAGCGCACCTTTTCTCCCTTCTGCTTTCTTTCTACTTGAATGCTTCTGAAAACAGAGTATGATCAAACCTCAGCAATTCATATACATGACATAAAAAACACATGAAAAAAGGGTACTGAGGATATGAGCAGGTATTAAGATCATAACACACACACACTTTTCCCAGTTCAATATACACACAACAAACCTTTTTAAAACATGTATGCAAGTCTCAGCTCTTACTCTGAACACACGAAGACAGACTTTATTTTACAGTATGCACGTCAACCCATATTTTCTATTTTGACAGATGTGGCACTAAATAACTCGTCATTGACTATTCCAACCAAAATGTGGGCAACAGCACATTTGAAGCCAGATTGTACAACATTTTGTCTGATTGTCTGGTTTCCATGGAAGTGGGGACAGGCATTAATGAATCAAGGCCATTCACCACCTTTTGCTCCTGTAAAAAAGGGGCAATGCAAATATGACTAAATTAGCTGGGTGGGCAGAGAAAAAGTAAGTACCAGCAGATCTACATGACTCCCTGTACAGCCATAGCCTTTATACCACTTTTCCTTTCTGTACACTCCTTGGGACTCTCATGCTTTCTAGCCTCACCGTTTACTGTGGCAGTTCATTCAGCAAGGAATTCTGTCTATCTCTCAGGCATATATGTCTGGTCAACAGACTGTGAATGGAGATAGAAGTGGCTTTCCTTATATCCCATCCCCAGAATTTATGGCAGTCTTTAGGTTAGGTACCAAGAGGACCAGAGATGTCATTACCCTACAGAAAATGGGAACTGAAGGCACCATCAACCTGGGAGGGAGGGGATCAGTCCTGTTCACGGCAAGGCTTAAGCATTGTGCTGGCTTGTATTGCAATTGCGACTTGAAAAGGTCACTTAAGCACCAAGGTTGTGGATGTGACCATGGTAATGATGAGGATGTGGCAAAGCACTGTAGCCCTTCCTCTATCATAAGACCAAAGCTGCAGGAGGCAGTATGTGTTCACTGCACGGCAACTTCCAAAATAAATCATGCCCATGGTGACATCATTCAATATTGTGCTGCACTTAGGAAATTAGGTTAAGAAATACATTTTAAGCCATGAAAGGAAATGTTCAAGTGTTAAGAAAAGATACTGCTAGTGTTTATGAAGGGGGGCAAAATCTGGAGCGTTTCTTCTTCTTGCACGTATTTAATGTGCCAGAGGTCTTCCTCAGGTAGAGTCTTTTCATTATTTTTCTTCTTGCTGAGGTGTTCATCCAGTGTTTCATCATGAGGAAAATAACTAAAGCACACCCAAGATGGCTACATGAAATGCAGAGAGCTCATGAATGTTTGCGAGTGAAGAGATACAGATCACCAGACACCCATGATACAGTGTGGTGTCTTTACCAATAACCTAGGAAAAAGATACAGTCCACTAATTTTCTGATCCTAGCCTATGAAGATACAGTGCTGTCACAAGTTTACCTGATATTCTTCTGATTCAGACAGTGTGATCACATGATATGCCACATACACCTATCTCCTACACTACATGTTCTTTAGCTCTTCAGGAGCTATTGGTATGTAGGCAGAAGAGCCATTTGTTTCCTTGTATTTTTCAGTCTGCATCTGTGTCTTGCACAGCTTAGGAGCACTGTTTATAATGGGACTTCCAACATGCTGTCATGAGCACGTAGAGGTACAGCTGGGACATCTAAATGCATCAAACAGTTGTGCTAATGAGAAACAGTTTTGGTTTGTATTATTTCATATTTCAAATCAAAATGCTTTTAAATCTTACCTGCCCTGATATTTAGTTTTATTACATTTCTGTCAGTCTTCAAAATAACAGCAAGAGAGCAATAAAAGTCACAAATATAAGTTGTTCTCTTTAATTTGGAATGGACTGGAAATATGATTTTGAAATACTTTAAAGCATGACTCACATGGCTATTACAGTATAGTCACCTTTTTCATCCTTTGATTGTCTTAATAGATATAAATCTAGTAGTACAAATACATACAATTCAAAATCTGTATTAATTTCACTTCTGATTCTACAGTGTATTGTAAATAATTCTATGCTGAAGTGTGGTAAAAACACCCAAGAAAATAGTAAAAAACCAAATCAATAATTTTTTTAGCCTAAAGAATTCAAATTAAACCAGCTGGGAAGCTTCCAGAGCTACCATAGCATAACATTAGATCTTCAATGGTCCAATATTTACTGAAAGCCGCTAGACTGAAATTTATATTTATGCTATAAATAATAGAAACTTGCATCTGTGAGTATTTCCCAGCAGACCAAAGGAATCACACCTACCGATCTATTCAAGCAAGATCCACTAACCACTTCTAAACTTGAAAAGCCATTTAAATTTCATTGGAAATAATCCATACATCTCCAAATTGCATCACTCCTCTTTCGCCACCCTGACAAATTGACTTTAGCAGATGCTAATTACATTCTAAAGATAATTTGAGTTCAGTCACATCCTAATCCTCACAACCGCATTCAAGCACACACCTAGTTCTGGGCCACAAGATCAAACATGGTAGTGGCTGGGCATAAAATACCTAGTAAAGACCAGGGTTTGGGTGGAGTGGAGGGGCTGAGGGGCTAGAGAGAAGGAAGAGGTTTTTTTTACATGTGGCACTACATTTGGCACTAGCCGATGCTTTTAGACAGTCTGTTTCTTCAACATCAAATTCAGAGGAGTACAATTTGATTATGTCTTTTGGTAACTGGCTGGTTTTCCTCTTTGTTTTACCCCTAGATACCATTGTCTATGAACGTGTCAACATTTCTTGCCTATGATCAGCCCACGATAAGTTACTGTGGAGTACACCATGAACTCCTTGCTCACAAGCCCTATGACTCGAAGAACCAGGAAGAAACAGTGGAAACACACCTAGAAACTGATCTGGATCTGAGCACAATAACAACAACAGCACGAATCAAGGACCACAGTCAGCAGCTGGCTTAACCATATTTTTTGTTGTTGTTGTTGTCTTTTTCTTTTCCTGTAGCAGAGGCTGCAACCAAATTCTATGTAACATTATGGACAGAAATGACAAGACATATTATGGATTCTAGGATCCCTGTTCAAATTAAAAACAAATCACAAAGATTAATTGTTTCAAGTCTACAATTTGTAATTAGTTAAGTTGTGCAGTATTTTTTTGACTTCAGAGTATGACCCTTAAAGTGAATCTTTTTCAAAACTCATCCTACCTACCTGTATAAACTGTACAGATGTAATGTATTTTTCATATTGTAAAGTTTCAATTACCAAGAACAGCTGGTATGTACAGTACCATAATTTAATTACATCTTACTTTACAAGTTTCCGTTTCTAAAGTTTCAAATTAACAAAAGTTATTTCTTGTGTTATTAAGTTACTCTGTTTTGTAGGGATCGTTTTGTTACCGCTTTTGTGCCCAGAAAACTTTAATCAAAAATTCTGTCCTTGGCAGAATATGCACCGTTTTTACCGTGTTTAATGTGTAGAATTTTATCTACTGGTTCCAGAAGTAATGCATTAACCAAAAGGAGGGTTTAAGTATTTAGACTTCTAAGATATTCTTGAAATACATAGCCAAGTTTTCTTATAAATGAAAATGAGAATAAAAAAGTAACAATTCTCCTCAAACTTAGCTTTGCCTTGAAATACAGCCTGATTTCAAAATCAGACCAATGTAATGATAAACAGATATATTTCCACAAGAAAGTTTATGTATGCAACTGATGATGGTTTGTAAAGTCTCACTGTTCTGCGAGACAATATGGACAGGAGACTTAAACAGGCAGCTGTCTTTACAAAATCCTCTCTGAAAGCATAGCCTGCCAAATCAGGCATTTGCATTTCTACTTAATGACAAATGGGCCCCAAACCTGCTGCTGTCAAAGATCACTGCTGAGCACAGTGGCCACAGAGTTAGAGAGTTATACTACTCCTAGACTGTAAAATGTTATTCTAAAGTAAGCAAGCTCTACTTTGCAGAAAAATAGAGATATTCAGACCAAATAGTGAAGGTTAGTAGCCCTTTAACATTATGATACATCAAGCTAAGAAAAACAGTGCAAAACCTTTAAATACAAAAAGATGTAGTATGAAGTCTTTAACAATTACTACATTGCATATTTGTCTACCATTTAAAATCTGGATTGCAGCATTCTTATACCCCATTCTTTGGTTTTAAATCTTCAAGACTTCTCAACACTGTATGAGAATAACTTTTATAATACTACCCTCATGTTGTAATCACAAAAGATTACAGAAATTAGAAACACATTATATCATGCTGACTCGGTGAAATATAAAAGGGAAAATGAGCCTTTCAAAATATAGGAGAAAAAAGTTTCATATGGTGAAGCAACTTTTTTATAATAAAGAGAAATGATATAACCACATTTCTATTTTTCTGAATGTTTATCCCATCATATTTTCGTGTAGCTTCAAAGCAGAAGACTGAAATTTAAAATTACAGTTCAACTGTTTGTATAAAGCAAATATAATGAAAAATAGCTTCAAAATGTTAACAAATGAATCTGCATTCACTACCTTTTAAGTGGAAACAAAGTGTCAAAACGGAATACATTGTATTGGTTATTTATTTAGCATCTTAGATTTTGTAACATATTTTGCATAAATTATTTGCTATTCAAAACATTACTTGTCTTTTTAAGACTCATCTTAAACACCCACACTTCAGTTTCTTATTTCTCTACTACATGGGTTCTTGAAATTGTCATCTTCTACAGTGCTGGAATTTTACTATGCACAGTTTGAAAATACATTTTGCTAATTGTAAAATGGAACCAAAAGTGCAGGTGTGATTCTGGAGTCAAGTGACTGTTGCACTGCAGGAAGAATTTACCTGCTTTATTTCAAAGTTTCTTTTAAGTTTATGCATTTTGGTCATAATAGAAAGCCTGGGCTGTTAGGATTGATTACCATTCTCCCAAAAGATTATTTCAGTTATTCTTACTCTGTCCTTTCTATTCTTTACCTTGACCCACTGTCCCCAAATATTTATGGCACATGAATGTGATCCTGGCACTGATGCAGTTACTCAAAATGCACAAATGTTCAAAGGCTCCATGTACTTCTAATTTATGGTGAACCATCAGACACTCTAATGAATTTAGGATAAGGAACATGATATAATAAAATCTTCTGCCAAGAGACACAAATACATCTTTTTGATGTATCTGGTTAAACAAGCACAACTAGGTATATATTCATGTACACACAAACATTTTTCCTTTTGTTTCCTTCCCTGAATAATGAAGCCTACATTAACAAATCTAGTTGGTCTTGCATCTCTCCTGAAAGACTTGTAGTTTCACACCTACAAGTCAATCAATACACAAATGGCAGAAAAGCAGGGTCACAGAAGTAGCAGTGATTGTGCACCTCACAGGGCTGCTGTACCATTCACCATCAACTTCCTGGGCTTTTGTAGTGTTGGGCTCTCTGTAACCCCAACGTGCCAGTGCCCTGCTCTGAAAGACAGATACAACATCCCAGGGCCCCAAAGCAGCAGTGGAATGCATGCCCACCCCACATCTAGAGTGACAAAACATGTTTCCATACATATAACTTTTTTAATGGACTGCAACCCAAAATCTGCTTTGCTCAACAAGGTAGATGTCTTCCAGGAAGCTAGATGGCAGGTCTATATGGTTAAGCAAACCCAAACAAGGACTCAGTCCTATGTTAGCGTACAATTACTTTCCAACAGATTACTGCCAGCTATATATAGACTCGGAGTGCACAAACAGTAAATGCTCTAGTTATGTGGACAAAACCAAAAAGTATCACTTAATAAAGCCCCGGTCTTCTAAGCTACAAGTTAGCAAGAAGAAAGCAGGCTGAGCCTATGAGTTCAATTATTTATTTACAGAGAGTCCCTTTCATATATCATTTCCACTTGCAGTAAGATCCAGAAACCACAAATAGAGGTAGCCAACAGCATCAATCTCAGTCTTGCAGTTAAGTGACACCAGCATACCCTGGTAGATCATTTCATCAAGAAAAAGCTGGGTGAATTCATTATGCCTGCAAAATACAAACTGATATAGAGTATAACCTCTATCAATAAAAAATAAAAAAAAAAAATAAACCCAGACAAATTTAAAAATAAATCTTGCCACAAGCAACAATTCACACCATCCATCAGTGGATCATGCTTGTACAGCAATTTACGGGGCTGAAACACCTGTTAGGAAATTGAGCACAAGCATCTAAATGGAGGTCCTACCTAAAGAAGAAGATATACAAGAAGATTAGTGATTAATCTGTCAAATTACTGCATATGTCTCAAGACAGTATATATAAAAAAATAACAAACACAAAAATAACATCTATAGGGATGACTGTTTCAATTTAAAAATGACCAAAATTTGCAGTATAAGGCATTGTACAAACTATTCCTAAGGGATCTGAGAGTTATCACTAACAAAAAAAAAATATATATACACAGTTTTCAGAGATACACTGCAAATATCAGGCTTCTTTTGGCAACACAGAACAAACCGAAAATGTACCAGCCTCAGATGTTGTGTGCTAACTTGCTTTGCTGACACATACTCAGTATCTCCCCTTCTCTCTGAAGACATTTTCTTTCTTTTACTGTTCTTTCCAATCCCCAGATTGGACAAAAGAATAGAAATTGTACAAAAAACCATAACGTGAATGGAAAAGGGGAAAAAAAAGGGGGAAAAGGGGGAAAAGGGGAAAAAAGGGGAAAAAAAGGGGAAAAGGGGAAAAAAGGGGAAAAAAAGGGGAAAAGGGGAAAAAAGGGGAAAAAAAGGGGAAAAGGGGAAAAAAGGGGAAAAAAAGGGGAAAAGGGGAAAAAAGGGGAAAAAAAGGGGAAAAGGGGAAAAAAGGGGAAAAAAAGGGGAAAAGGGGAAAAAAGGGGAAAAAAAGGGGAAAAGGGGAAAAAAGGGGAAAAAAAGGGGAAAAGGGGAAAAAAGGGGAAAAAAAGGGGAAAAGGGGAAAAAAGGGGAAAAAAAGGGGAAAAGGGGAAAAAAGGGGAAAAAAAGGGGAAAAGGGGAAAAAAGGGGAAAAAAAGGGGAAAAGGGGAAAAAAGGGGAAAAAAAGGGGAAAAGGGGAAAAAAGGGGAAAAAAAGGGGAAAAGGGGAAAAAAGGGGAAAAAAAGGGGAAAAGGGGAAAAAAGGGGAAAAAAAGGGGAAAAGGGGAAAAAAGGGGAAAAAAAGGGGAAAAGGGGAAAAAAGGGGAAAAAAAGGGGAAAAGGGGAAAAAAGGGGAAAAAAAGGGGAAAAGGGGAAAAAAGGGGAAAAAAAGGGGAAAAGGGGAAAAAAGGGGAAAAAAAGGGGAAAAGGGGAAAAAAGGGGAAAAAAAGGGGAAAAGGGGAAAAAAGGGGAAAAAAAGGGGAAAAGGGGAAAAAAGGGGAAAAAAAGGGGAAAAGGGGAAAAAAGGGGGAAAAAGGGGAGGGAAATAAAGCCAGGATTCCAGTATCAATGGAACTGTAATAAATTCTGGCAATTGCTTTATTAGCAGTATTAGGTACTCAAAGATAATAAATGTAAACAAATTACAGTGTCATATACAGTGTCAAATACAAGCAGCATTCTCCTTCCCTAGCTTGATACTCCTCCTTATTGTGGCCTTTCAGTATTTAAAGGGGGCCTAAAGGAAAGGTGGGGACAGATTTTTTTAGTAGAACCTGTTGTGGAAGGACAAACGGTAATGGCTTTAAACTAAAAGAGGGTAGACTAAATATAAGGAAGACATTTTTTATGATGAGGGTGGTGAAACACTGGCACAGGTTGCCCAGAGAGGTGGTAGCTGCCCCATCCCTGGAAACACTCAAGGTCAGGGTGGATGGGGCTCTTATCAACTTGATCTAGTTGAAGAAGTCCCTGCTCAGGGCAGGGGAGGTGGACTAGGTGGCCTTTAAAGGCCCCTTCCAAGCCAAGCTATTTGATTCTACATCTAGGCTCGATAACATGTCTCTAACAGTAGCTGAAACATGAAGCCCAAAGAAGAACTGAAGAATGGGGCAATCACACAGCAATATCTCCCCAGATGCCCCTATGGTCTCCAACAAACTCTCTGAATGTGTACACAGCTTCTTCAAAGTCATATGCCAAAACCACAATTCCATATACATTTGTAACATTCACAAGTCCTGCAGAAAGTAAATTTACTTTGACAAGAAAAGCTGCCTCTTTTCATTGTTGTAGTAGAAATAAATGACAGCGTAATAGTGACACTGTTCACTTCCATTTTTAACACAGAAATATGATTATCATGTAATTAACAATGACAGACTGATATAGGTAGCTTGAATAACATCCATCCAGTCATCTAAAGTATAGACGTTATCTAAAACCCTGTAGATTTAATTATGAGATTTCCCTCAGAAGGATTCTTCAAATCAAGATGCAGATCACCAAAAAGCAGAATATTTTTTCAGCTTTCTCAAGTCCATTACACTGGTAAACAAAAAATAAGCCTTTTTCTCACAAAGTGTTGCGAAACACCTTTCAACATAGAAAGACACACATGAACCTCATACATGGTATGATCCATATTTAAAAGCAGATTTAAATTAAATTTCTCAAAAAAACCCCTACCACTTAAGTGAATTAATAGTTCTATTATAAAGTAACAAGGCCAAATTCCATTTTCCTGCTCTACCTAATTACAGAATCTTATAAATTTTAATTATAAAGTTTCAGAATAAATCAACGTGAACATCATCAGAGTTCATGATTAATGTTATTTTAATGAACACCTAAGGAATTAACATTTTGCCACTAGAACCTTGCCAAGAATTTTTATGTAAGTTGAAATGCAGTGTGTACAGCTGTGAAAATCCCACATGGCATGGAACTTATATTCTAATTTATCAACATCGATTTTGTATGTAAATAACTCATTCTAAAAACTGTCTCTTTAGATGGTTAACTACAAAGAAGCACCTGCTGCATAACAGCAAATGAGTCTGCAACATGGAATTCATCATACCCAGTCCCATTACATTAAAGCTCCAATACATTCATAATAGCGGACACCTCAACATCACCACTACAGACACAACACATGTAACACTAATAATATACAAGTGAACATTAATTAATGTTGCATTAGCATGGAATTTCTTTCTGTGGATTAACATTAATGTTTGATGATTGCCTCATTAATTTCCTTAGGTCAACTGACATAAATAGGATGGATGTTATTGTAATAAATACTAAAGGAATTTAAAATGTTCAGTTATATAAGAATATTTTTTTCAGCTTTCATGGAGAGTACCTTCCACTCTGTATTCCATAAGAAACAGACTTCTAAGGTGGATGCAATTCAACAATAATTCTATCTTCAATCTAATCATAAAGTGATTGCACCAGTGAAACATATTTCAAAGTCAAATTTAAACATTATATCTACTAATTCCATGCTTCTTATAGAACAAAGACTCATCAAATAGGGATGAGAATACTCATTAAAAGAAAACGATGTGTCCCTCCAGCACTGTTCACTTCAATAATTTCAGTAGTTTTATACAAGAGAGTGTCATAAATAAGGCATGGAAAGCCATTGACTGAACCATTCATACTGAATACATTGTGTTGTCATTTATTCTTTCAAAAGAAATCATGAAACTGATTTATTTTTATAGTAATGATGATGCACCTCCTTTTCACGTGTTGCTGTTGGTAACTTTAATTTTAAAGAACCTGTAAACTCACAAAATTAGTCTAGACTTCACTATCCAAAAGCTTTATTCTCATTATCAGGGAAGGAAAAAATGCAGCTATCAATGGTATATCTGAATTTGCAAATAAGATTCATGACAAAGTTGAGGTTTTTTCTTGTCTTCTGCTTTAGCATTATGTAGGTGGTTCATGCTTTCTGCAACTTTCCTCTTTCTCCAAGTTCTAATTGTCATGATTGAGAATGGCAGAAATAAAAAAAAAACTATTCAGGCTGGGTTACTAGAAGGAAAAAACTAATTGTTAAATGGCTTTCAGGTATCCATCTCCAGAGCTGAACAGGTTTGCTGCCTACTGAGCACACGCTAAAGCTTGTCTGACTCAAGTGCCTTTTACTTCACCACTAGATCTTGCAAATATAAACTCATAAATATGCTAATGCACAGTAATAATAATAAACCTTTTCTTTGGGTTCTAGCACTACATAATGTGGTGTTGGTTTTTGGTATTTTTCTCTGCTTGAACCCTAAATATGTAAGATTAATAGATGTCATTATAAACTGTCCTAATTCCATTTTCATCAAGTGATTACACCACCACTTTTAAAAATGGAACTGAAAGGGGCGAACATGACATTGTCCCCATCACAAAGCAAAATCAACTTTACTATGCTAAACGTTTTCCCAACTTCTCAAAAACCTTGTCTCTGGGGAACACAGTACCTACATCAACCTGTATCCATGCTTAACTATTATTGCCATTCAAATATTTTTTCCATATGCCTAACCTAGTTGCTACTTGTAGCTGTTGTTGGCCTTCACCTACATATGTCATATACACCTATATATCATGTACACAGGCGGCAGATATCTTGCAGCAAGCGAGCTTCGAGACATCCTGGGTTTCTGTTGGGTTCTCATGCATGGCCACCTTGAAAAATGCCATACAGGGTGCTACTGACTGAAAGTCTCATGATCTTTTATGAGAAGAAAAGAAGACACTTTCTGAAATTTGAGTTTTTAGATGCACCGCTTATGAAAATAACGGCTACCTTAAAAAATATTATTTTTATTTAAATTATATACTGAAATACGAATAGATTTGGGGAACCTGACTGGGAATAAGTATTGTTGATTACATTGCTATTTCCATTTTTAAGACTTTATAATTCGTAAGATCTGTAAAACAGGACTCATAATCCTGTCCACTGTCTGAATTATATAGTCATTTCTATGTTACTTTTTCCTGAAGCTTTCTTCAATTTCTTAGTTTCTTTGAATAACGCCTTCAGTCCACAAAGAATCTCTCTGAAGATATCTGGGTCCCCAACAGGCACAAAGACCTGCCTCTCTTCTGCAGGATCAATCTCACAGTTTCAATTTAAAATGACAACTCAATGTAAATTGCTGTCAGTCTCTTCTCCCATACTCACAAGCTTTACCACTTGTGTTCATTCTTTTCTTCCCTCCCTGCATGCATTTTGCCTCAGGATTTCTGAAGTTCCACCTTTTCCTTAGCAAAGAAATTAAGAAACCCACTGAAATTAAGAACTGATTTCAGATCACTTATTCTGCTAAATTATATTCTAAGATCCCTTCACGTAATATGCAAGTATCTTGCTAAAAATCAAAATCATTCTTGAAAAAAGAATTAATTAATTTGAGCTTCCAGAAATAAGCATTGATGGCCTACCCTAAGACTTTGTGTTTAAGATTTTCTTTTACAAAATTCAAAGCAGGGGGGGGATATGTGCAGGGGCGTTGCTAATATCACAAAAATATAATAGTTACTGAAATAGAACAGTCAGATCGCTAGCTAAAAAGTGACATGATCTAAATGCAGAGATAATTCAGTGTTGCTCCTGAGAGAGGATGTAAAGAAAGCGGATATAAACATCACAGATGGAACTAGGCTATGCTTCAGGAACAAAAATTACATTCTCCAAAATTAAATGGAGCTGGAATAGAAGATGTGTAAGGCTAGTTTTTAAAGAAGGTGCAGACTAATAAGACACTACGTAAAACAGGAGGCGAGAAGGATTAAATTTAAGTCTGGACTCAATGCACACAGGCAAACAACCTGATAAAGAAAAAGGCTTCTGTCTTCCTCCCATATGAAAAACATTTTATTTCCATTTTCTCTAGTATAAATATCTTCTGCATATTTAAGTAATAAGTAAGTATCCAAATCTAAATCTTTAGGAGGGATAAACAAAGCTGGTATTATATAAACTAAAAGGAGTAACTGACCACAGAGAAAAAGAAAACAAGACCCCTGCATACAAACATATAAATCTCATTTCTCCAACTGCTCTGGGAGGCAAATAACTAACTCTACAGTAGAGCCTCAATCAAGTGCTCTTATGTTAAAAATAGTTGTTGCTAATGACCTGTTTCACCTAAGAAGGTTTTAGGGAAAGCAAAGGAAGTGGAAAAGTAAATAAAAGACAGAATTATTAATTAATGAATAAAAACAAAGACATAAAAATATTGCTCATATGAAAATTACTTCAATTATATGGGGCAATGAGGTAATATAATGATGCCTATGAAAGTAGAGGTCTGCTGTGCTTTAGTAGTACACTTTTCCATTAACATCACTGTTTTTCAGACTCTCAGTTATAAAGGTAACCTGGGAAAATAATTAAAAAACGAAGCAAGCATTATGAAAGGAAAATCTTTAGCATATATCAGGTCAACTAATATGAAAGAGTATGACTTGCTTTCTAAGTTTACTGTCTGATTGAAGAGGTAAATAAGCAAACTAGCAATTAAGAATGAGGGTGAAATGTGCTGACTACCAGTAACAACTCCAGATCCAGTTGTCTCTAGAAAATGAATGCTATGTACACAAAAGAAGCAGTAGAGGTGTCTAATTGAGAAGAAAGGAGAGAAAACGTAAGACAAGCAGACATAAAAGAAAGACCAAAATGATTCAATTATGAAGGACTTGACAAAACTGTGTAAACGGTCCTTATGGTAACTGATTAAGAAAAGCAAGTAATCAGGAAGCAATGCAAATGGGAAGGCACAAATTATGTTGCTCAATCATACTGATTGGTCCAAAATTAGATTTAATTTTCTGGGAAAGGGGAGTGAACACAATGACATCCAGATTCAACAAGCTGTCTACCTCATAGGCCGTGACAGTAAAGACAGGTGAATAAGATGTTATGTTACATCAGAAGGACGGATAATAACACAATATAGATAAAGACAATAGTATCTGAACTGATGTTATCTTTTCAGCTTCAATACTTCACTCTCTTTGGACAGTTCAAGGTAGATCCACTTTTTTTTTATTTCTGAGAAAAAAGGACTTTTACTTTGTGGCAATAACTCTCAGAAGAATTAGTTTTAAAAAATGTATTTTTCACATTTAGTAAAAGCACACCAAAAACTGTAAAATACTCTCTCCCAAAATTCTTATAACAGTAAGAGCTTTGCAATCAGATATACTTGATTTAAGGACAATGAAGCAGGTTTTGTGGGCTGCAGTACCTTATAAATCTTTTCTGATTTCTTTTGGGGTAGAGGGAAAAGGGGAATTGTTGAAGGAAAAGATGACAGATTACATTTGCCTGTGGGTAATAAGGCTTCCTACAAGGAGAAATGGCATACTCTGAATAATTACACACAGTTTGAGTCCAAGAGAGACATACAGAGTCTAGTCCTGGTCAGAAATTTCATCTGCCACAAAATATTGATAAAAAATGTGTGAAGAACACAGGCTGAATTCACACTATTTCTCAACATTTTTTGTTTACTAATTTATTTAGCTTAAACAACAGGTCAAAACACAGTTTCTTCCTTCTGCTTTGCAGAAATTCTTCCATCTTGCAACATGAATGTCAATAGAAAAAGAAAGTAATAGGTAAACTGCATAGAGAGAATGTCAAAGGATCAAAATCACCACACAATTGCAATAAGAGGGATAAGTAACCAGGACTGCATTTTAACAAAAATATTGAGCGTATTTTTCAAAGAATGTTTATGGGACACTACAATAAACATGGGTGCCTCGCAATAAAGGCAACGACAAAAAGGACAGCATGAAATAGTCAACACATACCACACTTAAAAAAAATAAAATTAATAAGACCCTTTTCCTTCCCCTCATTCCCCCTTATTTTTACCAGATGCTACATAGCTATCCTTTTATATCCACACAGCTGAGTTTAACTCCTTGAAATAAGATGAGATTCTAGCTCCATTAAAGTCAGTGATGTTCCACCATTGGCTTTAAAGGATTTGACCTTTTAAAGTAGTGGGATTTTTGCCCTTCTACACAAGATAGTCAGGAGTCAGTAATGGAGGTAAGAATGAGTGTTTTGTGTGACACAGAGTCTGACACAGGCAATTGCCACAATGCACTAGCTAATCTTGTAATTAAATACTCACCTGTAGCCTTCTGAGGTTATTTCCTGTACTTGAAAGAATATTTGATGAGAGGGTAACTCCTTCCCTCTCACACTGAAAAAAAAACAACTCACCCATATAATGATTTAAGAATTTAAATTTTATCTGTCACTGAGAAGCAGCTATTAGGAGTCTCCCAGAAACTGCTCCCCTCTTGACCAGAACCTTCTCCACCTTTTCCTTAAGAGAATCAAAAAGACACTGAATCAAAGCTATGCTTTACTGCAACACAACTCTGAAAGAGTGAAAAAGATGTCCTGCTGGATAAAAGAAACTAAAAATCAAAGTGTTAGTCAGCCAGTCCCTCCCTTACTCATCACGTACCCTTCCTTTCCTACAAGCTTGTTCTCAGGCTAAGAATTCTCAGTGGGGTTTTTTTTTGAGATGCAATAACTTTTAAAATCTCCCCTAGGATCCACACAATATTACCTTCTTTCTCTGAAGTCTCCTCTAAGAGATAGTAGTCCCCAGCTTAGGAAACTCCAGAAATTTCTCTCAGCTGAGCACACTCAGGTATTCTCAAAATGCACATTCCCTTCCTTCCAGAAAGTTCCACCTGAACAAGGCTATAGGGGCCAACAAGGAAAATAAGAGGCTCCCTGCCACTGAGCCAAAATGTAACATACGGTAACATTCAGTAAATAGTAAACAATTGAGTAACAAAAATTATATTATCAATCAAATCACTTCAGAACATCAAAAGTCACAGCTTTTATGACAGTTCATAGATCAAAAGCATCAGAATAACTTATATTTTTCTTCTTTGTTCTTCCAAGTTTAAGGAACTTCAGGCTATTTTCTAGATTGCCTTATGTGTTACTTCAGCACAAGCTAACAAGATATTGAGTGAGAATTCATTAGCAGCTGGTCAAGTGTAAACAGTCCATCAATCATTTTTATTTGCCTTACTGTCAGCATTTCTAATTTCAACTCTGGAAAAAAAAAAACTTGTCTTTTAAACTGTAAAATGTATCACGTGTAATAGTGACATTTGCAAGTATACTTTTAGGTTCTCAGGCTTATAGTGAAAAAGTCAGTTCAACACATAATGAAGTTATTCTTCCTTTATAAACACCAAACCCAATTATAATAATAATTAAAAAAAAAAAAAAAAAAGAGGAAAAAACCCAAACTGCTTCAATTAGAGCAGAAGAACAAACTACAGTCTATTCCAGAATAAACCCATCAGTTTGTACCTAATGCTCCAGTAAAAATTCTGGAAGAATTGCAGAGCTCTCCCGGTGGAATAGAAGTTACCAACCAGTTACTATGAAAGGGCCTTTCATCTGACAAGAGGAGACAAACCTTCAACATACCCAACACAGCACCCTGCTCCAGTTTTCATGGCTTTGTTTTTGCAGACAACACTTTCATGAACAACTTTTCTACAAGAAGCATACCTGACATTTGGCAGAAGTTTATGAGGAGGGTAAGCACTCCAATTAGTCACACAAAATTGTATCATCACCTTTGCAAATGTTCTGCTCATTTGGCATACTAGATTTCAGAAAAAGGTGCAGTGTAACAGGGTCCTGGGGTGGAACAGGACCAGCTTTTGCTTTCAGGTGATTGCAGCAGAAGCACACTCAACCTCTAAAGCTATGTTTACTATAGCTTTCTGTTTAGTAGAACAGAAAGATTGTAACATTGAAAACAGTAAGCGAGAAAGAAAGCTCAGATGGTCAAGAGACTCAAAACATGAAAAAGCTCAACAGTTACCTCCCCCTCATCTGTATCCTGACACAGCAGGTAGCTTATTCCTTCCTCACTTCCTAGTCCAACACCTTGCAGCAGCTTCCTGGCTTGCAGCAATCTTAGACAGCCAGAACCTTGGGAAAAATTTCCTCCCAAATTTCAGGTGAGGCTTGGCTGGAGGTCTACTCCCTATGGACACACAGGCCAGAGGCAGCCTCCGGCCTCCCAGGTGTGCCCCGGCCCACTCCACATTCCAGGTGGTTTCCTCACTCATGCACATCCCGAAGGCAGGAGCAACCTCCAGGATCTTGCAGATCTTCCTCAAATCTCACAGGTTGCTCAATGCACCATCTTGTTACCCTGTTTTCAAAACAACACGGTATGAAGTGCATACAGAATACACTGAGAGCATTATTTAACAACACAACCACCGTCACACATGGCCTGTCACGCTGGCTGTTTCTCTGCATAATCCGTTAGCAAAGTTTCATCTGTCTGACAAAATGTTAGGTAAATCTTTCTGCAAAACAGAGTCAAAAGAAAGAGAAGTGCTACTCCCTCTTACATAAAAGCACTAAGAAGAATGATGCTGATATCTCCTAGATTATTAAATAATGATTAAAATAATAAATATTAGAAGTAACAGTAAGTACAGAGAGCAATGGTAAATATTAAATATTATTTATTAGATTTTATATTAATACTGGGAAATTATTGTGGATTTCTGCCATGCAATCAAATTCTAGAAAGATTTGGTTTGTTGGTTGGTTGTGAGTTTTTTTTACTGTGCATACCAACTTTCCGATAAAAATGTACCTATGAAAGACCAGCTCACATATTACATTACACAAATGCAATTGGGTTGCTAAAGTTTTAATCTTGTACAGCAAAATTCCAATCTTCTATTTCTTGTACATGAGTTCTAGCTCATGAACAGATTATAGGACCTAAAATTGTTAGGTAGATTCTAAAATAATGAATTTAAATAAATCTTTCTAATGTTGTTATAAAGTCAGCTGGGTAAAAAATATCCTGCTGATATGATAAACCAAATGTCTGTTAAATACATTTCTTTCATGCAAACAGCTCCTAAGGAACTTGACTCTTAGTCTGAATGCAACTATTAATAGCTTCTCTTGTATATATAGCAATCCCCAGCTACTGAAGGCAAAATTATAAAGGGACAGATTATTAACTGTAGATAACTCACAAGTCTAAAAGCCCCATCAAATTTCTGTCTAGTTTTGATCACTGCATATGAAAAGCATTCACCATTACAATTCTAATCTAATGTGGGAAAAAAACCAGTTTGTAGTAATGCACAATGAAGACTGGGAATATCACTTTAATAAAATTGTAAGGCAATAACCAGTGGGGCTAGAAAGGACCTCATGGTCACTTTTTCCATCCTGACCAAGCTGAAACAGGACAAATGTTCCTAGAGCTGCCCACACAGCTGTTTCATTAACTAGTCTTTAACTGTGTCCATAAATGAATCTCTGTGGCCTCCCATATCTGAAAACATGATCATGTTCCTCTTCTGCTCTGTATTTTCCTTTCTAAATTACACAAACTCAGTTAAGTCAGCTTATTCTTGTATATTCTGAAATCCCTGCTTCATTTCGTTCCTCTTATCAGTCCACGCTATTCTTAAACTGTGATGCACATACTGAGCTGAGCCCTACTGATGGTTCATTTCATCTCTAATTCTCTGCAGCTCCCTATGCCTTATGAACAGTAACACTGCTAAGCCAGAAATCCTGCATTTTTATTTTATTTATACAACTGACTTCTTCCCAAGGGTAATCATTTGCACTTATCATTTCACCTTGCAGATTTCAGACCATTTTTCCAAATTTAAAAAAAAAATTAACTAAAAAACCAATATATATAATGGGGGAGTGGTGATGGTGGTGTGTGCTTTCACTGTCCAATAAAACACTTTGAACTCCCACTGGGGTAACATCATTCAAAGTCTCAGTACGTCCACTCTTCATTCCCCCAGCTCACCTTGTTATGAGAGCATGTAATGTAGGTGTACTTAGGCCCATCCTTCCAGGATCATATTTTATTAAACTATCCCAAGTTAACCTGTAGTACAATTCACTAGGAACATTATTTTCCCTTAATACTAAGTTAACTACGCTTCTCATGGATGCTTATAAAAATGTCCTCCTGTCAGTGGGAAATGTTGTGTACAAAGTCCATCATGTTTACCATTTCCCTTTTAACCACCAGCCAGCTAATCTCTTGAAGAACAGGATGTATTTGACAAAATATATTTTGAAAATTCATGCTCGCTGTTTATCACCACCTTCTTATCCTGAAGATTTTTAGGAAATGAACATTTAAGGATTTCCTGCAGCTGGTTATCCAAGTTACAGGGACTGATCTATAAACTCCCTAGTTTTAAGATAAGCTTTGCTTTTCTATTACTTGCAAATACTCATTCCTTACTGTTTTGTTTGGGTTTTCTTAAAATAAAGGTCAATAGTTAAGAAACTCCTTTCTTAAATATTCTTTAACCTCTTTCCGGCATGTATTTCACTTTGTCTTATTAACTGCATTAAGCACTTATTCCCAGCTAACTATTTACACGAAGCCTGAAGCAGGTAGAAAAAACATAGTATTTTTGAGTTACTGTAACCCATTTAGAAAGGTCTTTCCTACTTCGTTGCTCTTATTAATACTGGATTAGTAGAAATTTCTCTTCTTGCTTTATGCAACTTTCACTAGTTTTAACACATCCTGTGCCATAGCTTTTTTGGCTGTGTCCAAAATCAATGCTTGTCTTTTTATTTACACTGCATCTCTATTTTATTTCCCAGTCATCAAAAAGCTCCTGATGCAGGCAAGTTGGTCTCATTCTAGGCTTTCCATTTTTTCAGAAGTTTGCTCTTGTGCTTTAAATACCTTCTACTCTCTACCTTCTTTTGAATCTCTTGTCTTTATTTTAATCTTTTTAAATGAATGATTTTGCTGTTTCACTTGTAATCATGTTTCTTATTTTCTCATAGTATTTTCGACTAAATTATTTCCAATGCTCAGATTTTCACCCTCCTCCTCACTATTAAAACTCACTAGTTACTTCTTTCTTTTAGCAGAGCAAAAAAGTCTCTGATGCTATACAAAAGCTTGTTGGAGTGTGCCTTGCTGTATTATTTTATTATTTGCTATTATTATTTATATAATACAGTTTTTAAAAATTTTTTATATTATTATAGATTGTTTGTTATTTGGACAAAGGAGCAACCAACCATTCTGACCTAGAAAGCACATACTAAAATCCTCATCTAGCCAACAGCCAGGCCTTACAGAGCTGAGGGGAAGGTACAGATGGCAGCAATGGTTTCCCAGTACTCCCACAGGAGCACTAAGGTTGTCATGAGCACGGAGCTAGTCTCAGCAATCCTATGACACTATTTTTTAACTCCACATTTACTTCCTCCTCTCACTGAAGATTCATTCTAACCTCCAGCCAGAGGGAATACCAAGGACAGGATCATATACACACTGATTCCTGATTTACAGGCTGGCCTATAGATCTATAGCATAGACACACACACTCTCCATTACAATAATACACTAGAGAATAAAAAAATTAACACTTCCACCCTGAATTAGTGGTCAAAACAAAAATCTAAAAACATTCCTGATGGTTATTTTTTCAACCTCCCTGTTTTAATTAAGTTGTAATAACTATTTGCATTTGTAGTAGTATTCTGCTGGAGCTGTATCTAAATAAACTCCAGGGAAATAATGTGAATGTCTGACCTTTGCCAAACATCATTTTTCCTCCAGACACGGAAAAGCCAAACTCTTTGACGGTGTCTGTGAATATACAGAAGCCTGAATTACATACATCACACGATTCATCTCTGTTCTCACCAGCATTAAGAGTAGGAGAGCCTATTCCCCACGTTGCAAATAATACTTCTACTAATAAAATTTACCTTTCCTTTTCTTTTCAAGTATATTTGAAACATTCCCAGCTCTCTCAGCCCCTCCTTGCATGGTCAACACTCCAAATCCTTAACCATCTTCACAGCCCTCCACTGGACCCCATAGAGCTGTGTCTCCTTTGTACTGGAGAGTTCAGCACTAGACACAGCACTCTAGATACGTCCCACCACAGCTCAGTAAAGCTGAAGGATCACTCCCTTGACCTGCTGGCTGTGCTTTTCCTAATGGGGCCCAGGAGGCTGTTGGCATTTGCTGCAAGAGCACTTTGCAGGCTCGTGGCCAACTTAGTGTAGGGCTTGGCCTTTTCCTTTCCTGAACTTCAGGATGTTCCTTGTCAGCCTTTTTCTCCTGCCTATTGAGCTCCCTTCTAAAGGGCAGCACAAACCAGCTGCTGCATCAGCCATTCCTCCCAGTTCTGTATTATCTGCAAGCTTGCCAACAGTGCACTGTCCTGTCATCCAGGGCATTAATGGGCTAAAAAGTACTGGACCCAGTATTGACCCCAGGGGTATACCACTAGCTACTGATCTTCAGTTGGACTCTGTGCTGCTGATTCCAACCTTTTGAGCACAACACTTTATCCAGTTTTCAACCTGCTGTCAACTTCTCTAGTCCATATTTCATCAGTTTGTGTTGTAGGAGACTGTAGAAGTCTGAGGAACGTCGGGTTAAACAACATTCAGCATGCTCTCACACTAGACACGTGTTTAAACATTGCACAGAGATATTTAGGGTAGTGTAGGCAACGTACTGAGCAATTAAAGGGTTTTTAAGAGAAGTATTTAAGGCATTTTGTATTTATTTAGAAAAAATCATTCTTTTGTTAAAATGCTGGATTTGGTCTTCATTTGTCTGTGATATCAATATCCTATTAAGAATTATTCTGTTAATAAAATTTCAAAATGCATTTGGACAACAAAAACTAGCTGTCCTATACAGAGGACAAAAACCAAGATAAATACATTCTGAAACACCAGATTTCAATAGTGTTCCTAGAAATGGCATACTAATAATTAGAAAAATGATGAGTCTTCAACATCCTCTGGAAAACAGAAAACTGGTCAAGAAAAACCTCTAGTAATGACAACCATTTTCCATAAAGTGTATTAAAAGAAAAAAAAAATCCTTGTAAATTAAACAGCTAGGTAGATGTTGAGTTAACAAATACCTTAATATTTATTTGAAATGCTTCTTTATTACCATAGTCAGGAGTTTATTCCATCTTGGAGAGAGAAAATGCTACTTTGCTGAAGGTTGCCTGAAAAAAACCCAATACATTTCCAGTCCTGTCAGGTATACCAAATACAAATTACTGATTATTGTACTGAATCATCCTCTACAGAGCCATGAGTCGCTCACCACACTACATTACTTCAATGCAAGCCTTAAGTTAAGATCCGATTAATCCTAAAATAGCTTGGCTCAGAACCGTTAAATGAAAAACAGGGCTTAAGAATAGAAAATCTTTCATTATCTTTCTCTAGCTCACATGCATAGATCCCAATTTATTGCAAATTCTGTAAGACCATCTATAACCAGGTAAATTTAACTGCAGCTTATTTTTCAACTGTAAATCTATTTGGGGAATTCACTAGACTACTTTTGTCTTCTAAGTACACTAAAAATCTCTTCCTGAAGAGTTCGTATCTGATTTCCCTGTAAAACTGTTTGACAAAAGTTAACATTAGAAAGATAATTTTCAATTACACATGCTGCGTATAAAATGTAAGACAAAAACCACTGTAGGAGTGTTCAAATTCAACTGAACTAAGTACTTGGCCAATGTCAACAACAGAATTATGAACATGTTTTCCTGAATAAATGCCAGCATAATATGCCATATGAGCATATCCATTTTACTGGAATAAATATCTTTTTCTTTTTCCTCAAAAAAACCAAAAAAAAAAGTCATTAAAAAAAGCCCTGAATAAGAAAAATCTGAGTGATGCTTTACACCCACACATCACACATTAATTGTTATAGTTTACAATTTGCTATATGTGGCTTCCAAACTTTTCTGGAATAGCAAGTTTTTTCAAATGTTTGGATATGAAGGGGACAGCAAACCAAGAGCATTTGAATCTATTCTTTTTACAAAAAGACAAGTTCCAAGCTCTGTCTGTTCACGTTACTACATAAAAATACAGAAAAAAAGGATTTCAGGAAGTCAGTTCAAGCACTTGAATGAATAGCCAATAGATATTCTATTCTTGAAGACTTTAACAAGGAATTTCTTCAAACTCCATGGTTAGTGTAGTCTGCCAAGTTCTCTACAGAGCAATTACACAGAATTTGTCACGATAGACATTAGTGAAAGAAAGGGAAAGTAACCAAGAAGGACAAGTCAAACAGTCCCATTCTTAGCTCCCATGGCATCACTGACAACAGTTTGGAGCATCCAGTGTTAAAGTATGTTATTGAACAAATAACATATGTAACAGAACTCTAAAGAGATGCTGTAATCTTCAGCTGTGTCATATATGATTCATTGGAATAATTTTCATTATATGGAGAAAGTTAGAAACAAATCAAGCTAAATAAATAAAGCTATAAAGCTGAATATGAAAATGCATTTCTGCAGTCGTAGTTCTTGGATTCTTTAATTAATGAGCTGAATGATCAGTTTTACAGATTCACAATATCATGTACTGACACAGACAATTTCACTGGAAGCTACAATTAAACTATGTTTTGGAGCTCTATAAAGAGATGTACATGCCTTAGCAGAACTGGTAATCTCCTTCCACCAGTTTCACCATCCTCAGTAACAACAAAGAAGGACAAACGAAATGAAAATAGCAAAATATGCATATTTAGACATACATCAATATATAATCCATGGAGTGGTTGTAATACTTTTCACATCTGTCCAGATCTCTTATGACAAAATTTTAACTCGCATCATCATAGCAGTTTTCTACAGAAGAGCAAATGCTAGCTGACAGGTACTGAGATGAAAAGGTTTACATTTTTAATTCACTAAAAATGTACTCATGAAGGAAATTGTACATTCCAAATACATTTTCAGTATTCTATTAAAAAAATATTCATAAGACTATATCCCCACTGACTATATCTCCCCACTCCAAAACATAAATGCAAATTAGCCCCAAAGTAATGAAACTTTAGAAGTGTCAAACACTATGTTTTCTGAAATAGCTTATGTTCTCTGAAGCCTGCCTGACAGGAACAGATTAGGTGAAGCCATATGTGAATGAAGAACATAAGTTTTACCATAAAGAGCTATAGCAGATATGAAAAGTGTCTGGAATTTTTTCACGAGTTTGGTTATTTGATTCATGCAATGTGAATTTTCCCTGGTAAGAGATACCATTTGGTGCCCCAATTTCTTATTTATGGAGTATCAGTCTTTTCATATATGTGTTACTAACCATCAGCATTCACTTTTCTGTAGTTACAGCACATGGATAATTAAGGTAAAATAGCCCCATAAGATGCAAATACCTAACAAAGATGACCAGGCAATTCTTTAAATTAAAAATATGAAACATTCCCTTTTTAAGCTGAAAAAAATTTTTTCTTCAATCTGAAATAACTCTTTTGGAGGAATTCTTGCAGTTTCCAGAACTGCCAAAAATGTTCTCCCTGAGCACTGAAATGAAAAATCCACTGCTCGGAGAAAGTAGCTTAAATGCAAGATACACTGCACCACTGTGATGATAAACCAAAGTGTCTTGTCTTCCCTCTATCCAGGGAAGCACTAAGAGTACTCATCAGGAAATCATAAAGTACAAGCAACATGAAGTTTGAGGTATCTGTATGCTTGAGGTGTCTATATATCCTTCCACTTTAAAAGACTAAGAATAGCAATAAAATACTATACAAAACATTATAAATCACAGGCAGACTCTACAGGGAGACAGCGGTCACACCTTAAGCTGTTGTTGAAGAGTACTTGATACAGAGGTAAAGGAAGGCACTAACTCTCCACAGCACTCAAATTTATGAGTTGAGACAAAGGGTAAACCCCAGAATCATACTATCAATCAAGATTCCTGGTTTTCCATTCATTTCCTGGTTCTGAATTTCCATGCAGAGAATCGCCGAATATCAAGATCATTAGTCCAATCCCCCTGCCGGAGCAGGAACACCTAGATCAGGTCACACAGGAACGCATCCAGGAGGGTTTTGAATTATCTCCAGAGAAGGAGACTGCACAACCTCTGTGGGCAGCCTCTTCCAGTGTTCCTTCACCCTCACCATGAAGAAGTTTTTTCTCATCTTTAAGTGGAACCTCCTCTGTTCCAACTTGCACCCATTGCCCCTTGTCCTATCATTGGCCGTCACTGAGAAGAGCCTGGCTCCATCCTCCCGACACTCACCCTTTACTTACCCATTGCTCAGGTTCCAGTAAGTGAACAATTACAATTTGAAATCGAGACAGGCATAACTACACAAGTGCCAACTATCCACTTTATCATCTTTCCTGCACTTGGACCTTCCCCATGGCCACAGAGGGCTCTGTACTGCATACCTTTTCCTTAGAGGGCTCAGCACAGTCCAGCTCACTCCCTGTCTCAGGTGTTCCCCAACTTTCAGGGATACTAGCGCCTAGTCTCATCCTCACAGCATTTCAGTTTATGTGCTCAATTCCAAACATGCCTCAAATCCAAATGAGTCTCATATACAGAAGTTGTGGACACAAACCTGTGGTGAAGTAACAGGTTTTAAAGAACCTTCAGGGAACCCAAGTAGTTAAAGGTCCAGCAGCTGCATTCCCAGCGAGATTCAAGAATGCCACACATGCAACACAGGTGCTTCACTACCTGCCACCAACTACTTCATTTCTCTTGCAGCATCAGTCCTGGAGTGGTTCAATGCTGTCTGACACAAAGCAGATGGGATTTAGAGTCAACCTCAGCTTGACCTGCCCTTAGGCTACATGGATGGTCAGGGCTTGATTATCAATCCCCTAGATAGGTAATAAATATAAGTAAGTACAATGTGTTCAGCTTCAGTCCACTTCCTAATCTGCCTTCAAGGTAAAATGTATAATTAATCTCCTTCCATTTTCTTAAATGTCTCATTAAGAGACTGAAATCACCGCTGGAGTGGGAAAGAATGGCTTGGCTCTGCTCCATACCACGCTTGGTATCGCAGTGCCACACACATGGTATAGCTGTGGCACAGCAAGCACCAGCACCCGTCATCTCCTGTGGCACAAGAAGGACAGGGACATGCAGAACTGCAGGCTAAATTACTGCTAATTCGCACAGTCACACATTTCTGTTGATTAGGTGGGAAATATTCTGTGAAATATTTTTAATAAGAGAAATCGTTTTGTGGCACTGGCACATTTTTCAAAAACGTATGAAGTTGGTAATATATTTAAAAATAACAAAAACATACCGGTTTTATAAATATATTTTCAAATCTCTGTTTCAGGTTTTCTTTTGAAAATATTTTTAATGACTGAAGTCTTGAAAACATGCAAAAACTTTGAAAATGACAATGAAAATGCAGACTATTTTACTGACATTATTTGACCCAAAGTCATAGATAATTTTAACATAAAAACCCAAGAAAGAGAAGTTTGTGAAATGAACAAGAAAGAATGAAATCACAGCCTGTCACAAAAGGTACAAAGTATACTCTCCCAGCATGCGTAACAGCATGTGAATATATACACACATCCAACCAATATCCAGAATAAGCTGAGAAACTAACAAGGCTCAAATATCATGAAATAACATTACAAAAGTAAGGTAACTTTAAAGAAAGCACCTGTCATATCATTGGTATATCTGACCTTTTTTACTAACCTTTTTTCAGACTTGTCTGAACAATCTAGCCAGTGATCTCAATTGAAACCCAGAGGTGGGTGCAGAATAATTATTTAGACATACCCTCCCTATTTAATGAAGGCAGAGAAAGCAGTGCCTGCAATCATCCTAACTGCTCCATTGCTGCTCACAACAGCCACTTTAACCCACACTCAATCACAACTCTATTATCTGTTTTGATCACCCAAATAAGTGCATATCCCTATTGTGACTGGGAGCAAAAGTAGAGAGAGAACTCCAGAATCCTGGAGTTAGTACTACTGCACTCTAATGTATTCAACAACTTTTCATTTTGAAGTATGAGCAGAGACAAGACAAGAGCTTATCATTAGGAAAATGCAAGTGCTTGTTACTAGAACAAAATGCTTGCTCCTACGCATGCGTTGTTATTCACACACCATAGTACGATTCTGCAATTGGTAACCTATCCAAATTCTGAGTAGTAATTCCTGTTATTTGATATCCTGAAATGCAAATATATCCCTTAACAATATATGTTTATGAGTAAAATTCAGAGACAATAACAATAGTATACAAAGAATTCCAAAATACCAGAAGAAAAAATTGCTGCCTTTCAGAAGAATTATAAATATATTTGCAATTTACTCCATGCCTGAATTACTTTGCAAACAGAAAAACTTAAAGGTTCTTGGAGACAGAGTGGATCTTCATTAGTGTAGAGAACATTTTGCTTAACTTCCTATTTCATCACCTTACTGTGGTATAACCTCTGTGAAAAACAGCCACTTCCATAAAAAGCAGTACCTGCTGAAAAGATGCTTCTCCCAGGTGGTGGTAAAACCTCTAAGTTATATCACTGACACCAATAGGCCCCTGATTGCACTTGATGTCCTTAAGGCTTATAGAGACTTTGAATAATTGGGGAAAAAAGAGAAAAAAAAAAACCCCAAACCCAAAAACAAACCACCAAACTAAAACCCAAAAAAACTAAGGAACCACAAAAGCTATATTCTTATACTGTCTCAAATAGGGCTAAATCATAAGTTCCTGTACATTTGTTTGGCCACTGAGTGCTAGTTTCAAAAAAGCAGATGAAGCAGAATTTAGGCAGTTAAAACCTTGGCCATGATCCTGTTATAGCTAAACACTTAACCAGGCAGCCCACATCCACCATCAGCACGAGACCCAGGAGCTTTAGAGATACACTGCATGTTACCAATGTCAGTGCAGCTCATAGAGCTTCCTCACAAACCAGGTGACAGAAAAGGATTTGCAAAGGTGGCACTTACTGTGTGTGGTGTCTCTGGAGCAGCACAGCTCTCACTAGCAACACTCAGATAGAAAGAAGCCTTAAGATAAGTAATCAAACCAATATACCAGTAAGAAATGACAGACATGCATCCAGAAAAAAAAAAAACATTCCAAGCAGCTTACTACTACAGCTCATACGAGTGATTGAGAAGAACTGAAATGCCAGTGGGTAAGCTATGTTTTGTGAACCATATACCATCAGGATGAAAACAGGAGCAAAAGCATGTCTTTTGTGGATATTGGGCAAGGAAAACTTCCAGTCTGACGTATGAGGTGTGGTACAGAGCCTCTGTGCCTCGCGCTGGGCACAGGGCACAAACACACCATAAGAACATACACATAGACTCACAAGAAGTACTACACAGATGGTGCGATTGCTTGTGGAGTACAAGTGTTCCCAAGGAGAGAAAGGGAATCACACTCTAGCCCTTAAATTGTGCTACGTTAACAACTGGCCAGCATCATTTTTATAGCTCATTCAGTTCACAGTCCTAGCTTATTGAAAATATTAATAGAAGAGCCCAGAAGACAGTGATAAATCAGCACTGTCTCCTGGATCTACCATCTATTCTTCAGTGAGTTAGAGCTGTGAAATAAAGTAATTGACACCTGATAATCTTCTCATTGAAAAACTTATTTAATCCAGTCTCAGTAAAAGCTATAAACCATCCTTGGTGAAAGTTTTCCCATTAAGATCAATATTAATTGTATAAGTAGATCAAGAAGACTAAAAGAAACTAGAAACTTTAAATTTGCTCCTGTCATTTAACGCTAGTGTAACACTTCATACCTTTAAATCTCTGTTTTTTCCTTTCTGCCTCTCTCCTCATCTTTGCCACCTTGTGCAAGCATTGAGCTCTGCCGCAAATTATATGACATTTGCACCTTTTGCCTTATTTCAACAGTTGGCTCCCGACTTTCTCAAGTCAGCAGAGTAGATTGTTGTGCTGGGGTAGAGTTAATTTTCTTCAGAGTAGCTAGTATGGGGCTATGTTTTGGACTTGTGCTGCAAACAGCGCTGATAATACAGGAATGTTTTAGTCATTGCCGAGCTGTGCAGGTCAAGGTCTTTCTGCTTCTCACACCACCCTGCCCGCGAAGTAGGCTGGGGGTGCACAAGAAGTTGGGAAGGGACACAGCGCGGACAGCTGACCCCAACTGACCAAAGGGATATTTCATACCATGTGGTGTCATGCTCAGCTGGAGGAAAAAGAAGGAAGGGGGAACATTAAAAGTTACGGCGTTTTTTTTTCCCAAGTAACTGTTAGATGTGACAGAGACCTGCATTCCTGGAGATGGCTGAACACCTGTCTGCTGATGGGAAACAGTGAATTAATTCTTTGTTTTCCTTTGCTTTCATGTGCAGCTCTACTTATTAAACTGTCTTTATCTCAATGCATGAGTTTTCTCGCTTTTACTCTTCTGATCCTCTCCCACATTCCACTGTGGGAGAGTGACCTTTAGGAGTAATATGGGTTGCTATACGCCTTATCTGCAGCCTCCCGTGCTCTCTGCCTACTGCATGTTGATGCCTTCCCTTGTTAAACTTTCAGCCATTTAACAGCAAACCCGATCCACCCTAGAACAGATATCACAACAGGCATCTGCTACAAGAAGTTATCAAAGACTAACATTCCAAGCTAACCAGAGCTAAAGAAATCTCACCCAGCTAACCCATGCATGAAGCACCACCAGACAGGTTCAAGAATTATGTTGCATTCAACAGAAAGTGCAGCTAAATTTTGAGCAAACGTATGAAAGCATCTTCATCTAGTATAGGGACTGAAAAAGAGCAACTTGAATTCACAGAAAATGAAATAAATCAGCTGTAAATCCCACCTGCCCTGGGTAAATAAAAAGAAAACATCAACAAGTACAATATCTTAAATGAAAAAAGATCTGATATGCATAGAATACCTTAGTCCCTGCACTTCATTATCCCAACATCCATAGGATAAAACAAAGAAAACGTTCTCAGTACAACAGATTTGGACTGAGCTAACCAGTACGACTTCCAGAACAGAAAGGAATTTCAGCTTCCAAAAAAAGAAACAAATAGCTGTATCATACTGTATCATACAATTATCCTCTCAATGTGCCTGATGAATCATCTTGAAGCATCTTTAGATAAGAACAGTATGCCTACAGAAAACGTTTCCAGAGGAAACACATGATATTAACACTGCGTGCACATATTAATAGTAACTGAATCTCCACTGTTTTATGATTTAACTGCCAAACATAAGAAGTGGCAAATCCAATCTTTAAATCTAGTCATTATTTTTTGAAACAAAAGCAAACTATATCCCTTTTCAAAAATTCACAGATTAATTGGCCTATAAGCATGCCAGACAACCAGATTTCTCGATTTACCAGAGTCCTAGCTTTCTAATTCAGAAATTAAGTCATATCCACATTTGTAATGCAGTGATCTTAAACAAATCAAACGTAGCAGTGTAAACACTCTACTTTAAAATTATACTAACAAACTACTTATATTTTAATGAATTATTATTTAAATTCTTGCATTCCACAGGAACTGAGGTTACATTTTAAAACTCTTGTCCTCAAATTTTAAGATGGAACTAGGAAATGAAATCATAAAGGAACTCTTTTTGTGAGCGTATGAAGGATTATGTCTGTTCTGTCCTAGTGTCATTCCACAATAAGCATAAAATAACTTAAGCATGAGCACATTGTATGTGTAATACAGCTTTTTCCATGGATTGTATAATACAATACGGTTCTATTGTATTATTCCTGGAGATCCAAATATAGCTTTCACTTGGATTTATTGAGAAAAACATTCCTTTCAAACTTCTAAAGAGTACGTTGAGAAATATAGGTTAAACTCTAATTTACACTAATTATAGGTTAAATTCAAATACGCGCTAAAGTAGGCTCTGAGACAGACATTAAACAAAGGAAAAAAGCCTGGTTACCTACATTGTTTATGTACTCAGAAAGCAGGTCTTGGAGAGCTTGGCGGATAGCATTGCACTCAGCAATGATACGTTCTCGATGAAAATCGCGTGTGCAGGAAGAATCAGCTAGTAAAGCTGCTCCACTGATAATAGCTTCCAGACGTTTCTCTAGTGATGGCCTTATTTTCTCTTCATTCACTACAAGAGGATCCAGGATAATTAAATTCTGGAAAACATTAGGCATACAGGTTAGAAAAGTCAGCCCAATTAAGTTGCTGCTTTGGTTTTTACATGCATGAATTGCAGTAATGTTATGCTTCCTAGACCCAAGTAGCCCTTTCCCCTTGCAGTATCCAAAATACTTTTGACCATGGCAGATTCTGTTCTCTCTACTGGGGCTATGCATACAGGTCACTTGCAGACAGAGCCAAGTTCCCTCTGCCATCCAGAGCTCACTAGTTCTAAACCAATATCTGTGTCAGTAAATCCTACTGGCCTGAAGCCAGCGCTAAGAGCAACAGTGCAACAGAGCTTTCCAGCCAGAGCTGGCTCACACCTAAACAGCTCACAGAACAAGCAGAACAGGATCACATCTACCTGCAGGCCATGTTGACATCTTTTGACTTCAACTGCCTTGTCTCTGAGTCCTTCCTCTGTTTCTTACTTTCACTGCATGAGATTCAAGATTTTCATCCTCTCCTATACCCATATCTAGCATTTCTTCTTCTATAAGGCATTTCACTTCTGGAGACAGAAGCACTACTTGTCTAGGTCTATAAACATGCATGAGTTCTTATCACTGCAGTATCTATTTGGTGTATCAATCTTGACAACATCCTACTCAACACCGAAAAGCTATCAACCCCATTTTCTAAGCAAAGATCTGAGGCCCAGACTGCCAGGTTCACCACCATGCAGACAGGATGTCTGAAAACAGGCAACTGCATGCCATCTTCCACAGTTCTCACCTGCATTATTTCTCCTTTTCAAGTTTTGTCACTGCAGTTGTAAAAAAAGGGTTTCTTATTTCAAACTCTTTCCTGTGTCTGTCTACACCTATTGAGGGTTATTTGTCTTCCTTATGCTCCCATACAGAGGGCCTGTCTTGCGTATTTACCTTGTAAATTCTTAAAATAATGATGTTTAAGCTTGCAATGTCTATGTACAATTATGATGACACTGTGTATGAGTTTACTACTCAATAATATTGTGTGTTTTACCAAAGTATCTCAGACCAGAGACTCAGCTTTGTTTGAAAAAAGGGTTCAACGCCTCCAAAACTTAGACTGTTGGAGATGAGGAGCTCCTATGGATTTAACACACAAGCAGCAGTGGTGAGTGCTAGCTTGCAGCTGAGGATATTAAATCAGATTATATGAGCAGTCTACTTCTGCTGATTTTTAGCCTAATACAACCCCAAATCATCACAGAAAGCCACTGCTGCTATCTTTAACAGACTGAATACGGGCAAAGATCAAAATAGCAGCTTTTGTTCAACAAGTGTTACTTCAAAGGATGTAGATATAAATGTCCTCTTGCTTTTCAACTCACCAGGGTAATCAAAAGGAGACAACTGTTTTGGCATGATAAAATTAATTACATCTGTGTGTCAAGCAAACACTGAAGAAAAAAAAAAGGACAGGTGATACCTTCACAAAATGTGAAAGTAAATATATTTGAGCTTCAACGCTCAAAGACATTCAAACTAGTAAATTTTAGTCACACTGAACATCCAAAACAGTGCCATTATGGTCTAGATCACCAAGTCTGTATTCCACATAAACCCATTCACCTGTTACATCCATATGTAGTTCAGAAGAAATATTAAACAGTAAAATTATGCTGTCTACCCCTAAGTGGAATTTAGGCCAGGTAAATCAGAACTTATCTGTGTTTATCCAGTATGTGCTGGACTACTTTTAAGCTGGAGAATTTTAATTATTTTTTCAATTTAGATTTAATATCACAATTTCAGGTACTGTCTAGCTTAGGCAATTCTAAGAGTAGTGAAAGTGTTCTATTAGAACATCATAAGATAAAACTTACAAAGATAAAACAGCTAGGAAAGGGGGCTTCAGTCACCTTGAAATTTTCTTGCTGGTTATTATTAACATTCTTTTCCACATTAAGTATGATTTAGGGAACGAAAGAATTTTTTATGTGTTAAATCCTCCCACCTTTTCTGACCTTGAAACTTCTGAACTATACAAGAATTGTTTTGAGAGAGCTGGGAAATTCTCCAGCAAAACTAGAGAAAAGTCAGACTTCATAATCTGAGTATTTCCAAAGGAAACCACTGCAGGTTCTTCCTGCATTGCTTGTATGTCGCAAATTTCAGGATCAGTGTAAATTTTACCTTCACTACTGTTTCATTGCCCTGAAATCTTTAAACTTAAAATAATTTAAAAACATTCTAGTTACTTAAGTACTCTCAGCACTTCAGCCCCATACTTACTACCTATTTACATACATAAAATCAGTGGACAATGAACATTCTGAAGTAATCTCTGTAAGACTTTCTGGGGCCTAAAGTTCTAGGACTATGTTATGCTTTGTACCAGAAACTGGGACTACACAAAGTCTAGTCCTCAAATTTCCACAAACAATTAATAGAAAGAAAAGGTACTAATGGATTTCTGTCTGTCTCCACATTTTCTGTTTTGAATTTGGGGATTTTCATACTGCTGCAAACTACCACAAAAAATCAGGCTGGTGTAACTGCTCGTGCAATTTTCTGTTGTCTATTCTGAGAGACTATAAAAAGTCTAAAATTAAGTTTATAGACTTGTTTCAGCAAGTGACAGGACACAACATTAAAATGGTTTATGGGTCTATATTGGATATTTCTGTGCATCCAGCAGATACTGATTAAGTTAAAGTATTAACTACATATTTCCAATATTTTCTCAAACCAGTGTTCACCTAACCAGATACATATAATATACTGAAAGGAAGTTTATGTGCAATCAGGAGGGAAAGAAAAATCATGGAAACATTAATTGTACATGGAAATGTGCAACCAAAGCCAAACTGGGATGGAACCATAATTTGCCCACTATCAAAGCCAGAGCAAAGGAAATAGGCAGTCGACTGCTTTCATCCCCTTTTGCAGAAGTAAAGTAGCTGGAGCCAGTTAAGAACTATTTGGTAGTTACAAAAAAAAAAAAAGAAAAAAAAAAAGGGAGAATTAGAAGAGAAGAATATGAGAGGAAAAGCTGAAGTTTTGCCAGGGCCTGGGAGATCCCACCAGGAAGGCTAAAATCCAAAGAAAAGAAAGAGGGCTCAGACAGAATGAAGATGGCTTGCTTTTCTACTCTGACCTATCTCCATATACCCTAACCTCTTTCTGGCAGCAGATGGAGCCAGGCTGGCTCTCCCACACAACAGCGTAGGAAGTTGGCAGATAACTTCTTAATTGCCAATACCTAGAGCCAGGCCTGATAGGCACAGAAATCCAGCTCTTCATGTCACCATCACAAGCTTTCCTACCGTAATTACAACATTAAGACTCCTGTGTCCTGTTCTGTAATAGCTATTTCCCCAGAAGGAAGGAAATGTACCTGAAGACACTTCTCTGGAAGGGTGAAAGCTGTAAGATATCACTTATTCACATGGATAACTTAAAGACACTTGAAGAGTATTAGTATAGGGCACCCATTTTTTTCCTCATTTCTTCTCTTTGCTAGGCTTCCTTGCAATAGTGAGATTATGGCTGAATGCAAAGGAAAACTGCACCCAATTTACCTGGAGGCAGGCTAAAATACTGTATGTCTCAAACACAATATGCATTTCAGAAAATTAGGGAAGTGCAGTAATGGAAATTGTAAAGAAGTAGTAAGAACTGCTGTTAAGGACTCTGAAACACAGGGGAAATTAACCCCTTTCAGCTGTCATCTCTCTAAATAAGAATGTAGAACTTTAAAAGCAAAATCAAAATAGTTCTCAGCAGTAGGAACCATGTTTTCCTGCATACCAAGTATTTAATGACTGTATTATCTAGGTCTTTGCTACTTTAGCTATATGCAAAGACACGGCATTTGAAAAAAGAAAAAGCTTTGACTTTAATGATTAGCATATTAGTACAGATTAACTACTCGTTAATGTTTAATATTTACCTTTAAAAATATATCTATAATTAACCTGTATCAAAAATGTATTTTCAAACTAATCATATGCATGAAAGACTCATCCACAATGATCTTCCAAGACTGACAAGGGAAGTATCTAGAGGTCAGGACGTGGAAGACAGGCTTGTTTGTGCTAGATATTTGAAATCCCCTCATTCAAATTACAGTTCTTAATAGCAAAGTGTTCTGTGGTACCTCACCTCTGATGCAGTTCTGCAAGTTCTGCCACTTGGTCACTGTTCACGTGAGCAGCAACTTCACTGTTGCACTCCTGTATCTCAAGTAAGCACCCTCAAAACTAGGCTACATGTATAACATCCATCATAATGTAAAACACACCTGACAAGTAGAATATTTAGGTGCTACTACAGAAAGAACCAGCTTAATTGATTGCAGATGACTAAACACACCTGAAGGCTATGGCCAACTCACCATTTAGCTAGTAAAATCACTACCTTTAAATCTCAGATGAAACGATAGTTGAAATATCTTCCTTTAGGAGACAGTTCGTAGAAAGGTCATGCAAAGATGGACAAATTGCAATGGCAAAAATGCTACTACTGTTCAGCTCTAAATAAAAAAAAAAGTTGAGGCAATAATAGCCAAGAAAATATGATTTCAGATTCTTCAAGCTATTTAATCAAATATTTATTAGTGCATCTATGCAGAAAAGATGATCCAATTTCCTACCAATCAGAACACACCAGATATGCAACACGCAGTTTAGCGGGTTTGCTTTAACAGGGCTAAACAATGGTGAGCTCCCCGAGTGCTTAAACGTAAGTGAGCATTCAAACAGAATTATTAGACCCCTATTTGCTCCCTTATTGGTCTTCTGATCCAAGAGAAAGAGGGATCTTGGGTATCCAGAAATGTGGTTATATTTCCTGGCATTTTGGACTGATTTACAGTATTTTGACATCTCCTATGTAATTGCTCTGGTAGATGGTCCTGGTCATTAAAGGATCACACATGAGCTGACTACACTGACAGAGAGTCAGGCAGGCAAAACTTGTATCATTTTGTGAGAAATCTCTTTACATTCAGAAGTTGCAAGACCAGTGAAAGGCATTAGATAACCTGCACCTGCGCACTCTTTTAGCATCAATCTTAACAGGCAACCAAATTTGTAACGTCACAATTTTGTGTTTATTTATGAATGACATGGTAGTTATATGGAGCCTTTAAGAGGAATTCTTGAGAATCTACTGATTTAAGAGTTAGCTGCTCTAACTTTACTGCTGGTTTTCTCACCTATAAATCTGTAATAACTTTCTACACTGCCAGCACTGGCAAAGGAAGAATGACATTGCAAAACATCTAGATACTAGATTGTTGGGTAAGCTCCATGCTCCATGATACATTTCCCCACTATAAACATTTAATGAGATTTGTTCCCAACAGACTATTTACTATATCAATCTATTTCATGGCACTGTATTTGCAACAACAAGATAGAGCAAAGGTTATTTCAGGTCCTTTGCCAATAGAACTTTCTGTAAGGAAAGAAAAGTGCAACCATCTAATTCATAAAAATCATTTTAAGAAGTTAAATGCTCTATAAATTGTGCTTTATCTAACTCACACAGATTCAATTCCCATTTGTGTTGCACAGGTAAAAATGTATTTAAAACTGCATAAAATGGCTTTTTGCTACAGTCAGACTTCTATGGTCTTATGTTTCTGAATAAAAACAAATTAAAACCAAAAGATTTTTTTACCATTTTGTGGTTATCATAATTCTTAAATTTTAAACTAATAATAAATTCAATTACATTTTTTTAAAATATATTAAAATGGTAATGCTCACATACATTCAAGATGAATTCATCTGAGGTCAGAAGATGCAATTTTTCTGCCAAATTGTGTTTAAAAAATTTCTAAGTAAAACAGGTAAGTTATAGGTCTCATTTAAAGTATATCATTTCTTATTTAGTTTGATTGTAACAAGTCATGTACTAGCTTAAATGTTTCTTTTTTCTTCCATTTATTAATAAAATATATTAGAAACTCTAATTTTAAAACCCAGTGTGAGAAGGAAGGACAAGACGTAACATGTAATTGTACCCTGTTCCTTTGAGGGGAAAAAAACCTGTCAGATTCAGCTTTCAGCATGACTGAGAGATCCATTTTGATCAATAAAGTGCCACTACAAGATTTCCATCATACATGGATTTTAATGTATTTCTCTAACATTTCCTTGAAAATGTTAGACAATATCTATTACTATCAGTCAGAATATCAGTTATCCTGAAAATGTATCAACAATATTGGAGTTCCAAGGCCAAGATCTGGCAAGTCCAAGAATTTACCACCAAAAAGCTCCATATTGCAAATGTCTTTGGAAACTTTCATTCCTTGTCGATCTGGGCCATGACATAAGTTACACCAGTTGAAAAGCATGGTCAGTAATCTCATTTACAGATGGTCTTTTACCATTTTTGGCAGGACAATGGAAAATAACATTGGTAAGAGCCAGAGAAGCCATGAGAAAAAGGGAAAGCTCCACACAAAAGCTCAGGATGACGTCAGGAGTAGAGAAAGAACTGACTTTCTTCAAGTATTTGGTTAAATAATGGAAGCAGAAACGCACAGTTTCTGAAAGCTTACTGGTGGTGTCACTTTATTTAATGATAACCAGAAAATATAACTAGGTTTCTAAATCCTTCAATTATATAAGTTACATAATGATCTCAATGACAGATTTTGGAGTAAAGGACTTCAACTTGTGATGTACTAGTTCAATCACAGTTGAGGTAGCCATGGTCATCATCTAATAATTACTGTATTTTACTATTACTTGTAAACTAAACTCATGGGTTCTGCACACTTACTCAAGGATGTACCTCTCTCCCCCATTAGTGCCACACTTGGAACTAATTCTTGCCTGCTGTTTAAACAAAGTCAAATATTGAAAATACATGGAAACTTAATTCCAAACTCATTTGAAGGAAGTGATCCATCCCAATGAAATCATTTAGAGTGATAGTGTTTAGACTAGGACTAAACATACCATTCATTTCTAATGCCGTTAGGTCTGTCACTTACGATAGCAATAGTTAATTGTGGAAAAAAAAAAGTTAAATAAACCACTTTTCAAAAAATGTTGCAGTCTCACAAGTTTGTAGGTTTACGTACCTCAAGCTCATCAAGTGCACTTCCAAGAGAAGCTGTGTGACGTGTTGGTTGCCCTACTTTATTTCCAACTCCTTGGGAAGCATTAGAAATTACATTGAGAGCATTCTGTATTTCATTGCAAATTGAATCCTTGCTGGCTGTAAGGGATGCAACATCTGAATGTTCCAAACAAGCTGAACATATTGAATGTAGGAGAGAGGAATTTTCCTTCAGGGATGCACGTGCTGCAGCAATTTCATCTCGCTGATTGCTAGATTTCAAATCCTGTCAGCAAAAGAACATGCTATTTATTTCCAAAAGCACTTCAAAACTGACAAGTAATGTATAAACATTTTTTTTCTATCTCTACTCTGTTTAAGGAAACATCAAGTTAAATTCATCAAAGATTGTGAAAATGGACTACAACAGTACTTACAATTGAATCATCTTTATCTCAGAAGAAATGAACAAAGTCTGTGTAAAATAACTCTATTTTTTGTTGTATTTTATAACCAGAACCAAGAACTGTCTACATTTCGCTTGTTTTTAAGCACATGATAATATAGGCCTGGAAATTAGTTGTCTTTTCTCCCAGACATGTCTTTCTTCATAAGCAATAAAGAAGGATGGACGTGCAGACAGGGCTAAGCAGGGAATGCTGTAATTGTTGCCTTTAAACAAATTTCCCATTCTTTTTTTCCCTGCCCCGCCAGCATATGTCCCAAGCACACTGCAGAAAGGAACAGCAGATCAGGGATGAGAATCCTGTACTCATCGAAGTGTGGAAGGTATGGAAATGAAAAAGGTGCTTGAGAGAAGCCACCTCTGTGAAGTGCCACTGCCTGTTTCTCCTCTCTGCCTGCTACGTACACACTTAAAGCACTCACGGATCTTACCACACTCATCTTGTTCCTCCTTTCTCCACCCAGATCTTGAAACCCTACTGTGTCCTGCCAGCCCAGACAACAACACACAGTTCAACAGAGCTGCCAAGCCAGATTTAACTGTTTCTAGGAATCAAGCTTGAAAGCTGTTATTTGGACAGCTGAAAGTTATGGACTTTGGGACAACCATACAGTCAACAGCAGGGTTGTAAGGAGCCTCCTGTCTCACCCTATTTTACTCTAGATATTGTCCACATTCTCCTTCTGCATCTTGTTCCTCTGAAAAACAAAAACAACCAAACATAAACTAGTAGAAATTTGCAAAATGGCTTGGGTGAAGGAGAGGGTTAAAATCGGCACGGGGGGGGGAATAAAAAAGGAAGGGAAAACAGCACATGAGAATAATAAAAGCCTGTGGCACCAGCTTCAAATGATGAGAAGAGGCACAATGAAGTATGAACAACAAAATGCATAGAAAATTGCTTGCAGCCTGCTCTAAAGCAAGCTGAAGTCTTTCTAATTATTTTCCTTTGCATTGCATCAGGCTCTATATGCATTATTTACAAAAGTATCACAGTACCCACTTCTTACTTCCTAAAGTTTCTAAGTTTAAGGCTGAAGAAAAGAGCGATCAATATTAAATGAATCAGTCCTATGCTTTTAAAATCTCACTTACTGCTAGATATGCATTAGACATAGGACTCCATCTTATTTCCTGAGGCTAACTTGGAAATCTCATGGCTACAGTAAAAACCAAACCAAAGAATCCCACCACAAATAAGGGAGAGGGGGGAGAAGGGAGAAGGAGAAGCGGAGCCTTAAACAGAAGCAGACAATGGTTTAACCAGCTGATCATCTGAATGAGAAAACTGAGCTATTTTCTTAATGTTAACATATTTTTATATTTTCAATAACCCAGTGTATCTATGAATCACCACTATGCAGGATTGACTTCATTGCCCAATGAACTCATTGGGCAATTGTGTGCTCAAATCCAAATACTAGTGCACCTCCAACCTTGGTAAGGCCCCTACGGTTTTTCTGGTGCACTCTGCAAAAACTGTTACTTAGTTTTAATCACAATCTCCCGTTCTGACTAGTGAAACTAACCATTCCTACAATTAAATGACAAGACAACAGAATGTTCCCTTTTCTTCTGTGCTGCAATGAATCTACAGACCTAGGGATACAATGGTAAGTCAATACAACATTTCAGTCTAGCTGCTTTCTATTCTCAAAGATTTTTTACTTTGCTGCATCACATGCAGACAAGCAAACTCAAAAGTCCTTCCAAATGCAGGTGACTTTCTCCCTCTAAAACAGCACTAACTAGGAGTGAGGGGTTCATAAGAAATCCCAAACTGGCAAGCCAGTAGCATAACACCAGTAATGGCAAGTCAGTAACACAGCATCTGGAAACGTGTCCAGAAACAGTCTGAAAAATTCAATGCATTAATGTTTCTAAAACACAGAATGTTTTGTTCCACACAATACTGTGTACAGCTTCAGAATCACAGTATTAGTCAACACCTCTGAAGAGCCCCACTTTTGTTCAATTACACTTCTTTAAAAAGCATAATGCTTAGACCAATGAAATTCATCACTCCTTTGCTCTTCAGTTGTGAGCCCAAAGGAAGCTGCAGGGCCACTGTTCTTTTCCACCGTGATGAAGTATTAATTCCTCAAGATTTTTGATGTGAACAGGAAGAGAGAGTTGATAATCTTAGTTGATCTTCTGCACAAATGGGCTAAAACCCCCCTATAATTGAGTGACTTCTCTATCAAATCTTTGCATATGTGGATTACCAAAATTATGTAACTAATCCTCTGAAGAAGGAACTTAGACTCTACAAACAGATTGTTAACCCACAGTCTATAAAGAGATTGTTAACCTATAGTCTGTGAATTTTTTCTTCTGGAGAGAAAAATACAGAAACCACCTGATTCCTTTTTTTACTTGTCAAAGAGAATATACCACTAGGAAACACAAGAAAGCATCACTGAGAAAGTATAGTTTCTTTTAAGTTATCCTTTGACAGAACATATCTCTTGAGAACTACAAGCAGAGTGTTAACATTCTCCTCTGAACTATCAAACCACCCAGTTCTAAACAAGTTGATGGACACTGTGCTAAATTTGAATGATTTGCATGCTTTCAGGCAAGTTTCTAAACTAAGACCATAGACTTCTAAAGGCCTGAATCACACAGGGAGAAGTATGCACATAAAGGTTTGAAGTATCTCTAAAACACAGCGCCAGAACAAGAGGAATAGAACACATACTATGATCATATTTTGTATTACTCAGAGATTGTTGTAAGCACTGATGGATCATTTTCCACCCACAGAGGCAGAAGACAAATAGGACTACAGAAAAGAAATCTTCCAAACCTTTTCTTACTACTACTCTCTTCATACCATAATATATGTCTGTAGTTTATCCAGCTACATTACTGAGCTTTAGTTTGTTTTTCTTTTACTTCACAGCTTACCACTTCCCTCTTATTCCAACTTCTTTTTAGACTAGTGGACTATTTCCAATGGTCTAGGATGTGTTCTTCCATGCTAACTCAGCAGCTGAGCTCTAGATATGTCGTATGAGACCAGCTGAGATCAAAGATAATCCTGTTGCCAAGCATTGCCAATCTAAGAGTGGTACTTCCCCAGGCTGCTGTCCCAGCCCCCTGCGATATACTATTCTGTCTTTGTCGTACCTGCTTGTCCCTGATAAGAATGCAAAATGAATGGATAGCCACAGATTCCCAGCTTTGGATTGTTCCAGCCAAACATGGTGAATGGACAAGAAGATTTTAAATAGAAAACTTGAAAACTACTGTCACAGTTAAGCTTCAGTTTCACTACCTCAATAAGAGGAAAAATAAAATAAAATAAAATAAAATAAAATAAAATAAAATAAAATAAAATAAAATAAAATAAAATAAAATAAAATAAAATAAAAATCTGTTCTTTATCATGCTTAATACAATTAAGGTTTGACAGCATAATACACCAGGAAGCCAACTCTTATTCACTGAGTATTTGTATCAGCACAGCTCATGGGATCCAGGCACCACCACTGTGGGTATAAATCACACTGCCATATTTTGCACTGGCTGCAGTCAAAATAAGGTTCACAAATACAGCTTCAAATAAAGTGTGCTGCAGCTCCCCAGCTCACTCTCTGCAGAGGCAGATGCCACTGAACTGAATTATATATCTAAGAAAAACTCAGACATACAAATCCCCACAATTTCTTATTGCTATAGAGTTACTTTTTACCATAGGGATTTAGTGTTCAGCTTTCAGTCAAAAGTGACTGCCAAATTGTATTTGGTGAATCAAAAACAATAACAAAGCTCAAGCTATTCCGAGTGCATTCATTCACTGCTTATCTGGGTATGGCTCCAGTTTACGTATAAGTACCCTGTAGTCTGCCCAGTGGAAGGAAATATCTCACGGACAAGAAAGCGATAAAAGATCCAGGGTTGATAGTGACTGCCATACTGCTCTTCAGCTGTGACAGATCTTCCAAGATAATACTTTCACACAGGTTTTAAAGACTTATAGCTCTCAGGGCCCTGAGAGCACTGCCATGTTCCAAACGCCCTGCCTGGCCTCAGGTGGGGCCTACATCCAACCTTACCCTTGGGCCCTGGAGCCCCAGCTCAGCACGCTCTGGGACCTTCAGTCCCTGTCTGAATTATTTTGTGGGACTGACAGTCTCCAGCTCAGCCACAGTTGTCCCCTATGCCTGGCCATGGCCCCCCGCCCCAATCCAAACCTCAGCCCACAGACTGACCTCCTGAGCTCCGTCCTGTCCTGTCACCATGGTGCTTCTGAGATATCACAGGTTCGTCTCTCCCCTGGTTACTCCCACCAGGCCTGACCCTCAACCCAATCCATGGACTGACTTTCCAGCTTGTCCTCTGACCCGCCTGGTCACCACAAACTTTCCTGATGGTCTGGGTTAGAGCCCTCACCTGGCATGGGTGGCTCACCTGGAGGCAGGACAGTGGTTCAGGGCCCCAGCAGGTGAGGCTGCCGCCTCAGAGAGCAGCCAGCCCTCGCTGCACCCCACAATACCTTCTTCTGAATGGAGGAGCATTTACCATCATAAATTCTATCATAAAGCTGACTCTGCTTACGCCAAAACACACAGAAAGTTTACAGAAGTTGAACAGCATGACCTAATGGCCCCTTTCCTCCATATCAGACTTTTCAGTACTCTAGAAAGCAAATTATTAGAGCTTCCAGTATCAGAGATGGAAACTCACTGGAAACTCTTCCTAAAAACATCTCATTTGCTTCTTCACAGAAAGCATGTATTTCCAAAGCCCGTTTGTCCACATTTTTGCTTTTTTAAAAAAATACACAGGTTTCCAGGGATGATTCCAGTCCAGACTGGTGATGTATTAAATGAGCACTGTTACACTGCAGAAACTATCTCCTTTCTCATTTCTTTTCTCTAATAGACAATGCTGAACACTGTTAATCTCCAACCAACAGTATTTGCTAGTACAACAGAAGTGAGCCATTTTAGAAGCGGTATCTTATAGAATGAACAGGTCTGGAGACAAAACCAGGAATCTGTCTTTACAAAACAGCAACTCAATATGTGTTTGATTGTCAACAATTCCAAGCTTTCTCCTAAAAAACTCTTAACTGGCTTCCAAATGTATTTTTCCTGACTTCAGAAGTCATCAGCAGTTCCATGCATCTCATCCTAAGCTATACTACAGTGTGTATACAGACTATGTATACACACACACAAAATATCTATACTTCATATGGCTACAAACTGTGGGCAGACTTTGTTTGCATCAGCCTTTTGCATGAATACACAAAATGTGAAGTGCTTCAGTACAAAAACACATGAATGATATCACAGGACTAAGCTTTAAGGAATACCCTCTACCTCTAGGAAGACTCTGCTCGGTCTTTCCACAACTTTCAGTCAACTTAGAGAAAACAGGAATCAGATTTACAGGACTGAGGTTCCCACTAGAAATGAAGTTTTGCAACTCTCACTCTGCATTTGTACCTATTTACTATTACTCACACTCAAATTGACATATAATACAGCAGAAAAGCCAAGCTATCGTAAATGAAGTATCAAAAACTGTCCTCAACTACCACAGCTTTTATATTTTACTAATGTTTTTCCAGAATTTGCTGTTCAGTTAGGAAAGATGCAGTTTCTTTTGATGACTTTGTCACACCAGATTGCAACTACTGCTCAATATGCTGTGTCGCACATGCCTCAGCAACTTCTAACCCCATTACAGATGACGGAGCAACACCTTGCTGTCACTTCTCTATTCATTATTTCAGAATTTGGTCCCCACAGATCTAATACCCTGCTCTGTTAACTATCAGTCTCCTAGATGAAGTAGCTGATTTTGAAAGGCAGCAACTTTTGAAAGCAATTTTTCCCTGTAAGAATTTTTCTTTGAGCCCAGCAATCCCTTCTCTGCAAACATATATCACTTCATTATTAGCTCACAAAGGTTTTCTCCTAATACAGTTACAGTCACATTTGTCATAAATGAGCATGCCTGGAAGTAAAGCAGGAAACATTCATCAGCAAGAAGGCTCCCGCATTAAACATCAGATCTGAGGTTAAGAACCTCTAGAAGATCTTGTCACATCTTGAAGGGCAGGAGATGGCAAATGAAGTGAAGGAGAGGAAGCAAGGAAAAAGGGAGGAAATAAAGCAGAAATATAGATTATTTTGAAGAGAGGAAAACAGGAAATGGGGGAGATACAACAACAAAACAGTGAGTGAAAAACTGTAAGGAAGATTAAGAGGAAGTAATGGATGGGAAGAAGTCAGTGATATACCAACCTTACTTGATTCCAAGCACCTGAAAATAGGATAGTTACTGCAGAAACACCCAAAAGCAGTAACAGCAGAAGCCTACACTCTTCTTACGCAATTTAATGTGTAAAGCAGCAATCATTTTTTCTTTGTTAACATTTCAAAGGAATACCTTGTCTTTATGCCGCTGTCAAATACAATTTAAAGTTTTCAGAAGTCCAGTGTTTTCATGGCATACTTTTCTTTTACTATCTAAACTTGCTTTGTTTTCAGTGCTTAGTTCTTAATGTGACTTGGAGATCTCTTTCCAGAAAGCTGAAGGGCTGATAGGTATAACTAGGTGTTTCAGAAGTATCTTTTATCAGTTAGGGTTAGCTTGTCCTATGCTGTTTAAAATTCCATCTTATGCTTTCAGCATATCTGCTTGTTAACATTCATGCTTGAGAGAAGAGAGCTCAGAGACTGACGCATATTTCTGACAGTAAAGAAAATTTATACTTTAATCTAAAGTTTAATACTAAAGCAACCTATCAGTTTTCAACAGACTACAGAAGGGATTTGTGCATACTCGTCTATGTAAAGTAATGCAAGGGTAGCAATGCAGACCATGGAGCTTGCAGGAGTGGGAAGTTCAGAAGATAAGCCAGAGCAGGACCTAACTTATTTCATAGGAGTAAAGACACCTGAAAACTGACATTTGAGAGAAATGAGTATTTAAAACTATTCTGTAATCATTCATACAAAGAAAACCGAAGTAAAACATATTGAAGAAGACTCAACACAAGATCTTTCATATGGCCGTTTTTTCCATGTGGAAAGTATGAAGTACTAACATTCATGTATAGTAAAATGCTCATAATACAGCTGTTAATGCTTTCAGGAAATATTTTGACCTGGGTTTTTTTCAATGGAAGACAACTCATTGAAAAACATTGCAGAATGACATTTACCCACAGTTCGTTATTTCTGCAATTTTATTAAATTATCATAATACCATATGTGGTTGGTTTTTACTTGCCTCTTTTCTGAGATTTTAAAACTAAAAGGGATTTGGGGAATATTGATTAGATTGAAAACTTATTTCATTCTCTGCCTTAGTGGTATTAAGCCACTTAGAAACACCTACTGTAAAACTGTAAATAGTGACAAATCATGTTATACGTGGTCCACTAAAATTTTCATCGATACACAGCTTAACAGATACCAGATATTTCACATTTAAACCATTCGGATTTAGTTGCCTTCTTATACATATAATCATGTCTGAATTTATTCCACCAGTCAGAAATGTTCAGGATCTCTTTCACCAACAAATCAGCTCAGGTTCCCTAGGTAAAAGTCTTTCCTGGTCTTGAAACACAGTGCAGTTCAATTTTCCTAGATTTAATATCTCAATATGAAATATATGAAATCATCAACAACAAACAGGTACACAACATGTCAGACAGCCTGTTCCAACTGCTATTTTTGCACAGATTACATACTCAACAAATATTCATGGCCCTTGCTCCTATTCTTCTGTCGAACTCCAGTTACGGTTTAACTATTTTTAAACATTCATTATAAATACTTCCCAGATATTTAAAATAAACTAGTTTCCTATTTTTCTAATTAAAAAAGCCTCAAAACTAAAACAAGCTAAATCAAGTAAATTAATAACATATCCTCACACACTCTCTTCAGATGCACGCAATTCAAACTCTGCAGGGAATATTAAGTTTCTGTAACATGAAGACACGTACAATTGACATGCGTAAAGAGTGGCGCTCAAGCAAATGGAACTGAAGTGGTAATCCATCAAAACAAGCTTATTAGCATTACCAATTTCAGAAATGTTAACAGTAGGTTTTGTTTTCGCTGTTCAGCCTAAACTGCAAAATGAGCTTCTTTTGAGTATTAATCATGGACAATGCTGTTTCCTCTTTTTCTTGCGTATCCATTTAAGATTTTTAATGTTGTTTTCTGCACACCTTGCAAACATTTACAGGACAGCAACTCAGAGCAAGAAAGAAAAAGCTGAAAGCCCTTGAGCTCTGTACTGAATGTTAATGCATTTGTATATGATAGATTTAATACAGAACTGAGAATAAATGACTTCCAGCAGCTGCACTCCAGACCTATAAATCGCTGTGAGTACTACAAAATCCATACAAAGGAAGAACAGCTGTATAATTTACAGCATCAGTATTTGTCAAGAAATGCTGCAAACACAGAACTTGATTTCTTCGCTTAACATTCCTATAAAAATTAGAAATTACCTATACATGGAATCTATTCAGACTAGAACTTTTATTCATCTTCTCTGATAGCACTTCAATGCAGAACGCAATTTAATTTTTACCAATGTAAAATGAAATACAAAGAGCATAAACACTAAAAGTTTTAGAAAATTAACGTAAGAAATGTGTATATAGCTAATAATTAGCATGTTATATTTTGCATGGAATACACTTTGAGAAAATCAGAATAGTATAGTACTCTGATGAGGATTTGTACTACAAAACAGATGCTTGATGCTATATGTGAAGCAAAAGTCAGGAGCAAAGGTTTGAACAGTTGGATTTCTCTCAAGACGCATCCCTTCCAACAGTACTTACAGCCACCACATCTCACATTCCCTTCCTTCCTTATGCTTCAGAGAATTTCACATCATCTTCACAGAATAGTGTCACCAGCCCAAGAGTATATACACCAGACCAAATACACTGTAAAAATATGCAGTTTAATAGAGTAGCTATAAAAAGGGCGTACCCTGAAACCAACATCTAAAAACTGCAGAATTTCATTCATTTTACAGAAGAAATCCAAAGTTTGGGGTCCCGAAGTCACATGTCATTCAGCAGTTATACACGATTGTTCACTTGTGAACACCAAACTATGGATTTCTAAGAGGTGAACCAGATCTGAATTTTTACTAACAAGGAAGTGTGACTTATCAGCCTGTGATTTTCTTTCAGAAAATGAGAAAAACTGCTGAATTTTTTTTTTATACAACAGACATTTTCACAATTGTATTTATTAGCACAAGTAATTTCAAAATTCATGGAACCAAAATGATTTTGTTGAAGGCATTACAAATAGTTCCCTCAAGAATGAGATGGGTATTGAACTGCATTGCCTAGTATATCTATTGTCTCAAGAGACTACTGTCTGTTAACAGTAGTTTAAACCTCCACTTTAATTTACATGCCAACTTCTAGTTTTTATTGTCTCCTACTAATTCAGTTCAACTACGTCTTCCTGATCTCGTAGCATGTGACAGCAAACCTCACAGTGCATTTCTTAGAGTAATAAGGAAGGTAAATGCAGTTTCCTTGATCTCTAAATATCTGAGAAACAAGGAGTTAAAGTCCCATGAAAAAACCAACTGAGGTAAGCTGATCCGAAATAAGATATTTTATTATGATTTTTGGTGCAGAAAGTCAAAAGTTCCGATATGTAATTTCCATTTTTCTAATCTGAATGGTGTATAAGAAATTTAGTCATATGAAAGCCCTTCAGACTGGACAGAATTCTGCTTTACCCCTGCTTCAGACACATAATACTACATAAGAAACCAGCAAGCCTGTTTGTAAATATTATCTCATATAGCCCTAGCTGTTATGGTTCAGTGTGTTCACCACAATTCTAAACATTAATAAAGTGGTACCACAACTTGCACTAAGACCGCTGTGTTCAGTAGAAACAAAATCCAAAACATAGTACTCCTCATTAATACAAGAAATAAAGAGTGAAAAGGAGTCACAGTTTAAAGTTCATGAGGGAAAATTTGATGAGAATTCTACAGAGGCAGTGAACACTGAAATTTTTACCTTCACCAAATAGTCCTTCAATATATTAGTTACAAAGTTGTATTGTATCTCCTAAAGAATAAAATATGAATCCACAGCTGATCAGAGTCATCAGAAACAGAAGAATTTGCTTCACCTTGTTATCATCATCTTCCTTATTCAGGACAGATCAAAATAACCTATCGTGTTTTTTCCCTGGAAGAGAGGAAATGGTGAAAAACATCCAGGTTCATGTAGCAGTGGCAGCAGTTTTGTCAAAATGTCCTCCATATATGCCGACTTCCCGAGTTTTTTGACCCATCTAAGAGACAGAAAACTATAGGTACCTTTCCTTACATCCACATTTTTTATAGATTTAATCTTTTCATTAGAAGTGGAAAATTGATGTAAATGCCTAAAAATAATTATCAGATGTGGTTGGGTATGGTTTTCCTCTTTTTAAATGATAGTGTCAGCAGTATGGAATAACACTGATGAATTATAACATCCAGAAATTCATCTCATTAAACTGCTTGAGAAGATTTTGAATTCAATGAGTTTGTTTAAGTACAGTTATTCTCTGCAGTATCAAATTCTTGCTTTGGAGCAACTCATTATTTTTCTTATAAACCCCTCAGCATAATAAGCCTTAATGGAATACACTCATTTCTATGATTAGTGGTTTTGCACAGTTTTTCCATTGAACAAAAGTCACTGTCAAAGAAAACGTCCTCATCAGAAGCATTTCTAGCTAGAAACTGTAGTGCTGTAAGGATCTCAGTCAACTTAGAGAGTCTAAGACAGCCTTCTTGGTTGAGAAATATTTACATTGCTTAAGTGTTTCTACATAAGCCATTCTTTCCCTTGTTGAATCAAAAGACACCTCATTAGTATTACTTAAACCTCAGAACCTTACAAATTGTAAAATAAATGATATTATATTCAGTACAAAAGTACTGTACATGTTGAGAACATGGAGTCAGACTCTTCTCATAGATCCCCAGGCTAAAGGATGAGAGGAAAGCAAATTGCCATCAAGAATTACAGGGTGGAAAAATGTTCCTCACAAGTGGCTGAGGTCAATAGGAACCTATGGAGTCTATGAGATTTTCCTCCTTAAAGATATTCAGAATTTGACCAGACAGGACCTGAGCAACCTGATCGAACTTAGAGCTTAGTCCTACTTTGAACAGAACATTGGACTAGAACTCTGGAGGTCCCTTTCAGCTAAAGTACGATATTAAGTTTCAATATTCAAGGGCTGAAAGTGAATATTCTGTAGTTTTATGGAAAGTCAGTAATCTTCTTTTGTGGGGAGTTATATAATAACGAAGTCCTGCTTGAATCATCCCCATCAGGGAAAAGGACAAGTAATTTATTGTTATGGAAGATTCAAAACCATGGATATATAAATCACTAACCTCAAAGTACCCCAGTGCTCTGGTGTGATGCAGAATGCTCCCGCTATTCTGGATATGGAAAACTTGTCATAAGGAAAGGCTAACTAGCCCTTATTCCACGAATCTGACAGATTGGGAGGAGGAAATATTTTAGCAGATTTCTCTCCCCCTCCATGCAGAAGGTCAAATTCCAGTTACATCTGGAGAAACTTAGTGAAGAAAATATAGACCACAAATTGCAGGCGAGATTATTTTGCATTGGCTTGTGTAGTGTTTTCCATTAGATAAAAGCCTGGGTTTGGCTGTTCATAATTCTAATAAATGAGTATGTTGGGGTAAAACTGATCACATCAGATATCTGCAGGGGGTTGTTTTTCTTATTTGATGCTTTGGTTTTTTACAGAAAAGATGCATTCAGACACCTTCAACTTAAAGGCTAAGGAAAGCATTCTCCCCACATTAATATAGTCTCAGCAGTGTTTTCTTGAGAATATATATTCTTTCCATTTTTTGAAGAACTGACTTAAAATTTGGTTCCCTTAAAGATGCAGTTGCATCAATAAAGATCAAGTGCAAAATATGGCATAATGGTTAGGGCACTTTTCAGAGAGAAGAAAATGCAGAATCCATCATCCTGGCAAAGAAGCCACGTTGTGTAAGAGCACTAGGGTAGACAAGGTAAAGGAGCAGAAAGACAGGATCTCCACCTCTTCCTTATTTATTTTGTCACACTGAAAATACTGTTTAAGCCTATGTCACAAACTCTATGTGAAAAAGCAATTTTTTCTAAATTGGTTCTAAAAGCTAGTCTTTAAGCAAGTGAGTTATTTCTCTGTACTAATTACAAGACATCATGTTGAAGTAATCACATACTATTCTTCCAGTTAGCCTCTTAGTACATAGTCTGGCTACTTCTCACAAAATAAAAGCAAAACTCTACAAAATTAAAGCAATTATCCGTAATTGCCATGTTCGCCTTTGAAGGCCTGATGGTTTGCGGTTTGTAGGCTCTTTTATTTTTTCTATCTGTATCCCACCAAAGCCTATTTATCATCAGAAGACATAATTCTTGCATGTTACCTTAGTTTGCTACATACATTTCTCTTCCCAATGCTGACCAGCACTTCGGTCTGCTCTATCAGCTTCCCACAGACAGCCCTTTTGCTGCTCACAGCTACAGCCACGAACAAGACTGTGCACAGAAGCCTATCTTCTCCCAGCCTCTAAAGAGAAAAAGCTCCACAATAATATGGCCACATATTACACACAGAAGTTTGTCAATTATAACCAGACAATATATAAATACGTGATTTTCTCCAGTCCCCACATATTCTCCCCATGCTCTTGAGAATGAGAGAGGCTGTGATTGGGGTATAGGCTTTGCCATACATTAGGGATAAAAATGAAGGAAAGATGGGTAGATGCATGAATGAGGAGGAAGAAAAGTAAGTTAAAAAGCAGGAATGGCAAATTAAGGAAAGAATTATCAGCAAAGTTAGAGGCAACAAGCAGAAGGAATCACAGATATAGCAGATTAGCACACATGACCATCAGACCCCAGCGTTGTGGGTCTTGTGAGGCCTAAGATCTTCTGAGGGCATGCAGTTTGCCAAGTAAATACCGCAGTCCCTCCTGAGAAATGGGGAAAGATGGATTCCAACATCTCAAGCATCACAGAACATGGAGAGAAACCTCAGTTTCTCTGTTCCCTGGTTTCCTCTGCAACAAACTTCTTTGTTCTCTCCAACTGTGTCAGGGAATGAAGTAACAGATGGTAGGCAGAAACAGCAGCTCAGAGATAACCTTGTATTTTAGATTTCATTTCATAAGGCCTCATTAGTAAAATGAGGCGGATACTCAGTTTAAGCAGCACTGTACTTCACATGACCAAAGAATTCCGCAAACACAAACCATCTTGAGACACACATAGCATTTAAAAACTTGGTTTTCCCACATTTGATGCAGAGACTTAGTTTCATGTGCTCAGCAAGCTGAGTGCTTAAGCATTAGGACTTTGTGCCACTGTATACTTATTAGCAGTTACTCCTCTGAGACAAATAGCAAGTTACTAATAAGTATTGTTAATTACAATTTGACTAAACACAGTTTTGATCCCAAATCCCCTCAAATCAAGACTACTTGATAAGACTACTATATAAGCCTTTGCAAAAAAAACGTGAACAAAATACCATAACGTAAACAACAACAGAGTCTTCTTTTATATTTCTGAATTATCTTTTTTTTTTTAATTTAGGCATTTCTTTAATTGACTAGCAAAGTACTGCCCAATTGATATAAATTTAAATACTTTTGTCTCATTACAGTATTAGTCTTTTGTTTACAGCACATTCACAAATTCTAAGATTTACAAGTATCCAGAGTGCTTATTTTTTATAATTCTGGATGAGTGATGTAACTTCCTGCGTTGCTGAGACCAGAACTCAGTAAAATATATTCTCTCTGTGCCCACCCTAAGCCTCTGTACAATTGACATAATCTCTTATAATTTCAAGACTGTGAACTACATTTATATAAAAACTGCAGTGGAGTTCTTTTGTCTTGGAATGTTTAATATGAAAATAATCTTTCTGATATGCTTCCTTTCTTCTAGATTATTATTGTGATATATTAATGCAGCACTGAAACTTTTCAAAAGTCAATACCTCACTGCTAAAATGACAAATCACACTCAATGACTGTCTAATCAATTTACATCTTAGATTATTATTAGAACATCACTTCTCAAAACTGAACAGAATTTTTAAAAATTATAATCCTTCAGAGACCTCATCTTCAAAGCTATGAAACATAACTGCCTTCTAAAAGGGAACAAATCTTTTGCATATTATTACAATTGTCAATTTTTACACAACATCGGAAAAGTTATTCTTGCTCAGGAAAAAAACTCCAACATTTCTAATATGAACCTCTTCCAGCCCAAATGTGAGTTGCAGTTGTGCACATTCCAGAATTGAGTTGCATAGATTCCTCCCTCAGTAGTTTTTAAATTTGTGAACCATATTCATTCTGCAGTATGAGCCCTTTAAGAGAAAGGTAAAGGGTGTCCCTTCCCCTGCTGGTACAATTTGCTGTCGGTTGCACAGCAGCAGCTGGGATCAGAGCCTCCACAAACAAGTGCAGCATAAACCTAACATGAGGGATGCTTTACTCCTGGCACAAGATAACAGAAACGGGTAAGAGAAACTACATAGAAAGGAGAAAACAAATATGTGAGCACAGGGATATGTCATTTTAGCCACAAATTCTGCTTTTTGTTCTTTTAAGCACAAGCAGGTAAGGGGGGGAAAGAATGGAAGAGGCAGGAAGTGTTCATAATTATATGGGACTGTAGCAATCTTAGGAAAACTTGTTATATGTACGTGACATTCTCAATAGTAGTAAAAAAGAAATCTCACTCCTTTTAATGAGTGTGGAAATGGAAAGAATAGCACCTGGCACAGGAGTCATCTAGCGGAGAAGAACAGAATAGCGGTCCCAACCAGGAAGCAAAGCCATCTGGACTACTGCAAGCCCACAGACTGCTGGGAGGCTCTGGAGGGGCCAGCTGTACCGTGCGCTCACTGCGCAGCTTGTGCTGTGGAGCGAAGAAGGTTCTGCACACACAGTCCAACAGCACCTTGGCAACTCAATAATCCTTCACTTCAAGCATTATTCATGCTATCAGTAGGAACTGCTCCTATCTCGCTGTAAGAAGCCATATAATTCCTGGGTTTGGGTGTTCTTTGAGTGATAGGGTGGAGTTTTTTGCTAGAGTTTTTGTTTTGTTTGGGGTTTTTTATTATTTTGGTTTTTTTAGTGGTAGGGTTTTTTTTGTTTGTGGTGTTGGTTCTTTTAGGAACCACCTACTGAAACCAAAGAAATCTGTTTAAAAACTGTCCAAGTCTCCAACATATTTTCAGTGTTCTTCATCCTACATTTTCTCTACGGAACTGTGACCAAACCGAAATCTGTATTAGGAAACTGTAACATGGAAAATATTCTTCTGCTAAAGTGCTATTCATACATTAACAACAATAACAAAAAACCCACCCAAAAAGCTAACAAATGCATACACCTGCATTCCGTATACTTACTCAACTTACAACACCCCACACAGCAGCTGTGGAATGTCTGCTATTACCTATTTTTCCTGCTTTTTAGACACTTTTCTTCTAACTTTGACAAAAATAACTTGTCCTTGTTAAGCAGTCACAGATTGCCAACTTCCAGATTGAAAATCAGTCTCATCAATCACTTCAGCACAGAAAAAGAGTCCCAAATGCAAAATATTTGAAATTTTGAGCACTGTATTAAATAGCTAGCCCTGAAAACTCAGGTTTCTGAAAGCCAGTGAAATACATTCAAATCTGCTGCTGATGCAGCCTGTTAGTGCCACAGTAAGAGTAGGAAGCCGACAAAATTCCAACAATTTCCACTGGAAAATGATTTTGATCATTACCGTCTCCTCAGATAACAACAAAGAATAATTTAATATCTTTGTAGGAACTTTATTTTTTCTATCATAAGAAAATGCTTTCTATAGCACTTGTGTGTTGCATTCAATAGGTGCTGTATTGCAAGGGAGTTTTCTGATAGTTCTGCACCGCTGCCATGGAGGTTGTCAGACAAGTCGGTACATTTGGCAACTCTCCTTACGAGGCACTGCTTGGGGACTTGTGCCTAGTCACCTCCATGGAGGTCTGTGTGCCAATTAGTGAGAATCCTTCAAAAGAGAATGAGAGACGTGGAGCTGGCTGCTGATAAGTACATAAACTATATATTGAGAATTTCAATCATGATAATCATGGCAGTTTACAGTAATTAGACTGGAAAACTAAAATACACTTTTTGTCTGACGTGGCTAAACTTGCCATTTCTGTAAATTGCAAAAAGAGTGGTATAAATGGAAATATATGCCAGTGTAAGAAAACTACATAGCCAACAAGGAATATATGGTAAGATAAAAGGGGGTAGGAGGGAAAGTTGCTCATTATCTGTGCAACTAGAGTATTGAGGCACCTTTTTTCCCCAGTGGTTGCTGGTGGCCAGTACTGCTGCAGGAGTACAGTGCATCACAGGCAGCCTGCATAAAAGGGTACCCCCCCATCCCACCCATGCCAGGGAGGCTAAAATCTGTGGCTTACTGTCACCTTGGGGGAAACACAACACTCGTTACTCCCCTCTGGAACTAATGGGATAATTATCATCATTTCCAAATGAGGCTGTTTTATTCCTCCAACAGAGATGGTTTTTTTTCCTCCTTCCCCTGAGAGCTTGTACCTGAGAAGTACTGCACTGTGCAAAACCTGGGTAACGTTGCTACTCAGCACTTCAGTGAAACACGCAGGGAATGATGTGCAGCTTTTGGAAAGCTTTGCAAAGGTGCAGCTCAAAGCAGCCTTATATTCCGCCTAAAGTGCTCCCATGTGGAATGGAAACTCACTGATCTCCAGCTTGCTCTCCGTGGGACATGGATGAGGTTAGTACTGAGAATGCTGAAGAACCACCAAGAGGTGTGACCTCCAACAACTAAACACATTGTATCTTTGATTAGAAGAGAGATTGGAAGGCAGTCTGATAAAACAGATTAGAAGTCTAGAGTGAACATAGGAATATAGGAACATTGAACATACGAAGTTCCATCTAAACACAAGAAGGAACTTCTTGCCTTTGAGGGTGGCAAAGCCCTAGAACAGGCTGCCCAGAGAGGTGGTGGAGTCTTCATCTCTGGAGACATTCAAAACCCACCCTGGACACATTCCTGTGCAACCTGCTCTGGGTGGACTTGTTCTGGCAAGGGGACTGGACCAGCTGATCTCCAAAGGTCCCTTCCTACCCCATGTCATTCTGTGATTCTGGAATCATAAAACCCCTCCCGTGCATCTGGAAACCCAGACAGAAACAATGACTATGTAAGTCCATGTTCCCCTGAGCTTTCATTTCCCGATGAAAATAGGTCTGTTTTTTCCTGTGATAAAATAGAAACAGAAAAGAAAGGAGAAAAGAGAAATCTTCAGAGGATAAATCAGTAAACCAAGTTTTAGCTACTTGATGTACAAAGAAAAATAATTTCAAAAATATTGCAGTTTTCTTCTTGAAGAGAACAAGCCCAACAAAATTAATGTTTCTAATATCTTGCTCTTTAAAAACACTCCTTATCAATACAGACCAGCATACTGGCCTATTGGTCCCCATCAAGCTCAGATTCCCACACACAGGGCACCAATCCAGGAGAAATTGAAGTGGATGACTAAGCTCTTAATCATTGAGCTGGAAACAGTACCAGCTACAGCATGACCTTCAAATGAGGAGTAATTTATTTTCAAAGAATTGACCCAAACTTTATTGTTAGGTTAAGTAATAATTTATTCTCCAGTTTCTCTTAAGAGAGAGGTACAGAATTTTCTAACAGCCTATCTATCTGTCTATCCATCTATCCACTAACACCAGGAAAAGCCATTCCGAAGTCATTAAAACTCATTCTTTTTCTGCTAGGAATATTTTTAAGAAATAACTTCTTTAAGGTAACAAAGGGACCTGATTCATGAGAGACCTAGCGCCTACTCTACTGAAGTCATCCTCTTACTCAGGTTCTGATTCAGCAAAGGACTACATAAATCTAACTGAAAACATGAGTGATGTCACCAGCCGCCATGGGACTAGAGACATACTTTCGGCTTAATTGAAAATAATTAGGATGTGGGCATTGGCAGACTAATAAATGGACAGAGATGATTGCCCGTAAAACAGAGAACAGCTGTTATATGTCATCTATAATCATCATAAAAGAATTCAGATTTGAACCTCTGGTCTTCAAATGAAGGCGCCATATACTGGTATCAAATCCTTGGACCAAATAGTTTATCAATTACCATATATCAAAAATCAAAGACTCTAATTAAGTCTTCCTAATCAGCAATTAATTGTAAAAGAAAAATCAATCTATCACTTAGATGGAATACATTTCTCAGAACTTCCCAGATACTTTTATTTTAGAAAAGATGAAAGATTTAGTTTTTAAAAGGAATCTAAGGATTCAAATTGATAGTTTGTAAAAACCACAAAGCAAGACGGCCTATTAGAAATACCACAGGTAATGGGTTTATCATCTTTCTGTTGTCCAGTCAAGATAAACAGATATTTTCACTCCAAAATCAATAGAAGACATTCAGTTTTTCATGAATAGACAATTCCTGATGGTAATTATGAGAAAGCCAAAAGCCATATGCTCACAATATGGTACAGTTAACATAGCCAAGAGATCAAGACAGCCTGTCTAGTATATCAAAATTCAAAAATATTCAACACAAAATTCCCATCTTCTCACTTCCCATGTTAGTGTACAGGATCTCCAGTTTTTACAGATATAGATACCTTTTTTGTTAGGATCATGGCTTTATATACTAGCACAAACAGATTAACTCCTGTAGGACTCAATACTCCACTGTCAAGTATTGCAAACCATTTTAAAACTGCTTGCAGCTGCTTGGTGAAACTTTCAGATGAGGGAAGATAAGAGTGATTAGAATAATAGCTGTATAGGACTAATTCTCTATTTATATATCATCTGCAGTTCTCTCTCTGCTGTGGATTTGCTTTGAAGAATATTATACTTTTGAATTGCAGTTTACTATCACACCAATCTTTGGATAAGCTAAAGCAACTAAACTACAACATGCTACTGCTCCATTAGGAAGCCTTATGCACAGTCATGTTGCAACGCACTAAGCACAATGTTTAAATCATTAAAGGGAAAACAAAGAGCTTACAGAAGTACTCAGAAGTACTCCAAAGCTTTAACAAGTTAATAAAACAGATCCCGGTAACTCATTTTCAGTTCAATTTAACTCAGAAAATTTCTGAACAGTTCAGTTTTCTCAAATTAATTACCAAAAGTATGCTCAGTACAGTCAGAAAATACATTTAATTTGTTGTAGCACTTTCAGTGCCAAGCCAAACCATGTATGAACGAATAAACAAGGAAGCCCACAGAGAAAGAGTGCCATTAGAAATTAGGCTTACAGTAAGCTCAAATAAGAAAGTTACTACATCCAGGAGACAGCAACATTTGATTATACAAAGACATTCAACTCTTCCATACTGCTAGCCACAGGTTTAGTTGTTGCATCCCCAAAGATTACAAGCTTTCCTCTTCATACTAATGACCACTGATTCTTCTGCAACTTAGGTCTACTCTGGTAATTGCCACATGAGAGCAAAAAGCCCATAGGTTACAGCCTGTTGCTGATTTCTGCATCCAGGTTACTCCATCATATGCAGGCAGGATGCCATTTCACTCATGCATTTTATTCTGTCATGATACAGTTTGATACTTGTTATCCTTTAGCAAAATAAAAAGGGCAGATTTGAAGAAAAACGACTGTGTCAAACTCACACTGATCTATGACAAACAGTCACAATGTGGGAAATGGAGAGAAAGAGACCAAAAGGGTTAATTCTCAAATATTTCTTTACCTTCTTAGAAGGAAGAAGGCAGCCTATGCAGAACAGAACTAGGTCAGATGACTACAATCAAATTTAAAAGAATAACACAAACACATAAAAATGAGAAAAATCAATACTGGCAAGACATAAAATGAGCTTAAATTAGTCAGGGACATCAAACACAGCAAGAAAAGGTTCTGGAATTGCTGAACTAGCGGGAGAATGATAAAGTAAGTGCTGAAGTACTAGGAGGAAATCTCCAGAGGCAGATTATGGTGTTAGTTTGGGTTTTTTCTTCCTTCAGACTTAACTTGAAAGACAAGTTGCAATTGTTAATTAAAATCAGAAAAAAATAGTAAGATTTCAGGTTAATACTAGAAAAGCACACATTAAAGTATACTCAGGATAACGTGGCAGCACTGAAATTGCCTAAACCCGTTTGGTTTTATCCCATCATACCATGATCAAGCCTGACGCTCATAAATTATTAAACTTTGACCCTGTTGGAGTACTGATGAGGTAATTATAGAACTAGGAAAAACACAATATCCTTGAAAGCAGGGGTTCTTTAAGAAGAGGAAAGAAGGAAGAGCAAGGGAATAGAAATTTAGCTGTAAATCTGAAAAAAATATATGTAAGGACAAAAGGAAAAGTGATAAGTGAATTAAGCTAATTTGGGTTAGCCTTTCTCTAACAGGGCTGTGTGTGTGACTAAAAGAGGTAGACAACAACATATACTATTTCTCTACCATGTTTTTAACCCCATCACAAGTAAGGTTCATTAAAGCAGAAAACATGCTCTAAATGAAACTAGAGTAAGTACTGTACAAAAATATCGGCAGTGGAGGCATCTTGGAATGGTAACATTGGGCCACGAACCAAGGGAAATAAGTATCAAATGAGGCTCTTCAGACATTTTTTTCTGCATCTGGAACAAAGTAAATATTCTCAACCAGTGTTATGAAAAAGAGAGAAATCTGAAAGAGAACACAAAGATGTCAAAGGGCAAGATTAGTAATGAAATAGTCTTGATAACATGCAAAACCAGACATCTTTAACATCATCATTGTCTTTAACAATGATAAATCCAGAGCTGAACTGCTGTGAGTTGTTGTGGGCGTTATAATCCCTTCTCCCGCCTCTTCAAAACAAGAGGGAAGAAAGCACTAAGCATGCACAAGAGTCCTAAAAATACCACTTTAATTTTGAGTAAAAGCTGAGGAGACTGAGGCTACGAAGAGAAAAGTTACAGAAATTATGGATCTTTTTCAAATGTATAAAAAGGAAGTGAAACATCCTTCTCCATGATCACTGTGGACAGCAGGTAAGAAGAAAAAATAACATATTGAAATGACAGAAAGGAAAACAAATAAAAGGGGAAACATTTCAACAGTAAAGATAGTGAAATACTGGGATATATTGTATAGAGAGGCTGTAGCACAGATTGTGATAGTTTAAAGAAAAAAAAAATCTGCTGGAATCGCTAAGTTATTTATTTCTGGTTTGGGATGCATGGAAACTGGATGACTTCTTGCGTTCCTTTCAGACCTCCTTTTCTGATTCTATAAATACACATTTTCAAGCAGATAACAAGTATCACAGCTCTCCACTAGACTAAGCAAAGACAGATTTCACATCCAATACAGAAGGAAATGTGTCTGACTAACAGAAGAGAGTTACAAATGCATAAAGAGGTTTTCATTATGGGTCAGTAAACTGGATCTCAGTTTTTCTGGTCATGACTAAAATAACTGTGCTGTACAGACTTATGTAAAAATATCAGGCACATTGTCAAGACAAGCCAGAAGAACACAGGGTCCATGCTTCTGCTCTACTGGCCTTGTGGCTAAACAGACCCATGCATGTGAATTTTGCTCTATGCAGCAGCTTGCACAGCCACTAAATTAAAGGCTACAAAACACAACAGCAATTATAACTACAGTCTTGAGTAAGTTGCATGTGAAGACATTAAAAACTACTAGTTACTACATGTTTATGTTCTTCTTATTCACTATGTCTAAGCAAGTTCCTAAATTATATAATAACCTAATATGGAATGTAACTTCTGTGTTTCAGCCGCAGGTTTTAAGTACCTTCAGTTCAATAGTGTTGGCACCTTAAATTGATTTATCAACTAGGTTTGAAAGGATTCAGGAAAGGATTCTGACTGCAAGGTAAGAAGTTACTTAAAAGCCTGAACATTAATCCCGTGCAGCAATCCCCACGCTGGCACTGAGCCAGGCTCCACATGTGCCCAGCAGAGACACACAGAGGTAACAGCCTCAATCCAGAAGAAACTGCAGTGTGTTAGTACAGTGTCATGCCATGCCAGTGGCACAGCATAATTTTACTGTCCCAGAATAACCACTCCAGGTACAGAGGATTTATATCTGGGACCGTCTTGCAATGATCAGTGTGGCAGGGTGAAGGGAAATCCCAGTTTATTAGCCTGTACAAAGTTCTGCTGATCCAGCTGGACAACTCTGGGAATCTTGCCCATCTCTGTACAGTCATACGCAGACATGACAGTTTGAATCAGCACTCACTCAGGTGTGCGTGCCCACCATAGTCCTTTGCTTAGTTGTACTTAAATCTCTATTTCCTTGCTGTGTGTGAAATCTATCCATACATTTCATGTCTCTGCTATATGAACCTCAGAAATGTTATCAAACATACAGACAGCAGTGTTTGCTGAGAGAGATCTCTTTTTTTTCATAGAACCAGTGGAAAAGAATTCATGAATCATAGTAACATTTATTTAATTATTCATAGAAATAATTTAGCGATGTATCATTCAACCTTTCACATTATCTTTTAGACAGCTCTTGCTCGTATTCTGGAATATGTATTACTCCAATATTTCTCAGGCTTAGCTCCAAACACACTATCGGGCCTAAAAACTTCTCACAGACTCTTGATCTCAAACTTTTAACTGAAGAATCTCTTGGAAAACACTCCTTACAACAGTTCCATGGATCAGCCGCATACCCTAGCATACCACAGCTTTGCAAACCACTAATCTAGAGGATCTTCAAGCATCATAAGAGTGATGTAATTAGTGCTATACACACTGAAAAGTAGCTGAGAGAGAGTTGATTAAACATAAGCAGGGAACTTATTTAATAAATGATAAAGGTTTCGTGGAATTCAACAGGCATCCCATCAAGTGGTGTTGTTTTCCCCCCAGCTGATTAAAATGATGTGCCTCCTCCTCTGAGAACCCTCTGTTCACTTGCTTTATTGGTCTTGTGAATGCATCAGGCAAATTATAGACATCACATTGATCTGTTCTAAGGGCAATGCAGGTTTCAAAGTCTTGTTAGTCTCTCCCTACAAGCATGTGATAAATAATGTTTACAAACATCTGTTGTTACTGGTTCAGACCACTCCGGGTTTTCTTAACTACACCTGTAATCCCCCTGAAATATCTCCTCTCACAGCATGTTTAGATCATATGAGAGCTTTGCATTTAGCTACTGTGGGAACTCTCACAATTACTCACTTACAAACAATGTCATACTACAGGCTGTAGGGTCAGGAACTGCTCTTCTGAAACTGATGAGCCTTCAAAAACCAGCTAGTTGGTAATAGACAGTGATGATCAGGACCTGCCTCGAAAAAGAAGGTCATCTCAGGTCTTTCAGGCCAACCATACGCTCTGATGGGGTCACCCAGAAAGAAGTTCAGCAGGACTCACAGCCAAGGAACAGAAAGAGCTTCCTTTAACTCCCTTCCCCCAGAAGCAATGCACTAGATCAGCTTTTTCTATTCACAGTCCAGAGCACATGGACAATTGAGAGTAACACTTTGTTTTACCAAAGAACTTAACTTAGTCTACACCAACTCTGTCTTTAAAAAAATGCTGTGTATCCCTAGTCATAATTCATGACACTTTATAGGACTCAAAAAATAACATTTTTCAAGTATATTCCTGCTCTCCAAATTTCATACCCACCATTTAGCTCTATTAAGCCACCTATCTCACATTTGATAGCACTGCAACATTTTGAAAGTAGACAAAGGCTGGGAAAGTTAAATGAATTAATGTAGATTTATGTGTTTGAATAAATTAGCATGACAATACAAAACCGATTGCTTCTTCAAAAATACACATGGGTAGATAGAGAGCTAAGGCTCATAGTATTTAATGGAATTGAAAACAAAGTGCATGTTTATAGTGAATGGGGCACTTTTCATTTTCATTTCTTGGTAACTGGGTAATTGGTAAATGAAGAAAAATGTTGACAATTTTTTTTGCACTAAGAACTGACTAGTTATACGCTTTTTCTCCCTTGATTTGTGAACCCTACAAAAATGTGTAAAACCTGCCTTTTTAATTTTAAAATGGACGTTCCTGAACTGAATTATTTTTCAAATAGTTTTCACAGTTTGGGAGTGAACTCTCAAACCTCCAATTTTCATGACATAGCCTCTATCTATTCATCTGAAGCCCATCTTCTCAGTTTACCCAGTCCAGCACAACACATTATATAGTGTGCTCATATATGAAACCTGATCATAGTGAGACATTGGTCATGTTTCATTTCACGTGTTCATTTGCTTTGCTTCAGCACTTAGAAAATATGGCGAGACAGTTGTGTAAACGGAAATATCAAATCCAGCTTTGATGAACACACATCTTCAGTAGCTCAGCCCCTGCCTTTCACACAATTCCCCTGAAGTTATCCTTACTTCCACACTTAAGTTACAGCCTACAGGAAGTAGAAAAGAACTTTTCTGAAAATGCAAAGTCTGGAAAAACATTTTCACCTACAGTTTTGTGTTCACTGTCCTTAGCAACCTCAAGATTGAGAACTGAAAATCCTAACATTAAAGCTTCATGAAGTTCCTTTTACGACTCTGGAAATTCTGATACAACTCACAAGCTCAGACAGAACAAGCTACCTTGACACATCTCTACACATTTTGTGAACACCAGTCCCTGCTCAGCAGTCTGTCAGTCATTTTGCACTCAATGAATTTCCTAAGCACCTCTGCACAGAGCTGAAGAACAGCTTAAGGGAAAACCTTTAAAATAGCTGGGCTGGCATCCTGGCTCCACCAGACTTTTAGCACTGGCTTTATGGTGAGTGAGGGGAGCAGGAAAAAGAAAAATATATTCTTAAGTGTCTTCAGACATTTATAAAACAAAATATTTGCTGGTCTCAAAGACATTTTGCACAAGAAAAGAAAAGGGCCAAAACTACTTTGTTGTACGTGACCATAAAAACCAAATTCTAATATTTCAGAAGTCTGTCCATTTAAACAGAAAGCAATAGCTGCAGCGTTATTGAGCAGGCATTTCAATTAGAATATCATTCCTATAATACCATATAATCAAAAGACTCTCTAAAGTAAGAGAATGATTCCAACAGATCAGTTAGCCCACAAATAACTTCAGGCCAACCCTTAACAACTACAACACCACACATTATTAAATCCCACAGAAGACCTCACGTTGGTACAGTTGAGCTACCATTCGCTCAAGCTAAAAATAGTATGTAACAGCAGCAAAACAGATTAAATGTTACATTCCTTCACAAGTGATAAAAAGGGTCAAGAAGTAGGAAAATATCTGGAAAAACTTTGATATTTCTTTGGAAATTTTTCATTTAATAATGGAAAATGTAACTACTGATTAGTTCACTGAATGTCAGACTTTGGAAACCAGGTGAATATGATCGGAATTTAAATTCAGTAAGATAACCAAAAAATACCTATTTAATCAGTGCACATTCTTTGACAAGCTGTAAAGCTAATCTATTTTTGAACATTTAAAAACTATTAGAGTTGAAAAAATGTATTATTGAAATAAAAACAACCAAATATTTGTGAAATCCAACAAGTGGTAGGTAATATACATTGTATAAGGGCATTCTTCTAAAGTACTACATCAGAAACGTACTCTGTCAACTTATAATATATACAAACATCAACAAATAGTTGAAAGGTTTAACAAGGAGTATGGATTCAAAGTCCACAATTTACAAACACATTAATTCATCCATGTAAAAATTCTCCATGGAATCCTTTCTCCCACAGACCTGAAAGCCAGTCCTTATCACACCTAGCAGTTCCTTCATGGCATACAGCAACTGCACTATTTCTCTTGTAGCCCTGTTCTCTCCTCCTCTATGTCAAGGGACCATTCAGCAACTCAGGGGGGGGGGCCTGGGGTGGGTTGAGGAGGAGAATATAGCTCTCTTTCTGAAGAGTAAATGGGGAGATTTGATCCCAAGCCCAAAGAACAATCCCTGTTGTCCCAGTTATGACAGTTAGGAAACTATCAGGGGTTCCTTAGCAACCACACATTAATGATGACTGAGCTTTATTTCCCTACAGTTGTCAAGGGTATCCATTAATATTTCCTAGCTACTGCAACAAGGATTTAAAAAGGGGTGAGAGTTACAGGGGAGACAAATCAGCTTCTGTTTCAAACTTGTTTAGAGCTCTGTAGGAAGAAGAAAAAAATTTTATACCTCCTCTTGTTCTGCTGGAGGGAGGAAGCCACCTCCCCAGCCTGCAAACCGCACTCCAACACAAAGGGACTGCAAAGCAGCCAGAGGCAGCAGGTTCAGTCCTCTCTGGCCACCTAATGCTCCCTAAGGTCACTGTGCTACCCAAGAGACAAAACAACCCAGGAGGATGCCTGTATGAACAACTATGCAACAGCCAGGGCTCTTCTCCAATTGGAAGAAATAGTTAGATATTTAAGATTCAGACGCCAAAATGTATTTACATAAAACAAACTCTAGGAAAAGCACAGTTGTATAATTTTTTCTGAAGAAGCTGTGAATGCCAAAAGGACAACAAAGATTTTATCAATGTGGAGCATCTTTTATTGTCATACCGATTTAAGAAGAAAACTGACAGGCTATGTAGCAATACATTAAAAAGAGCTTTGTTTATTACACAAAGCCAAGGAAAAACCAAGAGGTTATTCACAAGAATTTAAATCTTTGTTTCCATTAGACCCATTAAATCATCTATGATATTGAAAGTACTTTTGAGACGGCAAAAATGTGACACACAAAGAGATCTATAAATATACTTAAACATTACAAATGCTAAGTTATATAATAAAGTTAGAACAAGAATTTTAAGCCTGTTCTTTTCTGACATTCATACTTTTCTTGAATCTGCAGTTCCAAGACAGTAACAGTCAGAATATCACTGCTCATCATACTTCTTATTTGCAGTTTGTCATTGAAAACAACTTGATATGATGTTGCCTCACCAGCTTTTTGTTCCAAAATCCTGTAACCTTACATCCCTAAGAGTTGCTGTGATCAATCGTGTGAAAATTATTCCAGCAAATGTTGAAATCGAAAAAAATTAAGATTAATTGTTGTAGTAGAAGGGATATGTAAAACACATCACACTGCTCAGTTTTAAATAGGTCATGAGCTAGAAGGGAAATAAACATGTCTCATGTACGAAGGAGCTGTGTAATGTTAAAAATCTTACATTTTCTCTGACACTCTAGGATGTACAGAAATCTACTGAATCCTGTATTACTGTAGTAAAAGTGAAGCAGTTTCATTTTGATAAAATTTATTCATTAAAAACCTAAAGACTGTGGAGGCCAAAATAATTTCTCCTAACACCATGGAAGATATCTATATTCCACAGTACACAGGAGCAGTTAGCCTTTTCTCCCCACAGAACCAGACACTGTGCCGTTCAACTCAAAGATTTTTTCAGACTGGATTTCATCTGCAGCCCTGAAAGATTTATACCCACTTTGCATCATGTTTTTACTGAATGTCTCTCATTTATTTTTTGAGAATGTTTTGGAAAGAATGGGTTATGTTCCAACGCTTCACAAGCTTCTGAAACACTGCCTGTGAGGGTTTAGGCCAGTACTAACAGGAATGCTGGCAACTTCCTGTTAAACCCAGTATGGTTTAAAGCCCAACACACAGACCCCTTCTCTGATAGCAAGAGATTCTACATTAGTCTGGTGGTTATATAGCTGTCCCTAGTTTTATATTTTTCAAGCACTTAATGTTGCAGTCATTTAACAGTAAATAAGATTTTCACAGAAAATAGAAGGTCCGAATATTTAGAAATCTCCAAAATCTTTTCTCTTTGTAGAAGATTATAATGTAACTCTGTAATTTGGCATCATACTGAGCTCTGTCTTCACTGATCACTGAATTCTCGCCAGGATAAACTGCATGCCATTCCCTTCATTATCACATGACTACCATAAGCTTTAAAAGCAGTTCTTACAGAAAGTAAATGTGGATATAATTTTTCATCACAGATGCCTGCTGTCTTCCATGTTTCTTCTACTCTTTGCAATTCCAAATAGGTTTAGTTTTTTAATGGTATCTAGGCACTGCTGCAGCTCCTGAGTAAGCTCCTGTGAAGTCTGAAATATTTTCATTATAAAGGATGTTTCCAATTTCTTCTTCAAAGTTGTCAAGTATTTCCTGAGAAGCCAGAATGTCTCACAATCAAACAAAACAGTTAATGTTAACACCAAACAGAATTTGCATTCCTGTACCCAGGATCTTATATCTTAGTGTTAACACCAAGCAGAATATGTGTTCCTACGCTTAGGATCTTATTTCTGTCCGACCCCAGCTGTTTTAAATGCAGACACATCTCTCTATGTGCAAATGGATTGTCTGTGCCCCTTGACCTGTACATGACTTAAAAGCAGTTTCAATTCCCCTTCCCATGTTGCTGATCACACAAGTAACCACCAACATGGGGAGCAGGAATGTAAGGGAGAATATTAAACAATCAAAAGCCCGGGCTCTTCAAGGAAGATTCACTGAATCACCCCAGAGTTCAGCTGTATCCTGAGTGATCACAGAAACCCCTGCTTGTGAAGTTGAAGTCAGCTCTCCCTCCCTTAGGCTTTCCAAGGTCTTATGATACATACCTCTTGACTATTGAACATACAAGGACTAGCATATGCAGTCAGAAGGCCAGGAACTTTGACCGCCTGTGGCACACCGCATTTCTTGATATTACTGTATTTAACTTAACAGTTCTTTTGTCATTAAAAATGCAAGATGAAGATGAATACATACACAAAATATTATATTTCCTATCAGCTTCTTTGTACCAAGAATTACTAAGACATTGTCCTGTTGGAGCAATCAAGAAAAACGATCAGAGAGCTGGAGCACATCTCTCATGAGGACAGACTGAGAGTTGGGGTTGTTCCACCTGGAGAAGAGTAGGGTCTGGGGAGACCTCAGTGCTGCCTTCCAAATACTTAAAGGGGGCTTGTAAGAAAGATGACAGACTTTTTTGCAGGGCTTGTCACGACAAAACAAGGGGTAATGGATTTAAGCTAAAAGAGGGTAGATTTAGACTAGATGCAAGTAATAAATTTGTTACAACGAGGGTGGTGAAACGCTGGCACAGGCTGCTCAGAGGTAGTAGATGCCCCATCTCTGGAAACGTTAAAGGTCAAGTTGGACGGGGCTTTGAGCAACCTCATCTAGTTGAATATGTCCCTGCCCATGGCAGGGGAGGTGAATTAGATGGCCTTTAAGGTTCTTTCCAACTCAAACCACTCCATGATTCTAAGATTCTATGATTATCAGCTGAGGACCTGTCCACAATGAATAAAACAATGAATATAATTAATGCAGAGTTAGAAATATATATTTACAACAAATATTACTAAAAACTAATTTTGTTCTGATTCTTGGTCTAAGCTACTTCCCTAAATAAAATAGTTTGTGTGCAAAAATAAAGTTAAATTATTACCTAAACTCCCCTATTCATTTTACCTAGAGAAACCCAGCCAAAGCTTTCTGCGCTCATGCCTTCAACCAAGATCACTGACACAAGAGAATTAAGCCTTCAATGACAGCGTGTACGTCCCACTGAGAACACAGTGGAGCTGGAGCAAAACCTTATGCCAATTCTTAAAACAGTAAGAAATTAGGCAAACACCTAATGCAGTTACTGTGTTGGCTGAAATATCTCTGCTTTAAACACAGACCCAGAAAGCCAAAATTGCTGCAGGGAAGCGTTAAGACCTGGATGTCTCAAGGTCACACATAAGTGGTGGCTCTAAAATTTGTTCCAGTATTACCAGTTTATCAAAGCCCTGGAGGGCTACTAGCCAGAACCACAGTGAATTTCATATATATCCATGGAGAAGCAGAACAGCTTAATGTGTGTGATACGAGACAACGATCATTTGGGCAAGGAATCATAAATTAATTATAATTACAGAAGTTACCAAACACATTCAGTTTTACCCAAGTAAAACTGAAAAAGTAAACAAAATATTTACACATATGTTTCAAACACACTTATAGAGAACACCTCTGTATTATTTCTTACATTTCATGCGGTGATACAAAAGCTTTGCTTTACAGTACCTGCAAGAGTCCTTATGTTACATGTTGTTGATGAAATGTACTAGGTGAGCACTTACAGAACAGAGTTGTGTTATTTTCGCTTGACTGCTTATTCTTTAATTGGGAGTAATTAAGTTGAATTTGCAGCAGTTTCCCTGCTCCATCACGTCTGTGGTTACCTATTTTCAGACACAAAGTGACTCTAGATACACAGTGCACATTATTCTGCAAAAGACTAATAAAAAATTCCTTTTCATTTGTATGTGAGCACTCATTTTGTTGCCACACCACTCCCATGAGAAAGCACAATGTCTGAAAGGCCTGAACCAGCTCAAACCAGAAGCAACAGTGACAAAAAACGCTCACGTTTGATCCCTCTCTCCAGATTTAGGAGTAGCTGCATTAAAACTTGGGCAGATGGATACAACTACTCAGTGATGTCTACTAGTGATTTTGGCATGAAAAGCATTAACATATATTTGAGTAGCAAGCAAAAATTAAAGCAACAGTCATTGGCATAGTGTATGACGGAGTATTAGAAAGAATTGCTACAATATCTGCAGTCTCAGATGACCAGAAATACTCAGGTAACTGAAGAAGTAGGAACTGGGGGAGCGGAAGGAGGGAATTGTATCTCAACTTACTGCTTCTCCACATTGCTAGTCCCACTCCGCAAAGTTACAGGCCAATAGACTTGTAGAATACTAGCTTTTCAGTGCCACACTGTGCTAAAGGTAAAATTTGTATCATGTTCTTCCATCTAAGCCTTGGTCAATGCTTTAAATTTATTCCTTAGCAGGAAATTACCGTTTAAATCCAAAATTTAAATTTGGCTTTAGGAATATCACCATAATTCAAAATACATTGAATTTTCTTGCAATTTAATATTGCTAATAAATTTCCTGCTGATTTCTCTAACAAGCCAGAAACTAAAGAACCATGTAAAATCAAAGCTATCCTGCAGGCTGGTTTAAATTTACATCTGCAGTGGAACATTCAAGTTTCTTGCCATAATTTTTTAATAATTGCAACTAGACCAGAACATCAAAAGCAGGTACGCTGCCCATGTAAGTGATGTCAGTGCATAGCACTACTGCTCAGCATACAAAAAGGTTGCAGAACAAGGAAGAAAAATCATCTTATCATTGCAAACTTGCACAGCAAAGTGTTACAATTAGCACCACAGTGTGGACAAACACATAACACAATTACCTCTGTGCAGATGTCACTCATCACTGCTTTTTTAAATCCACTTTAAAAAAAAAAAAAGAAAAAACCAACAATCCCATCCTTCCCATAACCATCTTGCTGTAACACAACTGGTTTGGAATTTTTAGCACTTGCTGCCTGAACATACAAATACATAGTATTTTTTGTAACAATTTATGGAGTCCACTGTTGCTGATGTTCTCAATGAGCATTATTTTTTTTCAAGTGTGATCAACCACTGAGGCATTGAGGTCTTAAGTCAGTGAGACGGCTAGCAATTTGGAAAACCAGGCTACTGCATTTGAAAACACTGATCTGTCTGCATGGCTCAAGGACCATAACTGAAAATGCATAACCCCACATCAAGACCTAGGCAATCGGGATTGTTCAGCAAGTTTATTAAGTGCAGTATGAAGATATTTGCAGGGAGAAGTTAGAAAGTGAGCAAGGAGGAACATTTTCTAGATTGGGGTAGAGAGAGGAAAAAAGTCTCCAGAAGAGAACGGAGATAAACCAATACACTTTTAGAACATGAACAGTTTCTTCTTCCCAAGAAACAAAGATTCAAAAGTCCCATCTTTAAACATACCACCTGGAATTCATTACATAGATGGAAAGCCAGCTCTGGCTGCCTTTAGACAGGTAGGTAATGATTACAGAGAAAAAAATATTTAGGGCATAAAGTTTTGCCAACGTAACCCAAGAGCCACATTCTACTCATGGAAATTTCAGTCTCATAAATACATTTCTACCAAATGCTCTCCTTTTACCACTATTTTTTCCTCATTACATCATCACCACTTGCCATCCTTTGAGCGCTGTGGAAGGCCAAAAAAAAAAAACATGGGAGGGGATCCAGGACGCCAGTAGTTTCAAATAACAAACAAACGTTAACAACAGCCTCTATATTTTCCAGGTTGTATAGATAAATAATGACTTCTTTTTTCACCTTGGAGGAATATATTTAAAATAGAAACTGTATTTGCCTGCCTGTAGAAGCTGCTGTGCTTAAGACATTAGTATTACATATCTCAGTCAGGAGGGAAACTGAAACAGATGATTCTTCAGACATTATCTTAAAATTATGTCCAAATGTGGATGTTACATGTTATGGTTCTTTTAAAAAATGAGGGATTTAGAATTGTATTAGAAAGAGTAACACAGGATCTCAAGTTATATATTGCACCAAAAGCACGTATCATCACTCTACACTGAGCATATGATACACTAAGCATAAAGCCAACTTTTAAGAATCTTCCAGAGTAGATTAAATTTCTGTCTTCCTCATAACTTTATGAATAAAGGGACCAGACAGTGTTTTCTCCTGCATTCAAAAATAAGTTCACCTCTGAAAAAAGGTCATCCATGAAAAATTTCAGCCTTAAGGATGAATATTTAGAAAGCTCTGAGCACATAAAACAGAATGCCAAAAGAAAAATACTATTGCAACTCAAACCACAGACTGGTGTTTCAAACCAGCAAAATTGGAAGGAAAAATATATTCTACTGCTACTGCAAATTTTTATTTCCTCACCAAAACCAGGGAATTTATTTTCCTTGAAAAGCCACTCATTTTGGAAAATGAAACATTTTTGTTTAAATAATTTTATCAAAGACATATTAACTCCCTTCTTCTAGATAAACTGCATGTCATAAAGAAAAATTTCTCTGAAGTTATGGGAGAGCACATTTTTAACTCTATTTATAATACCAATAAGAATAAGGAATTCATGCACAAATATAAGGCGCAAACTGTAATAGTGGGCAACAACCTGACTGGATTTATTTATACAACTAATATTAATAGCCTGTAGGTAGATGGTTTTCCCCCATAGAGAATTCTAATGAGTTACATCCCTGTCTGTTTCGCAGTTTCTTTTAATAACACACCAGAGCCCAGGAAGTCTCTCTCTCTCTCAGCCATTCCATTCCAAAGATTATAGCCTGAAAGTTCACTCTGTACGGGAAAGTATACTGGAACACCTATACAGAGTACAATTTTATTTATTTATCTATTTACTTAGAACCTATTTAGACCATTTCAGGTTTACTATCTCCCATTCCAATGCTGCAATTAAATGAAGCAAATCTTCCAAACCTAGATGAATTAAAGTTGTAGTTTCTCAAATAAGCAGTAACTATACACAGATAACTACGTACATTTTCCTGTATGTTCATTATATATAAAATATATTTTCAATTTCACTACTAGTGGTAAATAAACCACAAGTACATTATATACATTAAAAACAGAAACACAGTGAAAATTCTTTTTGCTCAGGCATTTTCAGGGATGAGCTGCAGAAGGATGAGCAGGTCAAAACCAGGTCAAATATTTTCCATTTCAATGTGCATTTTAAATAATCCATTTGCTCTATTATTTGCGCTGAGATATGCTAACCCACTTTGTTGTCATAAAAATTTATACAAAATTAAATGCACTGCATGCAGTTCACCAAACATCTTTACTGTATATTATACCTTCAAGAATTGTTTCCGACACTTACATCAGTCTCTATCTATCCCACATTTCCAGTATGTTTGACATGACTTCGTGATTTCACTGGCTTTCGGGCAACCTGAACCACACAAGATTCTAAAATACAGTTCCACTAACATTTAGATTTAAAGGTTCAGTCAGGACAATAACAGACAGCCAAATAAAACAATACATTGTAAATGTCTATTGGAAATACTATAAATAATGGCAAGTTAATAAATAACTGTGTGAAGCAGCATTATATTTTTTTATCTACCAACAGTAAAGAAAAAAACAGGAATGACAAAAAGAAAATTACTTCAGAAGTGCCTAGAGCTCAAATTAATTTTGAATATACCTTCAAAAACTGTCTCCAAAGTGTTTCACATTCATACAGGTTTTGATTAGGAACAGGAAAACCCATCCAAATACATGAAGGCCAAATTGATCAGCAGTCAAGGCTCATGTTGCTTTCATATGAACTATTAACCTTTGTTGCATAGAGGAAGACAGGATGTGTGTGTGTAAGCCAGTAACGCCACTACATTACACATGCTCCTCCAAAGGAGATCCTCACAAGCAATGTTTTGAACTACAGATCCTTCTTCTCTGCCTAGGTTACAAAAATTCATATACTTGGTCCTGAAGCTGGAAGTTCCTGATTCAGTCCCTAATACCAGCAAACACAGAGTACCACATATACACACTGGATGTTTTTCTGAAACACGCAGGCAGCCGCTCTCGCTAAAAGAATCAGAATCATTAACTATCAAAATAAATAAATAAAATACATAATCTGCTGTATTTGTTGAAGATAGGTGATTATATTTACTACTGAGAGATAACAGAAGTTCTACGCCTTTTCCAATAGGTGAGCATACAAAAAGGACAGTGGCAGCCCCTTGGAAGAAGGAGACCCCTTCGAAAAGAAGGTGAAAAGAAAAAGAAAAGGAAGGAAACAAACAAACAAAACACAGAGCTGTCACAGACACTCAGGTCATTGCTTCCTGGCCCTCTCTACCCCATCATCTACCCTCAGCAAAACACCCTCATCGCCTCACCTCTGTTCTTTTCAGGTGCCACTCAGTCCACACTGTGGCCACATCTGCTGGATGGCATTGTGTGCCCTGCTGTACCCTGAACCCTAGGAGTCACATGCAGAGCTCAGCATGGTCTGCAGCGTTCTAAGAGGAGGCAGGAGGCAGCTGGTTCTTCAGGTCTCCAGGAGACCTTCCTCTCTGCTTTCTCAAAAAAGCATTTTTAGCCAACTTGAACACATACAGAAGTACTTCTGGCTGCCTCATACTGGTTCAAGAAGTAGGCAAAAACTGGGATCATTGGTAGATTCTTTACACTACAAAAATTCAGCTAAAAATTGGAGCAAAATGGGCAAGAAAACACCTGACTGTAGTCCATGCAATTCATTCAAAACAGGTCTTGAAAAACACTTTTTGAATTCACAGCATTCCACAACTCTTGGCCTTCTAGGCCATATAATGGGAGGAAAGGTAGGTTATTATCTTTTTACATAAGCCACTGATACATTGTAAACGCAGGGAAAATACAATTCCATCTCATTAATAGCAGTCCTTCAGACTTGTAAGATCCTGTGACATTTCATGAAATGTTACATAATGGAGCTTTGGAGATTAAATTATATTCTGAAAGAAAAGTAAATTAACTTTCAAATGTAGGAAATCTTTTTGGTCCGCTGGTTTTCAACCAAACATTTCGGAATACTGTGAATAAAAACCCCAAATTAGCTATTTGTATACCAAGTAAGATCCCAATAGAAATATTTGAACATGCTCCTTCAGTGTATTAAGAGAACAACAAAAATGAGATTGCTTCACTATCAGTCTTACCTTGAGAAACATACTCTCCAAGTTTACAGAAACATTTTCCTGCACAGATGAGTAGTGCAATACAATACTCCACACTGAAGGCTCTGCTCAACTACACATCTTTCTTGTTTCCATGTGTACTGCCTATTACTAAGATCACAGTTCTGTACACATCATCATAGCAGGAACAGAGAAGCAAAAGCAGTTTAGTCTATCAAAGATTTTTAGGTCAACTCCAGGGCCATCCCAACGTGGGAGGCCCTAGGGGTTTGGTTTCACCAATATATGTAAACAAAGATGGCTCCTGATCACTTAGAAGTCAATTAACCCTGTTTCTAATATCCTGTTACTGGAAGTCCATGAAGAGACATCTAGATCAATTCAAGTGCTTTGATGGAAATTCGCAGAAGGAAAGAATGTGGATGCTTGTGTCCAAAACAATGGACAAGGCAGAGATGGTTAAGAAATACTCAGCAAATAAAATGGATAAACCCAGATCTGATTACCCTAACAGTTATAATGCATGCACATGAAATTCAATTTCCTTTCCAGCCTTGCAATGCAACTGTTTAGAAATTATGCTTCTGAAGTGCTTTTGTATTTTAAATATATTGCACTGTATCTTGTATATAATATAGATCAAATAGAGGCCTAAAACAACAAGAATAACCATAAATATGCTTTCACAGTGATCTCAATTATTCTTAGCTTATTTATACCTCTGCCGGCTGTATTCTGGTTTATTACTTATGTCCCTCTACTGCATACACAAGAGAAGACTCTTTCCATCATAAAGCCTTATCATATAGGCTGACTTTGAGAAAGACTGCAAGAACTGCAATCTGCTGGATCAAGTTACAACAATGTTTTCCAAAAACAAGGCACCACGAATGCGACATAGAACTGTGAACTGCAAAGGACTGCAAACCCTGAGATTCACCTAAACAATGTCACTGCTACTGCAGTAAGAAAATAACCAAAATAAAATTATAACCCTTCTCTCTTGATGGACAAACTATGCTGTTTAAGTATGGTTGCTGCCATCAACTGCCTAAAGAACAGAACCATACAGAGCTACTCAATGTTCAAAAGGAATTCAAAGTTTCTCTGCAAGTAAATTTTTTGATTGGTTTGCTTGTTCGGGTTTTGTTTTGTTTTTTTTTTACCAAGACCGCGGAGATTAATTTTTGCATGAACCACCTCTTTCATTCATACCTAAAATACTCTCAGAGAGGTGAACACTAAGCATCAACACGGTTTACGGAAGCGTTCAATAGATGCACAAGGCAATTACAGACCCGTAAGTCTAAGATGAGTGGGAGGAAAAAAACAGGATCTGCTGGAGTTCTTTGAAGATCTAACTGCTGAGACAGACAAGGGAGATACGGGTTGTCAAGGCTTAAAAATGTGGTTTAGTGTCTATAGACAGTAGACTAACCCTTCAAACCTGTAGAGAAATCTCACTGTCTATTATTGAAGTTTGAAACTTGAATTTAAAAGCAAGAAAGGTTAGTTAATGAAGCTTCAGTTTGTTAGCTGGCAAGAGAGGGCAAAAGGTGCTTCTGCATCACCTTGAGAGTTGTAATCTGTTAAAAAAAAAAAAAAAAACATAAAAAAAGACCCAATTCCAGCACTGCTGAGAGCAGTAGCATAATGGGATACAGCGTTATGGGTATACATGTTTAAAAGCAAAGAACAAGGAAGGTGCAGCTGCTGTTGATGTGCATCCAATGAAGAGTTTGAGGCCCTGAGAGCTCTTTTACTAGAAGAAAACCACCCTGTAGAGCCGACCACAGCCTTGCCCTGCTGGGAGGGGAACACCCATATTTTTTAAAAACACCTTTCCCTGATTTCTCTTCTTGCAAGCCATTTTGTCAGAGACAATCTGATTTCACAGAGCTGGAGATGTTGCCAATCACCAGAATTATGCCTTCCAGGATCACTTTGACCCCAATGAATGCTGTCCCAAAAGGCTTTTCAGAGGCCTTTGCAGGGAAGGGGGAAACAAAGTCAAAGAGCCCACAGCTCTCTGTAAGTTGTTCTACTTAGCACATTAATGGGATTAGTTGCAGGTACCAAATCAAAGCCAATCTGATTTTGGGAATACGAGTTTGTAGGGTGCTGGTTTTTTTTACTTCTTCACCCATTATTAATTGAATTTATAATTATATATAATTAATGTAGATTAAAACTCAACTGTGACACTGGGGTGCATGTTTTTTTAGTGTAGTAACATCTAAAGGATTAAGTTCCAACCAAATGCCAGTTTTAAGACTGGAAATTACTTTGGTGAGTTTTCTACTCTTGTGGTAAGGATATTCCATACCAAAGTCAGAGACAAAAATACAGCTGCGCTGTTCCACTGTTACTATGATTTAGCTCCTTTCCAGTGTAACTTTACAGCTCAGAACAAAGAAGCTACCACCCTGCAATAAACACCCACAAATAAGCTAAAGAACAACAGCAGGTACTTGTCACAGTTTCTGAGCTTTTTTTGACAAACCACAGGCCAACACACTCCTAACTAGTGCTACAATAAATTATTTTAGCAATAAAAAATGCTAACCACTGAATTTCTATCACTTAAAATTTTATATTCTTTCACTTGTTAGAAGCAAGTCTAGCAAATCTAATGACTGTTATAACCTCTATTTACTCAATCTAAACCTACAATCAACCCAGGGTTTGGTCTGTTTCAATAAATCCAGAAGAGCATCATATCTTCCTGTTTCCTACTAATTGCAGTCTAAAGATTAATAGTTAACAAAGACAGAATTTTCTCAGAGTCCTCACTCTGCTTGCATGTGTACTGAGCTTACTCCCATCCTAGTTAACCCCTTACTAATTTTTCAGAAGTTCTTTAAGACAACATAATCAAGATATTTTGACATGTCTTTAGGGGTAGGGCTGATGGAAGACTGTAGCTATGGAGGTGATAGGTACACAGGAATATGTAAAAGGCAGAGTATTTTGTTTATTTTTTTCACTTGCTGGGTATTAACAGAGGAGAAAAATGTTTTCAATGTGGCACATACAATCTAGGACACGCAAGGATATCTTATGTGTCACAATTACCTGTTGCCAGAAGTACTATGGACACTGAAATGTTGTTTTGCAATGCATTTGAGGAACTCTTTCCTGCCTTACACCGCTTTGAATGCTAGGAAGGACTTAGCAAGGTGTACTTTTATTGAACAGTTGATTGTGGGTTTGTTCAGTAAGTGATTGAGCTGTGCTGAACTGATCTTCTAAACTTGCTGTACTTAATTAACATTACCCTGACAACAAATGTCAAAATACAGCAATTCTATCTACTCAAAATCTTTTTTCTCCCCCTTGTCATTTTCCCCCCTTTCTCAGTTTCTCAGAAATTAAACACTGACAATATTAAAATAATTTTGTGTAAGCTAGTCTAAATCAAAATGCATTTTCAAAACCAAAATTATCTTCCAATTTTCTTCAGGTAAACACAAGTTGTAAACTTTTAGAGCTGACTGGTTCCTGGAAGCAATTTTGCAATATAAAAATGTATTGCTGCTTATGTTTATGCTACCACTCCATGCATGTGAATCTACTTGCATGTTTAAACAGCTTTATTGGATTATGGCCATGAAGACTGCTGCTTTAAGTCTCCGTACACAGAACTCTCATTCAACTCAACAGGATATTTATCTGCTAAAAAATGGCAGAACCAAAGCCATATGGCCTTTTGGCTTGGATTACAGTATTAAATGAATATTGACTTTTTATTCTCCTAAGGGTGAATTAACATAGTCACGGAATATGCAGTACCCTAAGGAAATATTTCTGCCCATAACCTAGAGCTGACTCTTTAAAATCACAAAGCTGGTTATTTCACAAATATTTCTGAAGCACAGCATTGGACTTCAGTCAGTGACTGTTAAAACATTTACAATGCAAATATATAATGCACTTTTACTGTTTTGTTTTCTTTACCTCCACACCAACAAATTTAGACATATACATGAAAAGAATTTCATTTTGATGTAGCCAGTTTAGAGGTTGGCTGTTCCATTATGCTAAGGTGGCTAATACAGGACTCCAATAAAATTACTGATGTGAGCAGTGCTTTAATGAACAAACCATTAACATCCTGCAGACTTCCACAGATATAGACGAAAATAAATTATGGTCCATATTTCCAAATGCTTGGCCTTATTTCTGTCATAAATAAACATATAACATTTATATTCCCCCAAATATTCAACTTTATAAAAAAAAACCAGTTTACTTCACCAGCCATCTTCCCCAATGCACTGTAGCTCAGTGGTAATTAATGACTTCCCTGTTATAAAGATGTTAATGCAGTTCTTCCTTACAGTTTTTATTACTGAATTTTTCAGAATGAAGATGAATGTTGACTTGTGCAAGTCTCCTGCTGCTCTGTACACCTGCAGACTGCCTTATGCAGCCCTCCTATCGTCCAGTGCATCTGTTCATATTTTAACTTCAAAATATACTGCTTCTTCATATTTTGATTTCCCCTACAATTCCTTAATAAAATCTTTGTACAGTCCAACAGTGGGAAATTGTAAGCCTAGCAATGTGCCTTTCCATTTTTTCAATAGCAGATGATTTTGTAGTACCTCAAAAACTGCTCAATTTCATCCCCTTGAAACAGCATTTTTCATTTATTAATACTGTGTTTAAGGCAATTAGGGGCCACTGAAACAACTTATTTCCCAGATGAAGAGAGTACATAACCTGAAAATACTGAATGCTTGTCATCTAAGATTTATTCTGCCACTGTCTTTTAATTCCTTCCTGAATTTCTTACAATAGCACCATCCATACAATTATATTCTCAGGAATGTAGAAGCCATTAAAAATATGAATACAAGATATTTATAATGTGCTACATCTTTGCACTATCTGTTGCATTTTACCAGTAGTGCAAAAAAACAGAAATCATAAAATGTCACTTGAACAAAGACCTATACTATTCAAACTATTCCTGAAGAAAAAATGTGTTTTTCCCAGATAGAAACACCTCTGTAACTGCAGGCTATCTTCAGTCATGGGATAAGGCTAACAATGGGTTTAATGGTTTGCTATGAAAATAAATTATTTTCTAACTATTCAAATGGAGAAATACTAAGGAAAAAAGCACTACAGCCAAAAAGCTACAAAATTGTGTGCAAAAAAATCAAATATAATGTGAAAAAAATAGTGTGTATTTGTTTAGCATTTATGCAGTATAATTAAATCCAATATTGAAGACATGCAGTATTGGACAGTAAGTTAACATCATAGAAAGCTACTAAAATTCAACATCAAGGATGGTTTCCTAAATCAACACATATGACGGCAGAGCAGTAGTCGTCCTAGCTCGGTCTAGCAGGCTTCCTTCGTCAGTCAGAAAAGTGAGCCTGCAGGTCATGATACGACCTGTCAGTATTTACACATACAAACTACCATCCACAGCAAACCATAAGGCTTCACTTACATCTATAGCCCCCACCTCATCATTAAGAGTATTCATATCAAGAGAATCAAACATGTGAGAAGTAAATACAAAATTGTCGGTGTCCTAATAATGAGCACTGTCAAAGCTAGCTAATTGTCTCCATAAGCTTTATGATTGAAAGAGTATGAGGCAGGGGTTTTTTGTGTTTTGCTAGAAACAAGCCCATGCTAGACTGGAATCCTTAGATTTCAATCCCACTATGACCCATGAATGGGTGAGTCACAACTTAAAAGTAAGAGTAAGGTAGGGAGATAAGAGAGAAAGTAGATTTTTTTAAAAATAAGGTTTGTATTTCTGTTTCAAAAAATAGCATCTTTGGACTAGAAAAAGACATTTACTTTAGATTTTTGTCAGAAGGCAAAAGAAAAGAAAAAAGCAGTCATATAAACAATGGGATTATTTAATGCTCAAGAATGTGTTTTACTAGAACAACTCATGGATCTTTTGTTCAAAAGCATTGTCTACTAGCCTAATAAAAGCATCAGCTCTCCTACAACCTGGACAAGTTTTTATCCTCAGACTGCTAGAGCTGCAACATAATCACTGGCTTTAAACCTTCATGCTAGAACATAACTTTGTGCTGCAAAGTTTTTGTACTTTATGTACAAAGAACATCTCTTTTCATTGTCTCTGTGATTGAATTTAGAATTGATAGTATGTGCATGCACACGCTGTCTGTCTCTTGTATATATATTCACAGAAAATTCCAATTATAAAAATGTACTCAACAATATCATTTTAATAAGCCACTGTCTGGTTCATGGACTAAAAAGCTCATGGGAAACAGGTGTGATGACTACTAGAGATGCCTCAAAGTCCTGGTCAAAGTGTTTATACCTAAAATTTCTGATTTGTTCCTCTTTAAAAATGGCATTTAAAAAAAATAGCAATAGTCAATGATTCTCTGTAGCAGAGAGATATTGCCATTGTTCTCCTTTTACTAGTGCAGCAGTCTCTTTCTGTCATGACAGGATTACACTGAATGGACATGACATGAAAATACAATTTTAGATTTTCTATTATGAAAATAACTTCTCCTCTGTGCCCCATAGAAATTTCCATCAATGTCATAATGAATTGCAGTTTACAGGTAAAAACTGTCAATTCACAAACTTCTCCAAGACTCTCCCCATATCTATGGAAAGAATTAACAGTGGAGGTGGCAGAAATTCGCTTATGAAAATTCCATTATTTTGGCAAGTTAATTATTAGTATACTATGAATAGGTCTACAACCACATAGCTATGAGTTCTACAGTTCTTCCAAGTAAACATACACACAGATAATTTTTGCAGCAAAGGAGTTCAGGTATCAAACTAAGACACCTGCTAAAAATTCTACTAGCAATAATTCTTCTGGATAAAGGGGCTGAGGCGCTGTTTGAATGCCTATCAGAACCCACAGAAAGTGTATACACTCCTGAGGCTGCCCCTCCGCTGAGGTGCAGGCACAATGCTTCCAAGCACCTAACACGAAAATAAGAACAGCAGTGAGGAGAAGGTATCAGGACTCCTCAAAGGTGCTTGAAGAATCAGATGTTGCCAGAGAAATAAACTCTTTCCAGAGAGATGAGGAAACCAAGACAAGGAAACACGTCTGTAATCAGGTAGACTGCCTTTCCCCCTTCTCATGCCACTCTGACTACAGGTTATTTGTTGGGATACCACAATGCATTCTGGAAGTAACAGAGGAGTTACTGTGAAACAGTACCATGCATTCCTACCTAGCAGTTCCCAGTCCCACTGCAGAAAACAACAAGCATTAGTGATACACTTCTTAGTTCTTATAATACTCATTTTCCTTGACACCCTGGCTGTGGAAAGTGAGTATTACCGCTTACCTAGGGCTTGCTAGACCACATCTGGAAAATTCTGTCTAGTTCTGAGCCCTCTGACACAAGAAAAACATTGGTAAGCAGCAGTGATACAAATTCCCAGGGAGGCTGGAGCACGTTCCTATAAGGAGTGGCAGAGAAAACAGGGCTTGCTTAGCCTTGGGACGATACAGCTTTGGGTGCACCTCACAGCAGCCCCTTCGGTACCTGCATGGAGGTCATTAATAGGACGGAAAGATCTTTTTCCCCAGGAGAACACCCCAATAGTGCATTTGCCCGGAGAGTTTGTGCAGTCTCCATCCCCAAAGGTTTCTAAGATGCAGCTGGATAAAGCCCTGAGCAATCTCCTCTGACACCCAAGCTGACCCTGCTTTGAGCAGCAGGTTGCACTACACCTCTCAGGAGGTCTTCCAATCTGAGTTATTCTGTGATTCTGTAATTATAAGGAGAAACTAGAGGGGCCAGCAGTCATAATAAATCATTGGGACGTTTTTGTGACACATGAAATAATATTTCAGTAAAATTATTATTCAAGACTATAAAGTCTTTATACAAAAGTTCATAAACTATTCTTGTAGTACATATGAACATAGTAAAATTTATATGCATGGTAAAATGTCTAATTTAAAACTTCCATAAGATTTAACTTGTTACATTTTATTAGCATTACTTTCTTCTAAAAAAGAGGATTAAATATTACAATTAAGCACATCTTGCTAAAAGGCAAGTATGCAGTTTAATATTTAAGTAGTGGACATGCTTCAGCTTTTAACTTTGATTTTTCTAACTAAATAAATTTTATCTGTGCCAGAAAATTTTACAGAACAATTCCCACCAGTGCTAGTACTGCCTCTACTGAACTTACATTAATGCCAAACTCATACGCCGCTCAGATGTGCACGAATACTGACAGCCCTCATCCCACACTGCGGAGTTTGCCTGGGGCAAAGATCCGTAAACTATGGGACCATGAGAATAAAAGTAATATAGAGTAGCAGGAACAGATGTATGAACAATAACCTTGCAGGTCATCAGTACCATTGCACCAATAGCAGACTCTCTCACCGGCAACCCACGGACTGCTAAGATATGTGGGCAGCCGTTATTCTCTGTTCTGCTTCCTCTGTGAACACTGGTTTGTAGAGGGAAGGGTACCAGTACTCAGTGGACAGGTGACAGCTCTCTGCATAAATACTTGAAGGTGTCATCTCTAATAACATTTTTAAAAGTCTCATTCCTAGTAACAGTCCTGTCAAGGTTCCTGTAAGATAGCTTAGGGTTTACCTCTACTTACAGACAAATATCTTAAGAGTTATCTTACTGAGACTACTAAAAGCAGTGAAGAATGCCTTGAAAGTATTTTGAATTTTCTTAAAATATTTCTCTCCTGCATCTTCTTTTGAGGACTCTAACAGTGCTCTATTTTACATTATTTCTGTTCATATTTTATTTTCAGAATTGCCTTCTTTCCTCCCTCCCCTGACAACTGTTTTAATTTCACAACTATGTCAGAAGCATCTGTCACTTCTCTCCTAAACTATTAAAGACACTTGGGAAGGGAGTATGTTGCCTTTCTGGCTTATCCTTACTGCTGACAACAGTGGTGCAAAAAGTTTAGTCAAGATTCATGCAGTGTGCAGGCAGAGATATTCACCCTTCTTTAAATTAATCTTCGTTTGTTCTAACCTTTTCAAGATTCTTAAGAGCTTCTCAGGTAGCTCTTTGAAATTCTAATGAATCGTTTTCCAGGGCAACATAAAAACCTTCCCAATTCATTTCAAGTAAGTCAAGAAAGCAGTCAGGGCCAGGATCAAGAACTCTTCAGCATCTTTTCAATTATCTTTCTCACTAACTCATTTCCTTCTAGGTTCAATTCTATACATTCCATGGTAATGTATCTATCTACCCTTCATGTGATAAAATACAGTCTACTTCTCTAACAGACACTTCCCATTGAGTTCACAGGGGATAGGCTCAAGCATATCAGGACACTTGGCTATATTTTACTTGTGTTTAAAAATGATAACCCACTTGCACAATGGGGGAGAGAAGAAAATAAAGAGGTAATATTACTCCTTATATTGTCTCTGTACCTATACTATCATCTCCATCAATCAGTTTAGCAATGAAACATAATTAACATCTCCAAACCTTTGGTCTGCAATCAAATTTTCATTCCACGGACTTTAGCTCTTCCATTTAGGTTCAGATCCTTGACATACAAAGTACCGCTCTAAGAATGCTGGCCATTAGTATTAGTGAAAACAGAAGCTTTGCCAGGAATCTCACCCAGACACATGGTGAGCAGCTCGTTTCTGCTGCAAATAACATCTGTTATTTGTCTACGAACTAATAATCAGTGAAGACGTTAAATGTAATGCTGCACACCCTGTTCAGATCATGAAACTATTTATTGGCCTCTATCAACTGAGCAGAAGAGGAGAATACCAGAGTATGCTCAAGCTAAGACTAACACCACTAGCTTACTCATCTGAATGTATGAAGAAATGTATAATATTTCTTCCTAGTGTCTGTCCTTGCTAGAAGCATAGTGTAATATCTGTGAGTCAGTAAAGAGAATCAGTAAGTAACCAAACCAGTAAGCTATTACTCAAAATATATATCAAAGTTATTGGCACCATCAGCTCTAAGGACTTCTGCCTCACACTTTCCCTTTGCCTTTGCCACTTACCGCACTGGTTTGTGAGCATGTGAACAGTTCAGAGAATGCAACTAGTATTTCTGAGTACAGGTAGGTACTGGGCTGGAGCACAACTAGGTTTCTGCATATGAGAAAATCAGCAGCCAGCTTGCTTAGTTACAGAAGAGACTAGAGAATATCAGTGACATCCACAAACATAGCTACGGCATTCATTTCTACCTTTACCGATTGTAAAAGTTAATTTAATCCATGCCATACAGCTGTAGTATCACTAAAGCACCTGTACAGAGAATATACTGTGGACGGAGTCTGACAGTGAAATGGCTGTTGTATAAATAGATTACGTTCTCTTCTTCAGCACTGTAATTTCACCGTTAGCATTTCCTCAATGCAGCAGCACACAGAAAGTTCTAGAAGACAGTAACAAGGCTCTGCCTTCTACCCTTTTAATTTTTTTTTCAGTCCCTGATTAGAAATCGTGTAGTAAAACTGAATCATGACTGTGCCTGAAACACCCAATTTCTCCATGCTTTTAGCCCTCATTTAACCACACTTGCAATATCTGCTATATTCTCAAATCTTTTTTGAATGGACTGCCTAAACTGACTCTTCCAAGAGAAGTTCAGTATTGATTGTACTACAGTGCAACCTGAAGTACTTTCATGATAATATGTCAGAATTGGGACTTCTTATATATTTAGTCTACACTCACTGCACATGACTAGACCATGTCAAGATGATGTAAGACAAGCCAGTGCTCTGCTAAGCAGACCTTTTGGGTCTATAACAGCAATTCTTCCAGGTCCTGTTCTCCATTTGTGGGGCATGTTCCAAGTGTAAATTAAATGTATCTCTTTAGTACAGTAACACTGCACTTCAGACATACCATCTGCAGGAACTGCTCAGAGACATCCTTCCCAGGTCCCAAAAATGAAAAATGGAATTATCACGAGGAGATCTTAGCCTCCAATTTTCCTTTCTGTAAAGGATATTTAACTGCACTCTGTGGTCTGCTAATCCCTTTCACATTTTAGTAAGTCCAGTTCTGAATTTCTTGAGTGCACATAGCATAACTTGATATGATTATATAATAAAATGTGCTGCTTTTATTTTTTTTTGGCAACTCTTTGTGATCTAGCTAAAATCATGAGGCTAGCCGCATGAGGAAATAAATAAATAAATAAATGTTCTCTGTTAACATCCTCAGGTTCAAGGAGTGCGATAAATCCAAGTTTTCTATTTCCTATATGAATATTCTCTCTACTAAAACACTGAAGTATGGGCAAGTAGTACAGGCACAGTAACTGCAACAAGAGCTCAGCCTTAGAAAAACACAGCAAGACACAACTGCTCCTGGCAGAGTCTGCTTTTTGCTGTTGTGTGCTAAGGGTTCCTGCAGCAAGCAATCCAGGAACAGTGCTCCTGCAGGATTTGTCCACTGTTCCCAAGCATTATCTTCTCAAACCATTTTCCATTCATAGTTCAGTCATTTTGCAAAGTTTTGAATTTCATCCAACCTGACTTTCATGAAGTACTAAGGTAGAGAAACATTTTATAACAGAATTTATTTTTCTGTGAGAAACTAGTATACGTCTGTCAGGTGTGGATCAATACAATATAACATTCCCTTCAGATACTCTTTTACCAACTACTATTACTGTCATTTTCATCATGGCCAAAAATCATTCATTAGACAGTCTTTCCTAATCAGGCCTCTTCATTCCATGCAGTCATTCCACTTCTAACTTGCATTATGTTCGCATCTGAACAATTTTCTAATATTAAATAAAAAGAAAAAAAAAATTGAAAAAACCACAAGCACAAAACCAGTGGCTCAGATTGTATGTTTTATACTGCCTCTGACCCTGTAAAGGTGTGTCGGTTTTGTTCAGACTGAACCTCACTGAAGCGGTTCACCCAGGTGAGACAAGTGAGAGCAAATTCTTAATAGGAAGATCCCGTGCCAACCTGGCCTAGTGTTAGGGGCCAACCTCCTGTCTTCTTATCCTCCTATGCTGACAGGATTTACCTAGTCTGACATAAATGTGTCATAGACTGGCAAAAGAATCTTCCAATATTCACAGAATTTTACTGCCAAGACCTTATACACCTACAGATTTTTAACTCTTGGATGGAGGCATTTAGTGATGTCCTCCAGCAGGTCTGGTACTAAGAGGCTTGCTCAAGGTCACACAAGAAAGCTGGGAGAAAGAAAATTTGAAAATATTTACAAAACCTACATATCTACATATCTACCCCTGTACTCTTTTTTTTTGTCGCTGTTCAGTAAGGAAAATCTTACTCTAACACAACTCCCTACTGCTCCAGGCCAGTTTACTTAAAAAAAAAAAAAAAGAGAAAGTAAGTTATAGTGTGCAACAAATGACGCATCCTCTGTAATTCTTGGGGTTTTCTGTAGAATATTTAGATATGTTACTTCCAAGAAAATTAGGGAATGTATTTTCTTCTTCAATTATGGCTAAGAATCATGCATCGCTTTACTAGGTGATGATTTCAAGCAATAAAAATGTACTGAGCTGTAGATCCACGACAGGGACAATTAACTTGGCAAAGTATTTGAAAATAACATCCCTTAAATATTTCAAATTTCAAGCCAAATTTTTATTATTATTTCCACTTAAACCCAGTCCAAATGTAAATATATATTACATCTCATGCACAAATATGAAAGTGTTATGTTTTATAATATTTTTGATAAAAAACTTTGTCAAAGTTCCTCAGTGTAACACTTTACAGATCATAATGTTGCATAAGCTTTTACACAAGGCTTATATAATATAGGCATCTTGACAGATATGTGAATGAGTACATTGAAACCCAGCAGTCCTGTGTCCCAGCAAGACCTGCAAGCAAGCTGCTGCAAACAGGAGTTCTGCAAGACTGAACCAGCAGGGGAGAGGAAGATCTCTGCAGAAAACCATACCAAGAACATAACGTAAGGGAAATTTTTCAGCATAAAGTATCCAAAGTGCAGGACTTATGACATAGGCTTTCAACTACCCAGTGGGGAAGGGAATACAACAGCACAGAAAATGTTCAGCAAGATCTTGAAATGCATTAGTGTCTGATAAGAAAGGTGGAGCAAGTGCCGAGAGGGAAACTTTTAGATTTGTTTTCAACCAGTGTGGAGAAACTATGTGAAGTTCTGAAAGCCACTTCAGTTTAATGATAGCATTCATTACTCTTGGAAATGCATGATGAAAACACGCAAAATAAACAGCAATGTGTTCCATTAAGGCAGCTGGGTTGGATGAACATCATCCGATGACGATAGAGAACTCACGAATTGATGACCAAACTATTAAATGCTCCAGTGGTCCCCTCAGAGAGCATGGAGATCTGCATGACCATAGAAGGTTGAAAGAAAGCAAACTTCACTGGTCCTTTTCCAAAGAAAGAAACCAAAGAATTAGCCCAGTCAATTACACTAAAATTCTAGATAACGATGTCTACTACTTAGTTATCTAGAAATAATCACAGGAATGAGTAATAGGAACCATGGGTTTGTCCAGAGTAAGTCTTGCCAAAAAATCTAATTTCCTTCTCCCTCTGTTCTTCTAATCATAGAATTAATAGCAAATGTCTCCTCATAACATGACTAGGTTTTTGACAGTCTCATGTGATGTCCTCATAAAGAAATGGGGGGGAGAGGCGGGGAGGGAAAGAGATGAAATTACTCTGGAATCAATGGAGATTTTTTAAGAGCAGTTACCAATGATTCCCTGCCACTACAAAAGAATGCATTAAGTAATTTTCTGCAAGGGGCTGTTTTGGGTGCCTCCCACAACTCAACATAACTTGGATACGAAAACAGAAAGGGATTTGGGGACCGGGGAGGGAGTAAGGGGAGGTAGGACAATGAACTGTTAGTGCAGTAGAAGGCAGGATTTGAACTCAATGTTTATAAATAGGTGTGATGTTCTTAGAGATGATACAGTTCTGTAAGGATAAGTACAAGTCACCATCTGCAGACAGGAACAGTCAGCTGCACAATGCACGACTAGAAACAACCAATTAGGCTACACTTCACAGGAACTTTTCAAGAATTATAAAGATGACCCTGCTTATGAGAAAAGTGAAATCACACACGTGTAAATAGAAGATACCAAAAGAAACCCTTCCATTCTACTTATCAACAACATCCTTTAATAAAGGGGTAGAACCATTTAAGCCCCACAACATAGCAAAGGTGTCAAAACGATGATCTAGGAGGAAAGACCAAATGATTTGTGGCTAGTTGTTTTAAAGTAGAGAAGCCTGAAAGAAGGCATGATAATAAACACAAGACTGCAGCAAAGCAAAAAGGAATAATTATGATTCCTATATCCATAGTAAAAAGTACAAGATGCAATAATCCTAAAAGTATTAAGGAGGATTCAGATTAGACATCAGGAAAAGGAACTTTCAGCGAAACAAACACAACAGGGATGATGTGGAATCTCGCATTGAAGGTTTTAACAAAATTTTAAAGACAAAAGTCTTTAAAGGTCTACTCTCAAAGGTCAGAGTAGGTCACAGGCTGACATTATTTCTATAAATTATATCATCACAGAATGTTTGAGGTTGGAAGGGACCTTTAAAAATCACCTAGTCCAACCTTCCTGCAACGAGCAGAGACACCTTCCACTAGATCAGGTTGCTCAGAGCCCCATCCAACCTGACCTTGAATGTTTCCAGACACAGGACATCTATCACCTCTTTGGGCAACCAGTGACAGCGTCACCATCCTCATCGTAAAAAAAAAAAAAAAAAAATCTTCTTTGTATCTAGTCTAAATCTACCCTCTTTCAGTTTGAAACCACTACCCCTTGTCCTATCACAACAGGTCCTGCTAAAAGGTCTGTCCCCTGTAGGCCCCCTTTAAGTACTGGAAGGCCACAATAAGATCTCCCCAGAGCTTTCTCTTCTCCAGGCTGAACAACCCCAACTCTCTCAGCCTGTCCTCACAGCAGAGATGCTTCAGCCCCGTGATGATCTTCTGGACTTGCTCCAACAGGTTCATTTCCCTCCTCTTCTGAGGGCTCCAGAGCTGAACACAGGATTCCAGATGGGGTCTAACTAGAGTAGAGTAGAGTGGCAGAAGGACCCCCTCGACTTGCTGGCCACACTTATTTCGATGCAGCCCAGGATGTGGTTAGCTTTCTGGGCTGTGAGTACACATTACCAGCTCATGTCCAGCTTCTCATCTACCAGTAGTACCCCAAAAGTCCTTCTCCTTCTTCCTCAGGGCTGCTCTTAATCCCTCCATCCCCCAGCCTGTATTGATACTGTGGTTGCCCCGACCTAGGTGCATGACCCTACACTTGACCTTGTTGAACCTGAAGAAGTTCACATGGTCCCACTTCTTGAGCTTATCCAGGTCCCTCTGGATGGCATACCATCTCTCAGACATGTCAACTGCACCACTCAACTTGGTGTCATCTGCAAACTTGCTGAGGGTGCATTTGATCCCACTGTCTAATGTCACAGATGATGATAAATAGTACTGGGCCTAGAACAGATCTCTGAGGGACACCACTTGTCACCAATCTTCATCTGGACACTGAGCCATTGACCTTCTGGAAGGAGCCATCCAGCCAATTCCTCATCCACTGAACAGTCTACCCATCAAATCCATATCTCTCCAATTTAGGGAAAAGGATGTTGTGGGGGACCGTGTCAAAGGCCTTACAGACATCCAGATAGACATCTGTAGCTCTTCCCATATCCACTCATACATTGACTCCATCTTAGAAGGCTACTATGTTGGTCAGGAGGACTTGCCCTTGGTGAAGCCAGGCTGGCTGTCTCAAATCATCTCCCTGTCCTTCATGTGCCTTAGCATAGCTTCTAGGAAGATCTGTTCCATGATTTTCCCAGGCATAGAGATGAGGCTGAGGTCAGTAGTTCACAGGGTCTTCCTTTCCACCCTTTTTAAAAATGAGTGCAATGTTTCCCTTTTTCCAGTCACCAGGGACTTCACCTGACTGCTGTTACTTTTCAGATATCACAGAGTGGCTTGTCAACTACATCAGCCAATTCCCTCCAGACTCTGGGATGCATCTGGTCAGGTCCCACAGACTTCTGTATGTTCAGGTTCCTCAGGTGGTCACAAACCTGGTCTTCTCTTACAGCGGGAGGGACTCTGCTCCCTGAGTCCATACCTTGTGGTCCATCCCCTCGAGACGAGTGGGGAGAGAGGTTGCCAGTGATGACTGAGGCAAAAAATAATTTCTCAGATTTTAATTTCTCAGAAAGCTACACAATAGATTTTAATATATTTTTTCTTTAGATTTTTTCCATACTTGTATTAACTCCCACAGCAGTTTGACACTGAGTCTATAACAACACAAAGGCTTTATCACAATACATTCATATATTCATACCAGCAAAATTCTATCCAGAAGAAGTATCATTTTTATCACCAAAGAAGGTCTCTTTGTTAGTATAAACTGTACCTCAATGGAGAAATTTGCTTGTGTGGTTATGTTTAGAAAATTATGATTTTAATTTTTTTTAATGTTCTTAATATGATAGGGAAAGAAAAATTTGAGTGGCCTGTCCCCATTGATCTGGAGATTCTACAGTCAAATTCAGACACCACCCTACTTCTCTTCCATGAAATTAAGAGCATTTTATGAAGCAAGCTATGCATCATCAGCCATTTAATTGTTCTGCATATTGTAGTCCTTTATTGTAGGAAAACTAAGCCAGGTTCTCCAAATTCTGCATTTCATGGAGTAACTGAAACATGACTCAACTTTTTTGTGCTAAAGATGTTACCAATAAAGCTTCAACTCTGTATGTATCACAGCTTTACAGAGCCATTATCCCACTATGATTCCATCTAATGTGTGAGCTTATTTCTTGTCAGAGAGATTAGCTATGCTGTGGGAAGATCTTCCTGGAATTAAATTTATGATTTCCTTACAAACAAGAAGATGCTTCCATGTGAGACAGTCTAGATAGCAGAAACAGAGAAAATTTATTGAAACTGTTTGCACATCAACTCTGCTACTTCAGCCCTTGAAAGATGATTTAAAAAAAGATTACTGACTTTTATGAGAAAGCACATGCTTGTTACTCTAGCTTGTTACATAAGAAACCAAAAAAGGTTATTTTTCACTTACTGTCTAGACAGAACAGAAAACTATAAAGCAAACAAAAACCCCAACCCTAGATAATCCTTTATCAAGAACTAATGGAATATTGACAGACCAGTCTTACAAAAATCCTTTTTTTTTTTCCCTTTAAAAATCCCAGTAGCTTAATCTCTGAGCACTGGCTCTCCTGCTAGAATGTAAGCTGCTTGTAGACACCCTACTGGGTTAATTGATAGGTTAACAAGGACCACCAATCAATAAACTTACTGCTTCCTTAAGCTTCACAGGGTTTGCACATAATTCTGCAACATATAAAAACTTAACAGAGTTGGGTTGTCCTCAAAAGGGGTAACTACAATCTTCTCCATATTAAAAAAAAACCCATATATCCATTTCATACAGCTCCCAAATATAAAAATAAATGCATATGCACAAATCACAGAGTAAGGAAATCTAATATATCACATGTGAATATGCAAATTACTTCTGAAAATATTTAGTCATTCAGTTTCAGGATACAGGCATACTTCTGACTCAACAAACTTTGAGGTAAATGTTAAAAAACAAAAATCACAAATGGTTTAATGTCTGACAACCAAATTTTGTATCAAGAAACAGCACCCCTTCAACTTTCAACTTGCTCATAGTTCTCATAAAAATGAAGGCGCAATCACTTTCTTACAAGCAAGTCAGTGACTCTAATAAAAGATTAATCTTTCACTTATGAAACACCCCACTCCCTTATGACACCTTGTCTTCACTAAATAATTACTTTGTTCCACAAAAACCCAAACTACAAATACATTCATCATATTAGCAAAGCGTCCCAGGATAAGCACCCCCCAACTCTTCAGGCAGAACAGCACTACCACATGCCAGCACAGGGAAAACAAACACTCACTAGTGGAATGTATGGTACAAATGGCTGTCAGGTACTCGTTAGAGGGTGAAGCTGAAGTTGTTAAACCATAGAAGAAATAACTGGAACCATGGAGAAAGCTGGAACTCTTTCCAGAGCGTAAACATCTCTGGTTTGCTACACTAATAGTTTACTATCACTTCTTTTTACTCCTGTACATTTAGTAGGGTTACAAACAAAAGGCTATAGAAATGTCATTAAACAATTCCAGTGAGCGTTGTTGTGAAAAAACCAACTATATCCTAAATGCTGCAAAGCATTTGGATCCCAGTACTCTATTGGAACGTTTATTTAAAGAAGTGGTTTATGGTTTGCATATTACAAGCTGTGTCTGTAACTCGTGCTGTAAACGCACTGGCCTAAACTGAGTTACCTGGGGAGAATGTGACAGCAACGGTAAAATCTTCTTCCAAAATATATTACCTGCAATACACTTCTAGACTATTTTTGTTTTTCTCTTTAGCTGGTTTAGTCTTCTAACTTAAGTCTGCTGCTTTCATCTCTCTTTTGTCTAATTGTAATGCAGATTGTTGCCCTGCTCAGTGTTAATTACTGTATGCTCTATGATGTGGAAAAACAAATGAAAACACTCCCTGTTTTTATTTTGTGTTCACCTCTTCTCGAAACAACACTCATTTCTCAACACCAATTTATGAGGTTAATATATGTTTTGACTCCCTTGTTAATTTACAGAAGTATACATATATACCCTTATAAAGTATTTGGAGCACTTCCAGGGAGGAAGATGACAACTAAAAAATATAAAATAGCCTTTATCTGCATCAAAGGAAACCAGCAGTCTAACATCAATGTACCAACATACAGTCATGAATGACATCTGAATGCAAAATAAAGGTAAACTGCAGTTCCTCCCAAACAAATACCCTTGGCTACATCTAGAGCACTGAACAAATGTACTACTTGCTTTAAGGAGCACAATTTTTGGTATACCTAGTATTCTGCAACCTGCCTTAAGACAACATATGTTAACTCCCAAGGACCAGATCTTTGCCAACTGAAGGAATGAGGCAGATTTGACTTTAATCAACAGTATACATCATGAATATTTTTCCAGGAATACTACTATAAACAGAACTTAAGAAGCTGCTAGGGCCCACTACTTTCTTCAGACTAGTCGGTATCAGTAAGAAAAGTCTAACATTTTGTATAAATCTAACTTGCTTAATGTAAGTTCTAGTAAATGTTTTGTTCTGACTTTCTGCATGTTTTGAATAGTCTACTTGATTTTCCCCTCCTCATACTACATCTTTAACTACACTGAATTCAGTGCCACAGTTTAAGACATAAAGTATCCATGTCTTAATAGTTTGAATTTAGCCAGTCCGATGCCCTTGAAATGCAATTCCGCAAGAAAAAACCCATCTTAATTTAAGGACAGAACATTTTTCTCCTACCAGACAACTCCAACATGAAATACCTGGTCAACTACATAACTAATAATACATATATAAAAGAAAAATGTGTTCTCAGTTCATTAGTGGAAAAAATGTTGGCTTATTTAGAGGTTATTATATCACCAGGTAGTTTATATGGTCATGTATTAATTCTCAGAAGACGGCAGATTTTTCAGTTGTACATTCCACAATGTAATGTATTTCTACTTTATCTTCAGAGACATCTAGGCTTCTGATTGTTTTTCTCATTCAGCAGTGAGAGCACACATTTTAGCACAACCACATTCATACAAGAAATAAGATGGAACCTTGATGTATTTCATTTTCTTACAGCCTTCACTGCAGTGATTTACTGAGAAGAGAGAGTAACATGTAATAGCTGGTTCTCACAGTGGCAGCAGAAAGACTAATTCTGGTTGGTATCTTTTTCTTTCGGATATTTTCCTTTCCCTCACCTGGACATGTATGTTATGGGTAGTTCAAAAGCAAGAAAAATCAGATTTGCTTTGACACTTTACTAGCAAGGCTAAGCAGCTTGCTCAGCAACAGCCTGGTAAACAGAAGAAAAAAGGGGGGCGTGGGGAGGAGTCCCCAGCAGTCTGTATGTGCTTGATGTCCAAGTCGCATTCATCAAAATTGTATTCACAGATAGAATGTGGAAATTATTTCTTAAATAGTGAAAATCAAAGGAAAAGTCATGAGAGCTAACTTCACATAAGACATATAAATGTTATAGAAAATTACTTAAAGAACGCTAGTTATCCTTGTCTCCATTTTCAGGGTAAGTACATATAGTGTGTGCCTGTAACAGGAAATCATTCTGAAGCTCTGAACCGGCCTGCCAAATTGTAAAGATTTTTAAGTTGTCTTTTGTCATTGATAATGGTGGTTGTTTTGGCACTTTGCTGCTGCTGCTGCTGATATCCTGCTCTTGGGCAGTTTTCAATTAATTCTGTTCACCTGTTTATCTTCACCTCCCTTGACTGTGAAGAGCCAAAAAGTAGCTTTTCGGATTTTACTGCCACCATTGCTACATGGAATAAAATACACAAAAAAGAAACAAGATTGAAAACTAGAAGTACTATATCTTTTTTGTAACAACTAATCAAAATGTAACAGGAAATTATCAACTAGCTATCTAGCACATGAAATCACTATTGTTTAACATGAGTAAATTTTGTGTTCTGTAGCCTACAAACACTAGGTTTTCTCTTGCCAGATTCATGCATTTCTCTCTAGAACTGTTCCACACAAAACATACCTAATAGGCCCATTTCAGGTGAAAACCATTAGTCATAAAAGTTCTCAGCAGTGCAGATATATAATTCTGGTAATTCTATTTTGTCCTCCTCATTCGAGGCCAAGATCATGTCTTCAGCACAGGAAGGAAATGAAGCTGGCAGGGAGATACAGCATTTCAGGCAGTTGTAGATGGATGAACTGGATGCAATCAGTCAATTATTGAGGTCCCGTGAGCAAAAGTTCCCCCAAAGTATATTCAATCTAGTGTCAAAATAGAGTTCTCCCTTGCCCCTTTCAGATTTCATGGGGAAAATTGGATTGTCCAAGGTCTAAGAACAGTACAAGGATAAGGAGGCCAGGGACAGGTAGACACTTTCTGTGTCACAAAAAACATGAAGGACCCCTCTTCCGCCTGCTTTCAGAAAGTTATGGAGTATATCCGCTACCCTGCCCCTTCCCTTCATACCCAGCTACACAAAATACTGGAGTTCATAGTACACCTTTAGCATCACTGAACTTTTCTGACATTAAATAGGTCCACGCAGATCTATAGAGTAGCCCAGCATCGGGATGCAGAAAAACCTATCATGTCAGTCCTTTTGGGAGAGTTATGTGAGAACACAGGCAGAAGGAAGATGAAAGGCCAAGACACAACTGCACAGTGCAGTGTTCCACAGGGTCTTCGGGAATAAAATAAAAGCAGAGTCTGGTACATGGAAATAACCCAGTACCTCAAGATCAAGACAACTAAGATTTGTCTCCCTTTAAAACAAAACAAAACAAAACAAAAAAAATAGCACTGTGTGAAAAACCATTCTCCAAAGCCAGGGCAAGCCCAGGAAAGCCTAGACAATTGGCCAGTCCACAGTCTCTTAACATCCACAGTCCAGAGCATTATCATGAAGTTTTTGAAGAGTTAGATTACTTTAAACACGGGATACTTTTGGCATTGTGCAATGCATATGGTATGTCAGGATCTTTACTCCAAGGTTCTTATCTAAACATAGGATAAAAGAGGATATGGCTGCCAAAGACAAGGCAGAAAAGCTTCTGACTGCAAGGTCCTTGTCTACTGGCAGAGCACCCATTCAAATTTGCCTGGCATAAACAGAGTGGGACTAGGTCTGTGGAAAAGAGCTTAGCGGTTTATTTGCTAGAAGTGGTTCCTGATGAATTCATGATTCATTTCCAATATTCAGAATCTTACAAACACTACAGCGTATCAGCTGGGGGGGAGCAGACTAGAATAGAAGTCAGCAAGACCACAATCCCATCAATGCATGCAATACCACTGCTCTTAGGAAATTAAAATAGCAGATAGGATGGAGAAAGCAAAGAAAAGCAGAAAAAGACCCACTATTTGAGAGAAGTGTTGTGATAAGGGTATCACATCTGTCAAAACACTCATCTTTCTTGCAAGTTTTGCATGCAGTTTCTCCGTTAATCACATATACTTCAACTATACTTAACACCTTTTTTTAAAGTACTTCCTCTTTTTCTTTTGAAACAAGACCTACCAGAACTAGAAAGGTTTTGTGTCTGTACACCGAATAGATTGCCACAATCACAGAAACTTCTGTTATCAAATAACAGACCCTGTTCTTTTCAGCCTAATTTAATTTTTAAGATTGCCCTGATATAGTTTAGCTATTTCTTGACATGAACAATAAGATTTTCCTTCTAAAGCATGACTGCTTAAAGTAAACTACATGTTGGTTTTCATATATATCATGTAAAATCTCCATCAATAAAATATTTTTATCAGGTAAAATCAGAGCCATAAGAGATGAACACAGTCCCCAAGATACACTCCCAGATGTGGCACTTAGGACATGGTTTAGTAGTGGATTTGGTAGTGTTAGGTTAACAGTTGGACTCAGTGATCTTAAGGGTCTTTTCCAACCTAAATCATTCTATGATTCCTTCTCCATTCTAAGATACATTAATGATAAGTTCCTGAGATGCAGTTTGAAACACAAGAAATTTAATTTATACTTAACCTGACTGATAGCTTTTGAACATAGAAGGGTTTAACCTTCCTTGTCTGGTTGTGAGTCAAGTTATACAGCACCCAGCCCACAACTAGAAGTTATGTTCCTCCAGTAAGAACAGCCAACAGAACATATTTTGCTCTCCAGGTAGAATGGCATAGTTTAGCAAAAAGGGAAAAATAGTAAAAGACATTGAACACTATATAATTTACTCTTTTACAGAAGTGGAAAAAAAAGGCATTTAAGGAAACAGAAAGGGGAAGAAAATACTCTCAACCTGCCTATGCACAGCAGAAGTAGGTCCTAAGATCTGCATGGTCCACAACCCAGGGTCTTCCATGGTTCTGAGGCACAAGGGCAGCAGGCACAATCTTACTTTCCAAGAGCTTGTCCTCCCACTCAGCACTAGGCTTGGAAGCTCACAGGTTCTCTGGTGACATTTACACTTATTTTTAGACTTTCCTAATGCAAATGGCTGTTACTGCCAACCAAACAAAATACATACAAGCTTCCATATACACAGGCACGCTTTGGGTTGCCCCATAATAGCACTAAACAGAAAGAAGAGAGATTTCCTCTGATTCTCTATCATCCATCCTCCCCCTCCATATTACTGCCGCTTCTTTTCCCTCCCTAATGTTCTCCATCCTAATAGGAGTTTTGCAAAACAGGAAAAGATATCTATCAAAATGTCTCCAACAAGCAATCCCATTAATTTTCATGTAGTTTCACACGTATATGAAACACGTATGATAGGATCCTGTTACAGATGAGATCAGATTTCTTAGCTAGAATAATTAGAAGGAGAAACATTCACGAAGGACTGTAATCAAGCTTGAGGCTGTACTTTGTCTTCTCTTAATTTCTACTTTGAATTCTTCATTTACTCTCTCTTGGATTCGCTCACTATTCTTTGGACCCTTCTGAAAGGTAGAATGCTTTGTGTCTCTCCTGAACACAAAACTATTTAAGAAGGAAATAAATTGCAACTACAGATACTCCAAAAAACCCCAAAGAAAACACACACTTACACACTACCTTGGTACTCTCCGCAGAGAAAATATCTGTGGAATAAGTCTACTCATGCTACCAAAGACAGACAATTTTTAAAGCTTTTCCATTATCTCAAAGTGAGTTATACAGCAATAGTAATAGTGCTGTATCTTTTTAATGTTCATTCTGAGTACAATTCACATGAATTGTGTGCTGGTAGTGAAAAAGCCAGGCCTCGAAGTAAGAGGCAAGCAATTTAGTTTTAAAACATTTAATTTACTGAAATTGCTCTTGTCCAATTAGAATAGATTCTGACCTTCGCTATATTAGTGTAAGTTTATAACATTATTAACTTCCTGAAACTACCTCAGACTTAAACCAGTATAAATAAAGTCAGCTCAGAATATAGAAACTAAGTATTAAAGTCAACAAAATAAAATGGAAGGCAGAAAACCTAAGATGGTAATTCTCAAAACAGTCTCCATAGACCACCTGGGTTATATAGATTTACTGAAACTGGTTGTAACACAGACATTGGACAAAACAAAGTATTAATTGGAAGCAAGCAGGACAGGATAAAAGAAGTCCCCTGCAAAGTGGATCATTTATCATCCTTGTTTATTTCCGCAATACAGAAGTTTACTAAAAAGTAATCTTCTATTCAGAGGAGCTTCCATTAATCAGAAAACATGTCACCTAAACTTCAAGTATGCCCAGTTTCTGGTTTGAGGTAAAACAGAACCAATTTTCTGCTTTACAGTTTTACTTTTTCAGTTGGACCTCTTCTAACTAATCAAACTCTGAAATTAACAGCATATTGTTCAGAAAACTGTTCACTCTTAGGGTGATTAGAGCTGATCACACCAAGGGATGGTGCAGAGAGGCCCTTGCTTATACTTATTGCTAGAACAACCAAGGGCAAGGAATTTTATTATTTGCCCTGTTAGAGGGTCAGAAGCGGAAAAGCGTCGAGGGGTCCCACCTGTAGGGAGGAGCAGACAGGACAGGTGACGCAAAATTGACCAACTGGGGNCACAATGCTGCTAGCTATCACCATTTCTTAGGAGACAGCACCTTCCAGGAGGACCTTCAAAGAATTTTAAGCTCCTTACTCTCTTCGATGGCTGACGAAGAACCTGTCTGTTCATCTGCCTCTGATCCTGATCCGAGCATTCCTTACTCCAGACCTGGAATACAGCTCCCGTCGATCGCAAGTCCAGTCTGGGACTTTTCCTGATGCCTGCTGGTGATGAGATCATCATCCTGGGAGCTCAATACGGTTTTGTATGTATTATATCTATTTCATTATTTTCTTCCTTTTGTTTTAATTTTATTATTAATACTTCATTAAAGTAGTTTAGTTCACTCTAAACTCGTAAATCTCCTTATCCCCTTCCTCTCCCTTTCTTTTTTGGGGGAAGAAGGGCCATCTGTCAGTCTGGTCTTGGTAATTTTGGCTGAAACCACGACGCTCAAACCCAGAGGTTTCTCACACCTCTCCCTCTCTTGCTATTTCCAATTACTCTCAAAAACTTTGTATACCTCAAAGCCATTCATGTAACATAGGGATTTATTTTATTAGGCACCATAAACTCATTTTTTTTTTCCTTAAAATTTATGATTCATTCTCTGTTACGTGGAGAATTCACAAATAAGAAGCTGATGATATACAGATGACAAAATTTGCATTGATTACAGTTCAGAAAACAGACAAGCTGAGCCACACAGAACTGCTGCTTCTGTGTCTCATTCTGTGTGTATGTTGGACATAAAGGGCTCAAGGAGCCCTGCAAACCAGCCCCAGAGGCAAACCACTGTCAATCTTCTGATGCACAATAAGCCCAGAGAAGCAAGCTGTCTCTCACTGCAACAAGATCAGCACAGTTTTGTATCTATAAGGAAATAGAGCTTCAATTACCCCTGTGTTTTGAACTAAGCAAGAGCCTGCAGCCACTGTGCTGTACTGCATCTTTTTTCTCAAGGAAAGGCGATGTTTGTCTCTTCAGCTACAGAAACTGCCTGAGAATCCCATGGAGAATCCCATGCAGAATCCCAGAATGCAGACCCACACTGACTGCCCAGGACGTTCCAGATGAACCTGGACTGCCATGACTATTATCAGAAGAAAGCTAGCCCAGAAAATTTTCAGAAAACAGAGTAGTGTCCCACAATTCTTTGTGGTCTTATAAATATTAGAGCGTGCTGAGACAGTTTAAATATGTTTATGTCCAAAGTCCACAGGAAAAGGTGCCTGTTTAATATCAGCATTTGGAAGTATGGAAGCATGCCTTTTACAACTTTAAGGTCAAAGAATGGAATTTCTCTTGGTGGCTGGCTAAATTCTATCATGATCTATTCTATATAAAGTGATTACTTCGGTGCTGTTAGGATTTTACAACTAACAGGCTAGTGTACCAGGAACCTTATCTTTAGTTGGTTTCAATCCAATTTTATAAAAATGGTCCATTTAAAGTAATTAACATATTTTGGATCACAAGACATAATGTTAAAACAGCAACACGTTGCTTTCTCCTGTATTTGCTCATCAGAAGTGCTAGTGACCACTTGTAATTCTGAAATCATCCCAGAGATTTCACAATTTTTCCCATTTTGCAGTGGACCAGAAAATGAAGCACTTTGAAAAACCTTTGTCAAGAGGAGACACATTACTCAGAATTACAAATATCAAACTCACTAGACCATATTGGTTTAAGCCTCACAAATCAAATAGAACAGGAAATTTTATCTGAATTTGAAGCAAATACTAGTTTTGGACAGAAGCCTGTCAGTCAGTCTGTCCTTCTCCTGCTCTTCTCCAGACGACCTAAACATTACTTCTTAATAAAAAACAAAAAAAAAATCCCAAGCAATTCCAGCAGTTATCTGTACCAGAAATGTCACAGCCAGTGACAGCCATTTCAGACCATCTAGGCTCTGGAGCATAGAATTATTCCCTTGTGCATTTTAATACACAGATTCATTATTTCACCTTTACTCTTGGCTAAATCATATAACCTACTTTAGAGCACCATGTCTGTCCGACCCACAGCTATTCTTCCATATCAGATGCTCTTTATTTCTGTCTTTCATGCAGGCATGAGGAACTCAAATTATTTAGGCCCGAAAAGTTATCACTGACATAAGAGCAAATAGTCACTTGGTCAAACCACTCTCTAATTTAATTTTTTAAATTTTATTTCCATTCTAGTATCAAAGATTTAAGGGGTTTTTGCCATAGATACCTCAGACAATAGTGCGATTCTTCACATCTTGGAGGCTGAAAGATTTACATGATCACTACCTGTATCTTCCACAGACTATATGAAAGGGGGAAAGAGATTATTTCTCACAATTCTTATTCTGGATGCAAGATAAACCAGAACTCTGTCCACTTCCCCCAGACTCCGAAACATATCACCTCACATGAGTGCATTTCAAAGACATGCACGAAAGTTACATTTTCACATAGAGGACTGGATTTTCAGCAGGACTTGAGGGATGACTACTCTCCTTTTACATTTGGAAGACAAAAATAAACCTCCCCGTTTCTTTAAATTTCATCTATTTATCACAACTGTGGAAAAAACTATTAAGTGCAAATTGTTCCTCTTTGAGTTTTGGATACACGTTTATTGGTACAAAAGAGGAATCCCATCTGCTCTTCAGTTTGTCTTGTTTGGCTTATAAAATGTATTATTTCATACACACTTTGCTGGGTGAAGATCCTATAAAATCCATAAAACAGCCAAAATTACCTCTGCTTTATTAGTGAAATTTTAGGAAAGCTAATCTCATGCACACAAAAATACGGTTTTTGACATTTGGAGGGAAATTCTTCCCAGGTTTATAAAATTCTTGCAAATACACCTGTTATTTCTAGTTTAAAAGTTGCATTTTGATATTTTTTATGACAGACTTATTAATTGTTTTCAGAATTATACTGTTTAATATAAAGATTTTATTACACAAGTCAAAAATAGTCTGAAGTCTATGTAAAAAGTATAGAAAACAATACTCATAGCCTATATAAACTGGAAGAAGGTAGCTGAGGTTTGGTTTTTTTTCATAGATGCACTTGAAATGGCAGATCATAGAGTCATAGAACAGTTAGAGTTGGAAGGACCTTAGAGATCATCGAGTCCCCAACCCCCTGCCCTGGGCAGGGACACCTCCCACCAGACCAGGTTGCTCAAAGCCCCATCCATCCTGGTCATAAGCACCTCCAGGGATGGGGCATCCATAATTTCTCTAGCCAATCTGTACCAGTGCCTCACCACCTAGTAAAGAATTTCCTCCCAATATCTAATCTAAATTTTCCCTCTTTCAGTTTAAAACCATTACCCGTCATCCTACCACTACGCTCCTTCACGGAGTCTCTCCCCATCTCTCTCTTTAGATACTGGAAAGCTGCTATGAAGTCGCCCTGGAGCCTTCTCTTCTGCAGACTGAACAACCCCAACTCTCTCAGCCTGTCTTCATAGGAGAGGTGCTCCAGCCCTCTGATAATCTTTCATGACTCATTCCAACAGGTCCATGTCCCTCCAAAGCTGGACAGAGTACTCCAGCTGGGTCTCATGAGAATGGAGTAGAAACAGCTGTTCTTATGTTAAAGGTAGATAATAAGCTAGAATACTGGAAATGAAACATATAATCTCATTTTATAATATTTAGTCACACAATATAAATTAAAGAAGGAAAGGAATGAAGGCATTTTCAGAAAATCCTATGGGAATCCAGTGCCTACATGTCCTTAAAATTAGTCTAAAGTGAATTGCTAGGCTTGTCTGAAAATTCATAAACAAGAACTTGCACATCCAACCCTGCAGAGGAGTAGACAGTGGCACACTGGTAAATACAAAAATAAATAAACTCTCACGTTTATTAATCCGGGATGGCAATTCAAAATACATATTTCTGCCTTTACCCTCAAATACAATACCAAATATAGTAATTTTTAATTCTAGAAAAAAAATACTATGAATTCTTATTCAAATTCATTGAATAGCACAAGCCTTAAAAATTTCCATAATTTCTGCCCTTTGATTTGCATCTAAGTTACACACATCTTATAGAAAGGCATGGATTATGGATATAAAGGCTACAAGCAGTGATTCATACACTGTACCTCTTAACTAAGCTATTTCAGTAGTTAATTGTCAAAAACATTCATTTGCTTTTTAGTTTGAACTTTTCTGACTTCTGCCCATTGGATCTTGTCATACTTGTGTGTACTACAATAAAAATTCAGTTAAGTGCCTTTATTTGTGAGATTTCCAAGCCATAACCTTTTCCAGATGAGCTACAATGACTGAGCTCCTTAAGTTTTACATCATAATGCTTGTTTTCTTGACAACAAATAATTCACCTCTATCCTGAACTCCCTACAATTTTCACCGTACTTTTAAAAGTGTTTGTCACACAATAAACCTGCCAGTTGATAGGTGATAATGTCTTTTGAAAAGTTGGCTCCAGTTTCTGGAGTAGAGCACTTTGGTGAATAAATCTCATGCTCAACACAATGCCATCTTACAAAGCAAAGTGAACAATCAAAGGGAGAGAATAAAAGTGCACTTACTCCATTTTAACAAAAAGAACTATCATTTGACTGTATAAACAAGTCTTCATTTTAAAATGCAAATTTGACCTGTATGATCATGAAGACAATTGCAGTACTGATAATGAGGGACTGCTCTGAAGTAAAACTTAAGGTTTCTGCTCTTCAGCACAAGTAAATTATTGTGCTGCCCATAGACATCTTTAATACCACTCCTTCAATTTCTAACATAACTTCCTAAAACACTTCTGAATACAACAATCATTAGGAAGCAATCCTGAAAAGATTTTAAAATGGAATAACCAAAATGGTTTCACATGGGTTCAGTCCTTTAACACACAATTACCTTAAGGACACACAATCAAAATCAAATAAGTAAACCTTAAACTAACATACCTTTACAATAGGATACTGCTTTTGTGTATGCTCACATATGAAGTAAGTTCTGTTGTCAACTGTTAGGTTACCACATTGCTGGAGACTTCTAGGCAAAAACTAAGTATCTTTGAACTACAGCCAGCAGTGCTACAGGCACGCTAAAGGCACTGGAAACACTACGAACAGCAGCAGTAGCTGCGATAATTTTTCAGTTTGACGGGTGCTAAATACCACTGAATTTGATTATAATTCCATTTTTGCTGTAGCTATTACCCAAAATGACCTTACAGTAAAAACATTGTAAGGAATGGCCTTAAATCAGCACTGTTCCAGTTGAACAATATATGGACAACTACTCTTCAATGGAAGAAGGCCCCCATATAAGCAAAAAGGAAGCATGCACCTACTACAGTATTGCAAAAGAGTGTTGGGATCTATCACCGAGGCTCCTCCTATCCCAAAGGGTGTTACCATTTTCTCCTATCTCATTTCCTCTGTAAATATTCCTTTGCAGACATGTTAGTATTTAGGTTAATACAAAACAATGCTCAATGTAAAGCTTACTTAACTCTTACTGTAAACACTCCAATAAGTCACAGAACAAGAGAATAGTTTTACTACTCACTGTGGCACTATTCTTTTTCAGTCAAATTTCAGAGATGACAGTCAGCACCAAGGAAATTAAAAGCATGTTTTAATACAAAGTAATTGCAAACTATCTCCCAGACAACAGAAAGAAAAACTACATTTCTTAGAGCCTGGTATCTCTTAGAAGGCTTCAAAATGACAGATTGGCTATAAACTGCTATTCTCAACTCAGACTAACTTCTCCAGAGGATGCAACCTTCTGTATGCCTAAAAGCATGCAGAAAGATTAGGTCCCTACAAGTTAGACAGGTGAAGGGACATCCATCTGGATGGGAGGGAGAGAGAATACTAAGCGAGCAATTGATTAACAAAATAGTAAGATCACCAAAAAGCACATAATTTTAAGTCAGTTTATCACACTGAAGCATCTCTATGCAGGGTTTCACTAATGCCAGAATGGAAAGAATGAAAGGCATAGGAACATGAAGTCCATGTCATGCCTGTGGGTAGTCTGCACTTAGCTTGGCCAACCAAGCAACCGTAACCTGAATCTGAGCAGATCCTCTGCATTTCTTCACCTGCTTCATTTATCAATATTTGCAAGGGGTCAGCTAATATTCCACTGTTGTGTATAAATGTTTTGTTTGTATTTCATCTTCCTCTGGCCTGGGTTAGACACACTTTCAACTAACTTGGCTAATAAGCCACCTCTCTTGGCAAAGTATGGCAAGTGTGTAGAGATGGAGATGCGTGTTCCAGTAACCAACAGTAATAAGGAAAGTTCTAACGTGAAGCAGACTTGAATACGGTGGAAGTTCATCACAGACAGCAACTGTACAGTGACAGTAACTAGACCTGGCATATGGAAGCAATTCAATATTGTGTTTGGGACATAGAAGAATAGTGAAGAGCATTGTTTAGGCTTCTTGACCACAATACTAGATGTCATCCACATAGTTCAGCTGTATAACATTCGTCTCCAACTCCAATCTTTTTCCTCTGTAATCACCTAAGAATTTAGCCACCCTCAACTAGTTCCATGCCAGCTCATACATTTGCCAGCATATTTGAAAAATTAGAAGCTGAAAACTCTGAGAAGTTTAACCAACATATGCTAAGAATCGGGGGGGTTGTATGAAGAAAGCTGGAACTGAATTATTGACCTCACTACCCATTTTAAAGAGACATTTCTGTTGACAATCTGATGGCTATCTGAAAACTCAAGACCTTCTACCCCATTCTGAAAATTGCTGGTTAAAATGGCTTTAATTTAAACCATTGTCCCAAACATACTTGCCTCTTGTATATTTCTACCACTCACAGAAGTTTGATCTATATTTATAAATCAGAGTCAACGTGGGTCATTTTAAACATCCTTTAAAAAGCAGTTTTAATTTCCCATCTGTCTTGTGAACTTTATCACTGAAGAATTACATTGCTATAATGCACTTTATGTCTCATGTCTAAAAAATAAGCACAGAAGTACATAACTATATTTCATTCAAAAGCAATATTAATTACTTTGACTACATAAAACATACTCTACCATGAATGGACTCATATTCATATTGTACACAATTGTTTGTCTCCAAAGAGATGGTAGTGACTCAGCGTTTTGCCAGTGTGGTTATGAATATACCGTTAATTTAATAAAAGACCATATAAGTAGTTATCAATGAAATGTGCGCACTCAAACTCGGACACAAAGGCACGCAAAACATCTCCAGTCCTAGTCCAGGTTTGTGATTTTTGCACAGTCATCAAACCAAATCTTAATCTTTTCACAGAGACATTGTTTTCTCTTCAAAGCAGGACACAATTCAAAGCACCTCCTATAATAAATAGAGCAGCTTTTCAAATCCCTCAGCATAGATTCTCCAACCAAGTTCTTCATCATTGAGATGAAACTCTCAGTGTCAAAACCAGGCAAAATACTACTCAAGAAAACCATGAAAGTACTGATCAAATATGCGATGCAAATTAACCAAGAGACGGAGAACACCTCTAGTCTCCCTCATTTGTTTTTGCTTGGGGTTTTTTTTCAGTTATTTCAGCCTTGTATAACAGCATTGGATAACATTTTAGAAATATTCAAACAAAGATCAAAAGATAGAATAGCCTGTCTTACATTCTGTGACTGAAAGCAGGAAGTGATTCTACACCTAATACACCTTTAGTATCTCCAAATGTAAAAACTTCTGCCCATACAGTTAAATATAGAGCAGAAACAGCGTGAGGATATGTATGCATGCCTGATATTAAACAAGGATATTGAGATTCTCCAAATGGTTTGAAAGTACAAAGTATTGTGATGGAAAAGGTAGTCAGGATCAGAAAACAGGAGACAAGATGCCCTGGCCAAGGTGAAAAGAAGTATGTTATTGAAGCATACTCAGAGTCTGCTTGAGAGCCAGACATATATCACTTGAAATAACAAGGAATTTTGCGAAGTCAAGAGTGAGAATTCAGGCTAGAGAAAGCTACTCCCAATAAAAGTGTGACGATAGCCTGAGAAGTAATTATAGAATTTACACTTCCCTGGCTCAGAAACACTTTTTAAGCACTCACAGATGTGACGTTTATTATGTTTGACATAATTATGAGATCAGATAACATAAACCCACATTAGTTGCCAGTTAAAACATTGTCTTTTGGTTGCTGGCAGCCCCATGTCAGAGAGCACAAAGAACTATTCTATAGTGCTACCAGAATAACAGCTCCCACCACACTGAAACTCACCCAAGCCAATTGCTCCCTGATCCCCCTACCTCAAGAATCAAATATTCATGTGTTCAGATACCATCTGTCCCTGAGCCCTTTCCTAATTTTTAACTATCTAATCAATTACCTGATATAAACGACCGTAAGTGATCTGCCCCCAAGCTAATGAAGTGTTTGACAACACTGACACCAAGTGACAGAATTCAGAAAAAAATTAAAACAAAAACCCCACGCACAGAATGTTAGGGCATTTCACAACTGTGCTCTGAAAGAGGCAAAGTGGTATTTTACAAAGAACACAAAACAGAAGTGAAGACCTATTATGAAAGCTGACATGCATAAGTCACAGAAGTCATGCAAAAGCATGTCTAACATTAAATACACATTAAAAATTTGTTTTAACCTTGATCTTGCAAGCACAAGTCAAAGACTGCACACATTTCAGAGTTTTATGCAATCTAGCCTTGTAAATTCACTTCTAAAGGAGAAACAAATGAGTCGTTTGTATACACAGTCAATACTTGATTCCATTAACTTATGTGGATTTAGTTCATTTTTCAAGTCAAAAAATCCAAGTGGTACTTTTACACCTTTTACTTAAAAAACATTATGTGTTAACGCAAACTTTAGTAATCCGCTAAGTCTCACTTACTTGCTTTACCTATCTGTCGAGAAATCACAAATCATGCAGTCCAATATCATATGCATTAAATAGAGTTGTCACTCCTCCTAGTGGCTTACATAATGACATTACAGAATGCATAAAACCCTACTGACTCTGTCAAACCCATCAGTTCTACCACCCACCATGTTCATGCCCAGTATTCTATGTCTCGCCTCCAAGCTTTCATGTTCTTACCTGCTGACGTTTGTATGCTAAATAATCAAGATTCTCCAGATCTTTTCGAAACTTCTGGTAGGTTGTCTGTAAATCAGATTTACTGGATACATTTCTTAAAGATTCAAGCGTTCTTTGAAACTGTGATGGTAAAAAAACAAGCAAAAACAAAAAATACTAAATACCATCATTCACACAGTTGCTGTATTTTTTTCCATACTAAGATTTTATTCTAGTAAAAACTAGTATTATGAAACTGTGGCCTCTCTTGAGCATACCACCTTCTGACATTCTTACAATTTTGTTTTGAAATCAGTCCCTTAATTCAAACCACAGTATATATGCCCTGTTTAAATTCAATCCTCTAACTTCATAGGTCAGGCTTGTATAAGACAAAACACTAGCAATCAACACAACTTCTAAAGGTTATTTCTTTTGCTATGCCATGTTACTGGATTAAATATATTAATATAATTTTTAATTGTTTTTCAACTAATAAAAGCATATGCAACATTATACATGCCATGAACTCCTCGTTCTATCAGGCATAACAGTAGCTCTTATATAAAACAAGATACTCCTTATCAAGTTAATTTACTTAAAAGTAATTTGCAAGACTGGATACTCACCTTAGGCAACGTGCTCACATTCTCTACAAAAGCTGTGGTAACCTTAACTACACTTTGTTACAGACATTACTTATAGATTACTTATAGATTTAAAACTTCTTTCATGTGTACATATTATTAAAAATAGTACTGGTATTTTTCAAAGAGATTAACAATACCAACCCAGCTGTGGGGAACTGTAAGAGAAAGGCTAAGATTTGTGCAAAAGGAGAACAGGAGCTACAGTTTCCTCACTACCTTTGGGGAAATCATGAAACATCTCCTCTGACTTTCCCTGTTTTGTCACCTGTAAATATCATTTTTCACCTCACAAGTACGTGACAGCTGTAAAGCTGTAAGTGATTTAGAAATAGTTTGTTGCTGCAGTGATTACCACCAGAAGCAAGTCTGTAAATGCTTATTTACACTGACATAATTAGGAAGAACTATATCTTCTAAACCCACCCAAAATCTTGATTTATCTTACTACAGTTACAGGTCCTGTAGATGAAAAACAAGCACTTCAGCAGTAACTACAGTGCACATTTCTCTATAATCTTGCTAAAACTGGTCACTGAATTAGAAAAATTAACCACAGAAGAGAAAAAAAAAAAAAAACTCTACTCATCTTCAGTCCTTCTTTATAAAGCTGATAACAGAATTGACAGCCAGCATTGACCATGGATGCAGACTGCTCCACAGTGTGACTCCTGTGGGCATTGCATACACTGCTAAACAGCCACTAGGTAATTCCTCTTTGGGGATAACAAGCAGCTGCAGTGGATTTCTGTTGATGAGTCACAACATCCTGGAATCTTCAGGCAAATTAGCACTTCTCATTTCCCCTGTTGCAGCCTTTATTTCAGTCTCATCTCTCTTATAATCAAGAAGTAAGGGAAAGCACTGTTTAAATCTATTTGTAATATACCTTACTGTACCTCATTAAGCACCACTACAGTTTAATTGGAGACTTTCTAGTTGCATTTGAAATGATTGCTACCAAAAAATTAAAGAATGCTTTCTCACCCAAAGTATACTTCACTGAATTCTGTAACAATATGGGTGGCAGAATATAAATGCTAAGACAAAACCAAAAGACTCTCTATTCTTTTCTGACTTCATTGTCTTTTACCTTTTGTAGGATCTGTTGTTTTAAGATTTCATGTCTGCTCCAGAGTTGCTCTTAAAGACCTGAATTTGTAATGCTTGCTTTCACCAGTTCCCACTCCAGAGTATCCCCATTAAGTGGAAGCAATTTAATCATGACATCTGCAACCAAGACCTGGTTACAGTTTAAGCTGACCAAAAGCTCTCCATAATGCTCTCTCTTTATAAGTGCAGAAGAAATTCCTTCTTTATATCTGTACAAGTTCATGCTACACCCTTAGTTCCAAATCACAACAATTTCTCAAGAAATTAACAAGCTGCAGCACCCTGCTATGGGATTGAGTAACACATGGAAAAGGTCTCTACTGATTTCCAAACTCACTAAGTGGACATAACGTACTTCAGTCTTTTGTTGAACTTGTTTGGTTTGGGGTTTTTTTTAAATCATCAACATATTAGACCACAATACGTAGTACAGTTGTAGAATCATCATCCTTCTCCTCCTCCTAAGGATGCATTTAATCCCAGAATTTCAATTATTCCTTTGGCAGGAACTCTACTAGCAAGCTCATGTGCTTCCTTATGTCCTCAAGCAACCCAACCATTAATAATGCATTTGGCTCTCTGGAAAGAGATTTAAGAACCAGCGTGTGAGGATCAGTAAGTACAACCCAAATGTGTAACTGTAAGGGTAATATACTTCAATAAAATAGATTAATAATGGCTGGGATACCCACTTAGAAGAAGCTTTTCTTTAGATACAGGGGAAAACCACTTTTTTAAAGATTTAACTCAAAAGTAAATAAAAAATAAACAAGCAATTTTACAAAAATATACGTATGCTCTTTTGACTGCCATCAACAAGAAATCAGAAAAATCTGCCTTGGATATACTAAGGTTATCAGAACACGTTTTGAACTTAAAACCGTATTTGGATCTTTATCATTCTGCTATCAGTGCAAACCACCAGTTTGGGGTGAATGTCCAGAAAACCTCTCTTGCTGGCACTTTTACTGTCTAGAGGTGAAAAGAAATACTAGTACTCAAGAATTTATTTTTTTTTTCCCCCATCTCACTGATAACCTGATAACCAAATGTAAATAATCATAAGAGATCCACAGAGGCTCTTTTTTCCCTGTTAATTTTTGCGAAGTACTTTGAACAGTTTCTGGAGTTGAGAAGTAGCATGCCTTCATTACTTTTGCTTTCATATTGCACAGACAACTTTATAATTTTTCAAAACAGAAGAACATTATGTTACCTTCATGAACATTACAACATTCCTTTCAAATAAAAATCCCCAAATCAACAACCGTAAAACTAGAGCCCAGCACCCTGCCACTAATACATGCAAGGTGAATAACACACTTATCCAACTGGAAACCAACACACGATGGATGTGTTAAAGTTACTGAAGCAACTTTCATGGTCCCACTTTAGGTATCTTGAATCAACAAATACCATGAAAACTCTGCAAGCGATGAAGATCCAGAATGTGGATGGACCAGAAGAGTGTTATTAATATGGCCTCTTCATAAGTATGATGCCCCTGCTTAGTATGGTGCAGTCCTGCAACCTCCTCTCAGGCAATGATCACAGTTCTACCTAACTAGTAAGCATACCTGTAAGCATAAGGGTGAAATTTCCTATGGTCTCACGGCTTATTCATTGTAATGTCATAAAAGTTGGTAAGAGCTCATACTGAACTTAAGCAGTAAAACTGTTTATAAGGGCTGAGAATCCAATGGTGTTTTTGTAAGCTCCTGATGTAGCTTTTTTTTGGTTCTTTCTCTTCTATCCATCTACCTATTTTCAGGAAACTTGGAACTTCTGGTCTTCTGACATATGTAATGGAAATAAAGGAATGAGTTCAAAGACAAGAGGCTGAGGCACAGAGTGGTTGCATAATGTTTCAACAGGAAATCATACTGAAATTTTGATACTAATTAAGTTAAACTTTACTGTGTTTGATCTTCATTCTAATTAATTTATCCAATTAAATAAAGACAAAAGTCTCTTCATGTTGTAGCTTAGTTCTGCATCTTTCTCTAAAAGATTAAGTTCATTGTTCACTGTTTAATGTAATTCAATGTTTAGCTGTTGCAAGCAAACTGATTCATAATAGGAATAAGTCATGATATCAAAGGCAGTTGCTGTCTGATTTTTAAAGTCTAGTCTAATTATGACATTTCCATAACAAGTGCAGCTGCACTTCATGGCATCCTTTACAGAATCCCAAGGAAATAGCTTCTGCACTAGACCAGTTGGAGTTTGCTTGGTCTGAGGTTTCGGTTCAAGTCAATATCTAATTTGGATCTGAAGCCCAGTCTAGGAGTTGGTATATACTACTTTTCTAAAGAGCACAAGAGTACCTTGTGTGGACAAAATTCTCTCCAAGTTTAATGGGATTCCCTTGACAAGCCTGAGAACCTCAATATCAGCCATGAAAACTAATGGCCTGTCAGCTCAACAGGAGGTCAGGTCACAAAAATATGCGATCATAAATATGCAGTGTAAAGTACTTCATTACTTACAATTCAGAGATGCGGGAGGAGACATCATTAAATATGGAGTAAAAAGTCTTATTCCTTGTAATAATCTTTCTACATAAACAGAAAGAGGTATGGAAGGCAGCAGGTGCTGCTTCTTCCGTTTGTGAATGATGCTATTTGACAAATGACATCAGCACAAACATCATTTCCCTGAGAGCCTAGCTAAGTGCTAAGGGTGACATAATCAAATGTACTTTTGCACATCATTCACTTGGTCTCTTCTGCATATTTGGTTCAGATTTAGGGCCAATGCTGCAAAAAGCCAGTCTGCTATTCAAGAATAAGGAGAAATGGCTCTTTTCTTGTTTGTCTAGAGCTGCAGAAGCGAAAGAGTATTTGTCTTTCAGAATATCAATATTATCATCTTCCACTGTGCAGGGCAGCAAAATCGCACACAACTATTCTATCCATTTGTGAAATATTTCTCTTCATATGGATTAGAAGAAGTTGAATTTAGGACAAGAAGCAAATTTTATTTTCATTCTGACATAAGGAACTCCTTCTTTAAAGAAATAGCTTCCTATTTTAATAACATACTTCTTCTTTAAAAGACTAAATTATACTAAATGTATTATTTTAAATCACCAGGATGATATGGTTGGGGAAAAACAAACAAACAAAACTCCCACATTCCAAACCTCTCTTAAATTCCAGTTAATGACCACACATACTTATGAGAAAATCGCTGCTCCCAGTATTTTGCTGTAATGGAATAGGCAATGTGCCTCTCTGAAGAGGCTCATGGAGAGTAGGTCACACATTCTTGTCCATGCAGAAAATATCAGATGATCTTGCTCTCATTTTAAGAAGGTCTGAAGACACGCATTTTGATGATAAATCAGATATGTTTTGTATGCATTTCCTCATTTTTGCCTCCTAGAGTGAATTATAAAATACATTTCTCTAGATCAGTTTGATCTGCCCATGCTTGAGACAGAAATAATTGTTGATTAGACAAGGCACTCTGCATTACACTGACTTCATTAATATACTGCCAATAAATAATCTGTCAAAAGGAACTGATTTTCCAAGGTTATTTTACCAACATAGAATTTGCCTTCCAGGATTAGTGCTCATAGAAGGAAATTGCAGAGCATCACTTCCATATTATTTTCTTATACTCAATGCACTTCACTGTTAAGTGTTACTGTAGAAACAAAACACAGTAATAACTACTCAGAAGGAAGCAATTTAGCAATGCTCTTTTTTTTCCTGTTCAAAGAGAGGCTACTGCAAAGGAGTCCCAGTCACTCACTGGAGTACGCAGGTATTTACAGAGTCTAAATAATAATTTAAAATAGGTTCCTGCTTTTCTAATACCCCGATTTCCAACTTTCCAAAAATAATTTTCAAACTTTATCACCAGACATAATACAGATTCCTCAAACTCAGCTGTACTTCTGGCAACCTCATGCGTTCCATGGTAACTTATGCTAAAAACCACGTTTGTATCATAAGTTTCACCAAGCTTTATGCTTATACCTTACTTCATTTGGAAATTATCTCACAACTTAGGTGTTGTTATGAACAAATAGTATATTAATATCTTCCATACTGTGCATGTTAAAACAAAACAGAAAAAAATCCATCTTACGGAAAGAAAGCTATGTTCATTCAACACAAGTTCTACTTCATTCACTCTCCCTCCTCTTATACCTGGGTTGTGCAAAGAGATTGTATAAAGTGAGCAAGTGAGCCCAGATAAATTTGCTTTCATCATATTTTCTCCTGGTTTGTGTAACTGACTGGTTGTTGCTTATATTCACTCTCACCATCTCAGGGATACAGATACCACTGTTGTCTAAAGGCAACTTTTCCCAGCTTAAGGAATCTTTTCATTAACCTTTTTTCTTAATTCATCATTTAAAAGTGTTTATATCTTCTTTTCCCAGGTCTGTCTACCCATTCCTACATGCACAGTTTTTAAGAGATACCAAAACTCGCTCCCTCTCTGGCAAGAGTTTTAAGAAGGCAACCTATTCCCTCCTGTTGCTTCCTCTCTCTCTTTCTTTTTTATCTTCTCTAGAATGCAGCACACGGGCATGATTTTCCTTTGCTATTGTGACCTGTGACTCTATTAAAAAGTCAGCTGCTGAGCAGTAGGGATGAAGACAACATATTTATCTGCCTTGCCACCACTAAGGATGAGGGTCTGCTCCTACTGTGCTCGAAATCACGATGACACTCTGGAAGAAATGGAAAAGATGCCCTCAAATCTACTAAGCATGCTCTGCTCATGGATAGCCCTCTGGGATACTTGTTAGGACAGGACACAGTGAAAGACAGCAGACAGGGTGCCTGCAGCAGATGCAAAACTAGGAAATTCCTGAGAAGTAGAAATTCCTGAGGGAACTGACCTGCACCTAAGTCTTAGATGTGACATTAAATACAAGTTTTCAATACACACAAAGATAACACTGAAGAATCTATTACAGACAAAAATCTGCTGAGAAGTATTGAACTAGAAATAACACCAAAAGGAAGGCTCTACACTGCAAAGAAGAAAGGACTGGATTTGTTTTCAAACCATTTCATTTAAGTGTGCTTTTAACCAAGCAGTTGTGTTTTTCTCTTGGAAACACAGCCACTATATTCCATTTGGTTCTCTTGAGCTTTGGTAAAACTGGTCTAGAAGGCTTCAGGCTTGCTCACTTCAAAGAAATTCTGGAACAGTAGTACCTGAAGCTGCCCAATTAGGGTCCCTTGAAAGCCATGTTCTGACAGGCAAGAAAAGGATAATGCTAAGACCCAAGCCAGATACTATACAAACAGAACTGCAGTGACTGGGGAGTCCATTCCTTAGCAACAGTTTGTTAGAAGAGAGTCATTAAGACTCCAGACCCTATGCCCCCAGGGCAGCCTACATTCTTTTTTGCCTTTTTTTCCATTTTTTAATGTGTTACTGCATGATACCACAGTACCACCACAGTCAGATGGCAGTGCAGTAAGCAAGTCAAATTCTAGTTTATGCATAGGTTATGTGAGTTGAAGCAAATACCCAAATCTGAAGCATAGGTAAGCCTGACACAACTTACCTCTCTTCCTGTATGCAACCACACTGTTTTGCTCCTGCTCAAAACATTTTTAATGCTGATGAATAAACTGCAGGGAAGGGAGGAACAGACAGCACTACGCCCACAGGGCCCAGGTTCACAAGTTGCTTCTTATCTGTAGCCATTCTCATTTTTTTTCCTGGCAAGAGTTTTAAATAACTCTAAGCAAGCGTTTTATAAAGATCACGCTGTCTGAGACGTTCATGAAAAATATTAAGACTGAAGCAGTAAATCTACAAGCGTGACAAGAAGGGGAAAAAGGCAGATAAAACATGTTGCCTCAGCATGATCTGAAATAGATTGGAAAAAGACAGACTGCCAATGCGCTTTGAATGAAATTCTCAGAACTTGTTACCTTCTTGCTGTTCTCTTCTGATCAATAAATTCAAGCAATTCTATTAGTCTGCTAATTCACTTAAATAATATCAAGCATTACTAACAAGAATGAATGAGGCTGATAATACAGCTCTGGATCAAAGAGTGCAACATATGAGATAGTCCTTTATCTGACTACATTTTCACAAATCAGTTTTATGATTAGAGACTTCAAACTCTAAAAATAAGTATGGAAACTCAGATACAGACAGCTATTTATTTAAACTCTTCCCTGTTTAAAGAAAAATTCAGTTGTTTAAAGAAGCAAAACTTATCAGTGTGAATGGGCTTGCAGTTTGTACTACACCATCATATTCTTATAAAGCTGTAAATTCCACAATGACTAGAAGCATACTATGACAGAACATGATTCGTCACTGAGAAGTTGTACTGGCTTCTATAGTGCATCATTTGACACACACTTTGCTGGGTGAAGATTCTATAAAATCCATAAAACAGCCAAAATTACCTCTGCTTTATTAGTGAAATTTTAGGAAAGCTAATCTCATGCACAAAAAAATATGGGGTTTGATATCTGGAGGGAAATTCCTGACAGGTTTATCAAATTCTTCCAAATAGATAGACCTGTTATTTCCAGTTTAAAAGTTGCACTTTGATATTTTTTGTGACAGAAATATTCATTGTTTTCAGAATTATACTGTTTAATGTATAGAATTTATTACATAGAAGTCAAAAGCAGTCTGAAGTTTAAGTAAAACATACAGAAAGCAATACTTATAGACCATATAAACTGGAAGGAGGTAGCTGAGGTTCAGTTTTTTTCATAGATATACTTCGAATGGCAGATCATAGAATCATAGAATGGTTAGAATTGTAAAGGATCTGAAAGATCACCTAGTTCCAACCTCCTGCCCTGGGCAGGGACACCTCCCACCAGACCAGGTTGCGCAATGCCCCATCCAGCCTGGCCTTGAACCCCTCCAGGGATGGGGCAGCCACAGCTTCTCTGGGCAACCTGGGCCAGTGTCTCACACTAAATTTCTTCTTGAGATCTAATATAAATCTCTCCTCTTTCAGTTTAAATGTGTGATGTGACAGATGTGACAGGTACCACTAGACAAAGCTTTAGATGACAGCTATTCACATTGTCATTTTTTCCTTTCTATTTTTTTTTCTATTTTAATTCACGAATTAGAGAGGAAATTAAAGTTTAATGATCCAGACTTTGTTCTGTCAGTAAAATTACATATGGTTTCAAATGTTTTGAATGTTAGTGTTGGCATTAACCAGCTTTAGTAAGTGAGCAAGACTAAAAACTTTCTGTACTCTTTGATAAATAGGTTTGAAAAATATTAGGTACCTAAATAGATACTTCCCCATGAAAGACTTGTGTATTGAGTGAGATCTGATTCTTTGATGACACTGGACTACTTTCTTTCATTTTATGCACACAAACAAAATGTTTCTTGGTTAAGATCTTCATGGCATTTATTCTACTGTTACTTTTTTTCTTTTTAAATTTTTAAAGTTAATTTTGGCCCAGTCTTTTAAATTTCTTTATTTTATTATATGACAATTATTGAGCTCAGTTATGGAAGTAAAAGGCAATGAAATTTTTAATCTCTTAAATGATTATTAATAGCTGTAACGTCCATGTCTTTATGAAGAAGAGGGTAGAAGTATTAAAATTTTAGAACAAGTTCAAAGAAAAATTATTAATTACTTTTCAAGAGAGATTATTTTCAAATCATATGAGCATGCAAACATTGAGAATATTAAAGCTGATAGAGCAAAGACAAGCTCTACTTTCCGTGCTGCAGCCACTGTGAGAATACATCTTTTTGTTGGAGCAAGTTCACACTGAAGACAAACTAAATTCCTAAGGGAGTTTTAAAATATAATAATTAAAGTTAAGGACTTTGAAAAGAGCAGACTTGAGACTCATTAAAATATTTAATTGCATTTAAATATGACTCAGTTATGCATGACCAAAACTTGTAATAAACTGAAGGGGATATTCAGTAGCATATGTTGAAATAACTCTATCTTCTATGTCAATTTCCTAATTAGATGCCAACATAAAAAGACACCATTGCAGCTAATACCACCGCCGGTGAGTTCAACAGCCAGGGCAGAGACTAAATATATGTGGAAGATGTACCACCTTCCTCCAAGGACTGGGGCGAACCTTTTTACATAGACATTTTGGAGAGTGTTATGCCACACTAACTTTTTCTAAGAGTTAATCGAAGAATTCAATTCTCACTACTACTACGAGAAATAAATTCAAGTATGGAAGAAGAAAAAGTAACTGCACTCTTTGCAGTTTTTCATGAATGATAATTTGCATTCTTCTATGGTTTTCAATTATTGTTAGTTTTCTTTTTCAAAAGGAAATCATGAAGTGAATTATATGGTTGCTCAGAAATATTGAAACTCTAGGGAAAAAAACTACCCAATTTTAGTTCTCTCATGTAAATACTGAAAACCTTTTAGGAGGGTACATCTAAGATTATGAAAATATGTATGGAAAAATGTAATAGGCTACCAATGAAAGACATCATAATTTATGAAAATTTTCCACCAACATACAAAAGTTGTAGGCAAATCCTCTTACAGCTGACAAATATCATACAAGTGTAATGACATAGAAGCTTCTGCAAGTCCGTGTTCATTTAGCCTGTATTGCATCTCCAACAACTTTCAATGTTTCAAACACAACACTGAAACTCACACAACATTGTTCTATTATGAAATACCGTTCCTCCTCTGGGAGCTAAATTTTCATTTCCCCATCCTCATGTAACTTAACTTGTTTCAAAACAGTTCCCTTTAAGTCAGTGGGTCCTCTTGTAGAATGAGGCATTATTAGAGGTGGCACTGATTAATCATCTCTGCCCTGAAACACCGCCAAATCGATACAACTTTGAACTTTTATCAGTCTGTCACGTTACTGAAGATGTCTGGTGGGGGAAACAGAGCCAGAACAATCCCCTGCTCCTCCCAGCAAGACGCACACTGGATCAAATGGAGTAAGCAGCCAGAGAAGAAACAGTAAACACATTTTTTGGTCAGACACATGATGCTGGTAAGATTACAATCACACTGTTCAAAAAAGGGAGGAAGCCTGCACACATGGGACACTATGCCTGACATTAAAGGAATTCAAGTTTATGTAGACATGAAAGTATTTTGATGTTGAATAACAGAAGCGTGAACATTTTGCCAAATATCACCCCCTGGTTAGTTTTATATGGGAATAGAAGAATGATCCCTTCTGTACAGTCAGGTTGGAAAAAAAAAGATGACCCAAAACATAGCACTACTGTGATACTTCCAAAATACATTATTCCCTTGAGTGAAAAAATTAAGTGGCTTTTAGAGACTATTTTCTCCTGCACAATTTTAAAATCTTTGCCAACATTAGGATTTCCTAGTCTTCTGTCCACAGTATACAAATATATAGCTGGAGCTGGGGAGTTGCTGGAGGCCTCTCTCACACATCTTCGCTCTCTCCTTTTAGCTGATCTCTCACTAACTGACTTGAATACAGAGATAGACCCTTACCTACTCAGATCTTTCCCTCTATAAACATCCACATAAAAATCCACCTTTAAGATTTGCTACAAATAAATTATTCCCTAGTATTGCCACAAACATAAAGAAGGTTTCATGCATAAAAAGCTACGAGTACAATTCAAGTAAGAAAATAGGAAATAAGAAATAAAAATAAGTTAAAATATTAATTTATGGATAACCACCTGCTTGCCCAGGCTAATTATGTTGAGTTAGAAGACTTTTTTTAATCCTTGATTCATTCTACAAATCTCATCTGGAATCTACACTTTTACCAATTGCCAAGGTGTTATGTGCATGGGATTCTCAAGCACAAAAACAATTTTCAATGTAGAAAGAACCATCAGCAGACACTTCTATGACTAGAGGGAGTCTGAGTTAAATCAAATTCTACTCACCACAGTTAAATGTTCCAGTAAGTATGCCACATCAACCATGTCCGCTAGAATTAGAAGCCTTGTGACAGCTGTAAGCAGAGATCGTGCTGCTTGGACAACAGCCTGCCTCTTAGGCAGATAGCAGGGATCACTGGTAAATGCCTCTGCTGATATCTTTAAGGCTTGACCTGCAAAATGAAGACATAGATTGTCTTTGGCTATATCACAACACTCAGGGTAAAAAAAAATAGTTAAAACTCAATCAGTTATTTGGCAAGTCACAAGTATTGCTAATAAATTTGAGATCTCTTTGTTGCCCAAATGCCTTGAAATGAAGGTCAATTATTACAGATCATGCAGAATGTTCCACATCTTCAATGATGGTCTCTTTCTTTTCACCTAAATCATTTAATTCTAAAATAATTCCCTTGACAATCACACCATTACTCTTAACTGCACACAACAAGGCCAGGGGCACTATGTTAAACTTTTTTGGTGACTGCTTTTTATATTATGAAATAAATAAAATATTTCCAGTCAGAAGTGGGAATCAAATATTGTTCTTCTCATTATAAATATAAGTTAATGGAATGAAAATCTCATACACTCAAACATCTGACTCAGACATAAAATATATGAAATCTATGCAATGGAGCTAGTAACTGTGCCAGCAGGCAACAATATACTGCTCTCCAACATGAAATTTTGCAAATGAAATTTAACAAGAGCAACAATGACAAACACCCGAGTTTACTTTCAGCAGTCTGTCAGCTAGACTTACCCTAAGAAAAAAATAATGTCATTACACTCGTTTCTAAAAGCATTTCAAAGTCTATTATCACCTGAAGATCTTTGCTAGCGATGGCACAACCTTGAGAGAAGTCATTCTACACTGAATGACTCCTACCACTAGAAAATTCTTGTCACACGAGAACATACTGCTAAAATAAATGTTTGACCCTCTATATCAGCTTGGAAACCAAAGTTGGATCAAAAGTCACAGAAAAAAGGAATACTTTCTGCTATGCTAAAATTAGGAAACATCATTAGTAAAGGTAGCTATTAAAGGACTACATACATATTCATGAAGCCAGCCCTTTGTTGACAACGGCCTTAAGTATGTCCTGGATTTCAGATGCAACAGTAAAGAAAAACATGGCATTTTAAAAATTGGGCATTGCTCCAGACTTACCTCCTTTGTTTACTACGCAATGGTACTTTTACCTATATCTAAATTACCTAACTCTTTGTATAAGAATAGGTTACATTTCTCCAAGCAGTCATTTTATCGTGGAGGTTTTCTACACAGAGAGTGCAACAACACAGAGTTTTGGTTTCATTTTGTTCTGCAAATTCTGACCAAAAGTAAGGAGAGAATATTGCCAGCTGAAATAAAATTCACATTAACCTGTACAGCTTCACTCAAAGGCAAGAACTCTGGACGTGTCTCGTACATGAACGCTATTGGCAGGTCTATTTCAGAGTATCTGGTAGTAAAGTTAAAAATAAAGTCAAAAGATAAAGTCATACAAAGAGTTGTGCTACCTGAACCAAGTATGTGGGTTTTGTATAAGTTTTGGAGTCTTCAAATGAAGATGCATGCATCACTACAGGCTTAGGGAAGTGTGGCTGGAGAGCTCCCTGGCAGAAAAGGACCT
>VXBJ01000749.1:255207-314587 GCA_013400055.1 Nycticryphes semicollaris | reverse complement strand
ATGATCCCAAGGGTCTCTTCCAACCTGAATGATTCTGTGATTCTATGAAAACAAAAACTAGGCAACAAGGTTTGTACAAAATACAGTAATCAGTAATTAATGCATATTGATAGAAATACATACAAACATAAAGGATTTCCTGTAGTTACACAGATACAGATTTCTATGTACTCCCTCGGTCAAAATTGAATGGGAATTATTCAAGTGCATCGGAGTTTGCCAGACTGGTTCTGTATGTGACTTCATGTTGTGGTCGCCCAGATGGCAACTAGGATGATGCAAAAGTTCACTCCCCGCTACACACATTCCACTACCACCACCCCCCAAGTAAGGTACAAAGAAGAAGGAGGGATGAAAAAAAGAACAAACCAACACAAACACTCATGGGTTGATATAAAGGCAGTTCAACAGAAGAGATAATAAATTATAATAATGGTAAAAGAATATGCAAAATAAAGTGATGCAATACAATTGCTTTCGACACCCGATGATCAAATGCCTAGCCCATCACAAGCAGCGATCACAGATTCTCGCTCCCCAGCCAACCCTCATTTATATACAATTATATACTTAAGCCAGTTTGTCCAGTCTATGCTTCTGCTCCACTTCTATGGGAAGCTGAAAAAGTCCTTGACTTACTATAAGCCTTACTTAGCCACAACTGAAGCGTGTATTATCAACATTCTTCTCATACTAAATTCAAAACACAGCAGCTACTAGGAAGAAAATCAACTCTATTCCAGCTGAAACCAGGACACTTAATTTCTTAAGATTCAGAGAAAAAACAAGATTTACTGCTCTTACTAGAAACTACATTTGAGAAAAATACTGAGCAAATGCTATAGAAATAAACCTGCCAACTACTACAGAGTCACCATTCCACCACCTGAGACAGCACTGGACCGATACTCAGAACACTGAATACTTCCAACATGCTGAAACCCTCCCATGTGCCAGGAACACCTGTTCTTAAACCTGCCTGGCTTTCTCTTGGATTTGTTGAAGTCTTTGTGCAAATCATGTATCTTAAATACATGCTTAGCTAACACCATAAATAAAAATCACACTAATTTGAGCTGATTCTAGCACCTACTACATCACAAAACAGTGAAACTAAAAAATACCAACTTCTTATGCTTAGAACAGCAAATTAGATCTTTTCTCTAGTAGTTGGTGAGATAATACACCACAGCTGAGCGCATCACAACAAACAGAACTACAGGAAATAAAAATAAAATATTAATCAGAACAACCAATTTTATTCCCCATCAGCGATGGACAGAAACACCTCACCAGATGAGTACTGTTTTCAGTACTAGAAGTTCTAAAGCACTGATTTAAGCCCAGTAATATGAGGCAGGGGGAAGTACACAGAGACAGAAAATCATGCTTACTTGCAGACACATCTTTAGATGTATTTTTGAAGGTGAGTACTACAACAAGTTAATAAATTAATAGCAATTTGGGAAATTTTAGTAGGAATAAAATCCTAACTAAGAAAATTCATTGGGTCTTAATAAGAACATGGAAAATGCAGTGCATACACACTATCATAAAACTAAAATCCTTGCCCTTTCATTTATCTTATGACTTCTAATAGGAAGAAAACTTTCTGGATTTATGAGAACAAGCCGTGTCAGTGAATAACAAAAACTGCCTCCATTTTATTTTCATACTATGTAATTACCATCTGTCTGTCCTACCAATTATTGAGCTGGAATATCTTAAATTTGACATACTATCTTTCAGGCTATAAAAGTACAAGTTAACATCAGACGGGGTTTTATGTATGTGGAATGTGTACACTGTGGTATGAATTCAGACCACTATAACTGCCAGATCCTGGAAAGCATTTGCACAAAACCAGGAACCTGGTACACACAATGTCTTAATATGACAAGAAAGCAATCAATTTTTTTTCTGCAATTAAGATGTATGATGTAGAGCTGTCCACTTTGGTCCAACAGGATTCTTCTTCACAAATACTGACTAAAGCGTCACAAAGATGTTATTTCCTGAGCCACTAAAATTAACATCATCACTGCTTGACTGGTCACCTGGTAACTCAAACTTTAACCAATTCCAATTTATTTATTTTTTTTTTTACATAGATGAAGATATTCAAAGCTAGCTAACTACTTTTCCATTAAAACAGGAAGTCAGGAAAGGGAACATTTTATTTCACTGTGAGAGTGACTTAGCAGTGGCACAGGCCAACTAGGAAGGCTGTGGAATCTCCATGCTTGGAGGTATTCAAAAGCTGACTCAACATGCTCCTGGGCAGACTGCTGGCCCTGCCTTAGCCAGGGGTTTGGACCAGATGACCTCCCTGGTCCCTTCAAACCTCAACCATTCTATGATTCTGTGAGAGTGTGTGAGCAAAGACAAGACAGAAGGGTCCAACCCCTTAGAAATAAGTTGGACATAAGATGAGATGGCCAGATGAATAAGTATAAAATCATGACCCTAAAACAGAGCAATGAGATGCAGCCCAGGCAGGTAGGAGCCACGAGCACAAGCAGCAGAAAATGACAGCTCCAACAACGTGATGTTATAAATTTCTCACAATGCAGCAGATGGCATGACAGTTTGATGCAATTTCATCCATTTTATTGTAATTCCCATCGAGTGGATATTCTTCCATAATTACATTTGTCACAAACAATGAAGCATGAAAGACAGTGCCCGTATAGTGGTACAAATAGGAAAGCGGAAAGATAGGAGTATTCACAGCTTTCAACTACTTTAGATATTCAAATGCAAAGCAATTCAAAGAACCGTGGTCTGGCTATATCATAGCTACATAATCTTTGGAAGCCTGATATTTCTAAGATTCCATTCAGCACACACAGATAGATGACTCATAAGCAAATGGTGTTACTACCATTAGCTGATCAGTTACTGACTACTTATGTGTGTACTTACAAAAAATCTATGCTTGAGCACAAAGAAAAATAAAAAACCAGGAACAGGTAATTTTTAAAAAAGTTAGAGGATGCATGCACTTTATCCAGCACCAAAAATATCCAAAAACTTACATCAAGATTCCTTTAAAAACAAGTCAACTGTAAGACTCTTGGCAAATTTGCTGTTAGCAAATAGCTGACAAAAGGTACACACTTCTACTGGGCTGCCAGCCGATGGCAGACAATCTGTCTATACAGATACTTGCAGTAATATCACTAACAGCAGTCAGTGAGCACCCCTCAGAGACAGTGCTCAACATCACACTTGGGCAACAGCTAAATGTTCTTTATTCGTAGACTAACAGAATTATGCTTTCTTGATTTATTTCTTTGAATACATTTTCTTTCTCCTACTAAATCCTAAGCATCACATTTCTCTCCCTTCTATTTGTTTTTACATCTGGCTTTCTCCTCTCATTTTTTATTTTTAACTGCAGCAGTGTGAGTTCCGCATGGAATGCAGTTAATTTTATTCCATTCTTGTGTCCTCCCACATGGAGGTATTGTTGCCAAGACAGTCCTGTCACCCACTTCTGTGAACTGCACCTTTAAAGGCTGATGGATTTACAGTTCCAGAGAAACTAAGTTCTCAAAGGGAGCCCATTGACCAAGGGAGGGAGGAAGGTACCAGGTATAGTAAAAAGAGAGGATTTCAATCTTTCTGGTCTCAAGCTTCAAGAAAACAAAACAAAAAAAATCAACAGTTTACACTGATAACACAAAACTTATAAAGTCTGATTTACCCTAGTATTGGCAACCAATATTTAACAGGTTCCAGTGGCATGAACTAACACCTAAACAGAATCAGTACCAGAGGTTAGGAGTCAATGTCACATCAGAACCACAAAGCAGCTTACCCTTTATGAAAACAAGAGCTTAAGCAATATTAGTCACTAGTATAATCACCTGTTCGGCTCCCAGAAATCTGCTACAGCAAATAAAGGATTCTGCTTTAGCCATCCAGAAGTGGCACTATCAGTGTCAGAACGATACCTTCTGCGTGTTCCCACTATTCACCACTACAATAAGTCAGATGCTCACAACGGCTTTCTGTACACATTACAGGACATTTTTCTCCTGCCACACACTCTCTTACCCAGCTCAGATACCACTGTATTCTGTTGCATTGCAATTATTTCACTGCTACATATCAGGAAGTTCCACTTCCACATCATACAGTTCTTTCTAATGTGTAATCAGAGCCACCACACACCCCCTTCATGCCTTACACCCATCTCTTCATTCTCCTTTTCCCACTCAGGGACACTTGATCCAGTGATGGTGAAATCAGAAGATTTTCTACAGTCAATTTGTTTTTGCTTTGATGAAAAGGGTGTACAGCACAGACTATTTTGAGCCACTTATATCCACAATACCTAAATTCTGTCTCTCAGAATTAAAGTCCCTTAGATGCAGAGCATACGCATGTATCTCTTAATGTCAAATGAGAAAGCTAAGCTTATTTTTACCATTTGCAGGGTGGGGAGAAACAAATAAGAATATAGCATAATACAAGAGATCACTGTCCCATTCTTAGTAAAGATCCTTACATTTCATTCTCCATTTCTTGACAGTGAATGCTACTTTCTTCCATGCCAGCAAAATCTTGCCTCTCCTGTTCAATGTCAAAAGACATTAAATATGGACATTTTAAATACCAAATTATTTTTTTTCTGATTTCCTTCTAAAGAGTAAATGCAGGCTCAAAATGTAATTGCAGCAAGTAACTTGTTTCCAGTTCACTGTTATGTGCGATGAAAGGCTTATCTAGGAACATTCTCGGGCATGATAACAGCTAAATGCATGAAACATTATCATTGCAATAGATAGAAACAGCACCGACAACAACTGTTGTGTTTCTGACCGTATATAGTCAGTAAGCAATGGCAATAAATACCAAACATTTTAGCTATGTACAGCTGTACAGCTGTTTGAAAACTACATGTAATCACAACTTGATGTAAAAAAAAAATAAATTATCCAAAGTACAATGCTTGACTTTTAATGCAAATTCCTAAAAGAATGTTTCCCTACACAAACTACATCACTGTTTTGTCTTGTATATCAGAATAAGGACATTAATTATAGTCTGACGTTTAGTATCAGAAGCATTCACAGTGGAACAATGCTTCTTATTCCTTTGTATAGGAGTCAGTTATGTTACTGTTGATTCACAGCACATTATGAGTCAGGAAGCAATTTTTTTTAAATGCTGTATACATGAAATCTGGCAGTGAGAATTTTTCAAAATACTTATATTTGGGTTTGTTACACTATTTAAGAATAAAAAGTACCCTTTAACAAAGCTTCACCAACCAGCTTAACAAGAAAACATGGCAGTTCTTCAGTTACTAAGCTAGTGGATTTCTGGGTGATGCACATCATCCACCACCCACAGGCCTACCTGATGACTCATTGAGTAGATTTCCAGAAGAATGTGAACCAAGATGTGGATAGACATAGGAATTAAAAAGTACTTTTTGAGAGCAAACTCAAAGAAAAAACATTATTCCCTTTATTCCCCAAAACATTATTATGAACAAGATTATCAACAGCAGCTTGAAAGAAGTCTATCACTCCTCTAAAAGGAACCCCTATTAATGAGCTCCAGAAGTAACGAAAGTGTAATTTTCACACTGGTGATTGAAATTCAAAAGAAATAAGTATCTAATTCTCATGTTATTGTCTTCAACTCAACAAGCTCAGTGAATGACACAAGCCAAAATGTGAGAAGAGGTAAGAGAATATTTATTCTTTCCAGATGATGGTGTGCAACTCTGGGACTGATCACATTGAGTGAAATTATATAGAGCATTCCTTCAAAATTCCACTGCACATTAAATACAAGCTGTGGCCACATGTAAAAATTCATAATTTATTTAAGAGCATATTAATAAAATACCTGCCAGTCATGACAGAAATATATGCCCACAGAAAATTAAATACTTTATGCTATGACACACATGGCAGGTGACTGCATGCATGCACAGTTTACAACCCACATCCTTTCAACAACCTTCAAGAAAATAACATGAGGCATTGAACAGCAGCAGAATGTGACTCGAATAACAGGCAATAAAGTAATATATGATGTGGCAAACCACAAATTAAAAATAATACACAGTTGCAAAGAACTAAAAATATCTGCAAAAATTAACATACTGCTATTTATTTTACAATTGTTCACTAACTCCTTAAAATTAACCTGTGTGGTTTGGCAAATCCTTGGAGGAAGACGGGCTGTGAATACTCAATTTGTCATTGCATAACGATAGGTGATAACATGGACTTAACTTTCTTTTAAAATGTATGAGGTGTATATAATCTACTTTATGTATTATTTATTTCTGTAGTTATCTCTGGTCTTGGCTGAGAATCAATAAATAAATTGAAAATGTGAAATATTTTTATATTACCTACGTATAAAAATCAATATAAACCTACATATTTTATTCTTGTCTTGTGTTATCTGCCTTGAATTGATGAGCTAACATTTTAAGAGTACTCCAAAATTAATTATTTTTTTAAAAGCCTCAGCTGATCAGTGTGACAGATAACAATGATATTTGCTGGTCATAATGTTTCTAATCACAAAGGACCTTAAGGTACCTCAGACACTATACGCAGATATCAAACTCTCAAATGCAGCCATCTCTGGATCCATAGGAAGCCAATAGCTAGTAAGCACTACCCTGAACAACAGCAGAGACTGAGAAAGTGGCCCAGCTGCACAGAGGAAGGCAAAATAAAATATTTAAAAAACCATAATCTTCATTAAGTTGCAACTGTAGTGAGAGCAGGGTGACATAAAGACCCGCTTTAAATGGTTAACACAGAATCCTTCAGGCACAAGTTGTCACATGGCTTAAGAACATAGACCACACTGCTCAGCAGTGAAAAGGCAACTGAAGCCCACTTTGCCCCTAGATAAAACCAAGGCTAGTTGCTAGCTCATTCAATAACATGGCCTGACAAGAACTTTTTGATACAGACCATTGTTCTTTGCTTGTCTGCTCCGACTTGTTCGGGAAAGCTTTCATTAGGCTCTCTTAATCTGATTCCAGGCAACCCTCAGGAACCATCTGTTTACAAAATTCACAGAGCACTAATAAAAGAACATAATTCTCAAATGACCAGGCACTAAAAGCATTACTTTTCTGTCCCTGTTTTCCTCTGAAAGCTTCTCAATCAGTTTTCAAGGTGGATTTCTGCAGAAAGACATTTTGGGTGTCTGTCATCCAGCTTATTGCTATTTGACCCCGACCTTCATATTCACTCAAAAGGCGTTGATTATCCATGGAGAGAGTAAAAACCAACAAAGACGTTGAAAGAAAGTGGCTCAGAGTTCTGAGCAGATCACAAAACTTAGTCCTACTCCAGGAGCCTAGTTGGAAATAGGGAGATAAGTCATGAGAAAACAGAATATAGCAAAACTCAGCAAAGATGAGCTGCTGTATCACAAGGGGATGACTCTTACAGTAAGTCAAAGAATCCACCTTCCTTCTACTGAAGTCTCAAAACAGGACTGCCACAGCTTACAAAATTAAGTCCTTACTACTGCACAAAAGAGGGAAAATTTCCGTTTTCAAATTTTTAACTAAAAGTCCTTAATTCTTTTCAAGAACAGCATTAAAGCATGCATTAACTTCAATCTATGCTTACCAGCCACTAAAATGAAAAAATGGCATTCCATCTTCATTGGAAAAAAAACCCACTACAACAAAACTTCCACTGATATAAGTTTTTTTTCATAATGGAGCACGGCTTGCACAATTTACCTCCTTAAAAGGGGTATCTGAGAACATATAATTAGACAACAAAGTTCAGACGTGCACATCAAAACATATTTCTAATAGCTTCATGTTGACACCAGTGTTATATGGTTAAACTAATTCGTGTCTCAATTATTTGTCAGATACTTACTCTCTTTCTGGACATCAGCAAGTGCTGCATGAAGTTCCTCTTTAAACACAATTGCTTCCTTTGCAATTTTTTCCCCTTTGTCCAAGAGATTCCAAGTGGCTTCTTCCACGGAAGCCAGCAAGACACGAGCTCTTTTGGAACGGCCCTTTTTCTTACTGGAAGGATTCTGTGGACAGTTCACTAGTGTTGTAACCTATATTTAAAAGGAATAAGAGACAATTAATACAGTTGAGAATAAGCAGTGAGATTCCCCCACTACAGAGAGAGAGTCAAGCGCAGCATACATACTAAGAATGGGCAAAACTATTGAATCGAATTCGACAGATAATTTTACTTAATATGTCCCATCTTCCTAATTCTTCTTTCTGTATGATCAAAGCAAAGTCAATAGAAATCTCACTGTTGTATTAACTCTGATGCAAGCTCCTGACACTGTTTATTTTAAAAATGTCCTCATGAAAAAAAAAGATAAAATGAAAAAAAATTACTAGGGAAGCTTCAGCCAAGGCAGGAATTATAATCAGCGCTGAATCTTCCCATACTTCCAGCTTAAATCTTCCAAGTTATCTCAGAAGCAAATACCAAAATGAGTATAGATACATTTGAAAATGTTTCCTCTTCTTACAGAGGAGGACTGTAGTTGTCAAAAGTCAGCACCTCAAAATTCTCAGAGGGCCTCTCAACATCAAAATTGTACAACGTTTTATTCAGAATGTATGTTTATTGCATTTTTGTCCAAATTACGCTTTTGACCAATGCACTTCAACATCCATAAAGAACTTCTTTTTATATGGCATCCCACTCCACATTCCTCATCATCTGACCACAGCCTCCACATTCCAACAGAATGTTTCTAACAGACTATTCTTTAAGGCGTCGCTTGAGCTGTCACTCCAAGGACAGATCACGAAAAGATTTAAAAAGAAAGGTTTTATATAGATATTTTAAAACATATTTTATTTTCATTAAGTTCACTGATGTTCTTTAATCTTCCTTTTATCCTGTTCTCTGTGCCAGCACATGGATAGTATAATGTAAGTACAGATCTACTCTTGGAGTTCAAGGGACACATTTTATAAAATCACTTCATTTTGTTGAATGCCAATCCAATCATCAGTAATACAGTATAAGTAAAGCAAAAGATGTGGATGAATTTCTCAGGCCAGCAGGCAAACTTAGCTAATGGCTGCAGTACAGCTTGGGATGCTTGGGATTTGAGCTAGTCTATGGGAAAGGGCTCCTTTCACAGGTGCACAATGAGAAGTGCACTGGCTGGGCCCTAGCTCACCTTTAGGCCTTGTTCATGAATTCATGCACTCAAGTGCTTTTCACAGATTACTTTTTAAGGTAACTGACAACCATCCTCTGGGAAGCATTTCTATAGACACATCTTTGAAAGAAAGCCCTGACGTCTACATCATTTGCGTGGAATTTGGTGGGGAAAAGGACCACCTATTTGACATCAACTGCTTTGGTATGTCACATGCAGACAACAACATAAATAACTCTGGCTCAGATTGTTAAACAGGTCTAGGGTATTTTTCTGACTGTGGATCAAAGAAAGTGAATGAAATTATTTATTGCACACAAATCAGCCAGCTGGTAGAGAATGCACTGGGAATAAGAATCTTAATATCTTTTATTTTCATAAGCGCTATAACATTATTTCTAGAGCAATTAATGCAGTTTCAATGATCATATTTTTTAAGAGGAGTTAAAGAGATTACAGGCCAATCTTTCCAGCAGAAAAGACATAAAATACTGTATAAAAATTAGTATCTGTCCAAAAAACTTATCAAGACATTTTTAAAATGTCTTAACTATTTAATGACCATTCCCAGAAAATAATACAGTCTATTTCTCAGATTTTTACATTAGTCTCCTTTGTATGTAAATTACTATTGTACGTACTGTTCATTCATATGTTTTGGAGGAGGAGGAAACAAAACAAATGGAAAAATATGAAAAAATAATCATTTCTGCAAGTGAAAACTCTTGACTGTAAGACCCTTCATCTTCAGCATCAGTGTCAGGAAATATCAGAGGCAGCTTCCAATCTCAAATTGAAGTTAAAATTTGATAGGTACTTCTTGGCTCATGGAGATTAAGGAATACAGAAAAATTACTCTGAATTCTCTAACACAGAATGCCAATATTGAATGCAAAAATTTTATGCAGATCCTACACAGAAATAATTGAACTACACAGTAGCTAATACAGAGTGCCCTTTTTGATCCAATGTCAACATAGCTTGTACTGTAGTGGCAGAATACACAGTCAAAATGAGATCATTATAAGAAAAAAGAAAAACATAGCTCCATTAATCCTTCTCATGCCCGACTGCTTTTCCCAGTTATTAACACCTTACTGCCATGTGTAGCAGGTCTCCCAGTACTCAATGGAAATGATTCTCAAGAGGTTATTTTGTATCTCAGCGAGAATCAACAGAGCTGTGCTAGTGGCACAAGGCTGTTTTTTTAAAGTGAGATTTTTCAAGCCCATATGCCATCACAGCTGCAAAGCTGAATCACGTTGTTGTTGCCTGTTATTGCCATTATTTGTTAGGCTGAAGGGGAGGGATTTTTGGTCACAGTTATCCCAAACACAGAATTGCTAAGGAACTGTGCAACAGTTCTTCTAATGCTACATTCAGTTCCTACCAGTCTTTACATACAACCTTTTAATATTGCAGTAGTTAAGGAAACAATGTCTCGATACTTTGATTATCAAAATATTTGGGTCACCTTTGATATTAATATCAAAGTATCTCAAAGCATCAATCATAAAACATTCTTTTTTTGTTTAAAATGTAGCTCAGTACGATCCCTAGGCATGTCTGAAAAAAAGTTACCTAATGACAACAGCAGAACCTGCTGGTCACTGCTTCAAATACCAGTCAGATGTTTGAGGATAATAAAGTATTGCCCATACAAATAAACACTGATTAATCACTTTCGGTGTGCACAAAATAAAGTCCCCATACATAGAACTAAACCAAACAGTGTATGTTTTCTGTGAGAGCAAACTTCTGTCAGTGTGGATGACAAAAGAGTAAATGCCTTTCAACTTGCTTATTTGTCATCAGTGATGCAAGGGATTCTAGAACGCATGGAACAGGCTGCCCAGAGAGGTGGAGACATTCAAAACCCACCTGGACAAGTTCCCGTGCAACCTGCTTTAGGAGAACCTGCTTTGGCAGAGGAGTCGGACTAGGTGATCTCCAGAGGTGCCTTCCAACCCCATAGCATTCTGTGATTCTGTGACATGTCTATGCATTCTGTAAAATTTACCTGTCTCTTGTAGCCATAAACTATCATCATTACATCGTATAGTAAAGAGATCTAACAGACTTCAGTCTCTGAGGATGAGATAAAGCAAGAATGTATTTTCCATTACATTAATTGTTATATTTTGTGAGTAAATTTAGCCCAGGCATGACAAAAATTAGACAGTAGCTATGGGATTGAAAATGCTTTATGATCTACTGATTGCTTTACGCTAATTGCTCCATGACCAAGCACATCTCTGCTAAAAGCCCAGAATTAAAGAAAGATTCTTTGAGCATGCACTCAATGTACATCAAGGCAGCTGTCAGCTGAATGATGTCAATTTTGACAGCTATCACTCTGAGTGCGCCAGATGCATTGATAGGGAACTTCACCTAAAAGCCTTATTTCAAAACTGAAGTTTTGGAATAAAATAAAATGAAGGCCACAGACAGAGAGAACCCATTCCTGTGAAGGGGTAACTGGACCAGATTAAAGAAACTTTTTTGCAAGACTTAGGGAACAGAGTGCAGCTAGCAGTACATCCCCATGACAGTACACTTTATAAATCTGGACAATGAATTGCACTAATGCAGTTATGCCACTTCCAACATATGAGCTGCTATCTCTACACAGCCCTGCCGGGCACTATTTGAACTTACCGCCCTGGGTCAGGCCACCATTTGGGATGCAAAGAGGGATTTGCAGCGAGACTGCTGCCCCTACAGCCCCCCAAACATTGTAAGTTAGAGGCATTGTTTTACACCAAGGATGAAGAAGTTTCCAAGTCAGAGATGATTTTATACAAAACAAGGTGCCATACTGTTTTCACAGTTTCAAAGCGATCACCACTGCCAATTGCGTATTGCAGGGAAGAGAGAGTATCTAGAAAAGCCTTTTGCAAAACTACTTCCATGTAGGTTGGTTTTGCCTTAATTTTCTCCCATATTGATGCTGTTAACCTAATGATTGCTCTAACAGTTAACATAACTGGCTAGGACAACTACAGAAAAGCTCGAACACTTACACTGCCTCTTGCCTACCAGAACAAGACTATTAAACAAATAAATTAGAATATAAACCTCAAAGTTAAACTGTGTTCAAAGCACCAGCTGCCAAGTGAATTGGGCCAGAGCATAATACTGTTCATTTTCATCTGTGAATGGTCTGACTCCCTTTTGTAATCTTAGATCAGTTTTCATTTATTGCCTTTCCAGCATCTCAATCATCCTTTATTGAGTATTAGTTTTAATCCCTGCTTTCGCATTTTAAAAATGTTATCTGTTTCCTTCCCACTCAAAATGCAAGTTTCCTTTCCACAGTTCGGTTAGAAAACAAACAAAGCATTAAGGTTGAGAGAGGGAACAGATGCTAAAATCATGTCTTTGAACCAAAGCAGTTCAATTTTTAAAAGAGGCAAGCTTTTTAAAGATGAGTGAGAAGAGCTTTTAAATAAATAAATTAAAATTAAAATTAAATTACTCTCTTTGTTTTGTTCGGGAACTGTATTTCTTTGTTTTGTCAGGTTTCTTTGATCCTGCAAAACTCAGGCCAGAATTTACATTTCTTCATCTCCTCTAAAAATACCCACAAGTGTAGCAGCTTGCTTGAGCACAGTCTGACCTACTGGTATACAAGAGAAGGTTTTAAAATGCAGTCTATCAAAACATCTATTCCTACTACTCTGAAACTAATTTCATAATCCATCCACATACAATGCTCCAGCTTTACAACTTCCCACAAACCACTGAACGGTTAACTGAGGTTTTATACAGCGTCAATCACACCCAGGCAAAAATAAATAAAGGCAGGCAAAATGAATAAGAGTCAGTTCAGTTAATAACAGCTGGAAATGAAGCAATGATAGAAAGAAAAGGTTACTTGAGGAAAATATGAATTTTCCAGAAGGGACAAATGAGTAACAGAGGAAAAAATCATCAAGTCAAAACTAAGAGAAGAAATGTCGAAGATTATAATGAAAAATGAATAAAAGAATTTGGATGAGTTAGGAAGAGGCCAAAGTTCCATATACAACTTTATTTCTTAATGAGAAATTTATTTCAATGAATTAACTGATTTTTAAAAGCAACTTTTCTAGAACAGTTTTAAAGCATAATCAGTACCTCTTCGTTTTTCCAAGCTTTTAAAGCACATAAGGCAATTCTGGAATAAAAAAGGACTTTTCTGACACAGAAGTCCAAATAAACGTGAGAACCATCATACCAAATCATTTTATTGTCCTCATCTTTCATCTCTGTACTCTTCCCTCCAACCATTATGTGCTGCCTCTTTAATTATAATCTTACTGTTCCCCTGTATCTCGTCACCACCCCTTGGCAAGCCCAGGGAAACAGCAGGCAAGGGACTGGCTCCCAGGACAGAGAAGGAAAGATGTCATCAGAGCCATGTGTGTGAAAATAAGTGCATTCCTGGAATAACAACACCTGCCATGTACCTAAGTGGCTCAGTGCCGTCAAATGAAGACCTCAAGTTATACAAGAAAAAATATCTTTTTCTTTAATATCTGTCCAAGTACAGTACTGTTTCAGTCTTAATTAAAATGATTTTTTTTTTGAAAAACAGAGAAGTTGCAAATTGAAAAAAACAGAAATAATAGAAAATTTGGTAGATATGTCCTTACCTTTTTTTAATAAACTGTACATCCCCAATTCTTACATGTATATAAACAGAATTATATGTAGAGTACAGTATTCAATATGGCTTTGCTCTATTTACAAATGGTCATCCTCTCAGTATCAGTTTTGGTGTTGATTGTTAACATAACCTATCTAACAAAAAGTTACTGTCTTGTAAGAGGCATTACTTAAAGAGCTTGGAAACCTCTTAATCAACCAACTACTGAAAATACTTTATAGCCATTATACCTGATTATCCTCACAACATACTATTCTATGTACCTTAGCAACTAAAAGAAAATTCTGAATGAGGTCACACCTTTCTGTACCTACACAAACTGCAGCCAGAGCAGTGACTGCCATATAAACGCACCCTCTGGCATTAAGAAAAGAATACTAAATAAGCAGTGTGCAGCTGTGACAAGTAGTTGGAACTACAACCTCTTGGCAAAGATGAAGGACAGTGATAAGCTGGTATCTTGTGCTGTGTGTAATTGACTAATTAAACACAGGTGCCCCAGTATCTTTGTTCCAAGTACAGTAAAGAGAAAAATCAAAATCATCTGAGTTTCAAAACAGATATTCTTTCTGTTCTTTACCCTGTAGCATTGCTACAGAGGTCTTTTAGCACTGTCTTAGTTACGCACACTAAGTGAAAAATAAAGGCAGGTCCTTTCCATTGTATTAAAAATAATTTCTAATTCATAACAAGTATAAAGATAATGAGAGAATGTTTAAAACACTAAGCACTGCATATTTAACCAGTGAATACTTGAAATAGAAATGGAATAAACAGAAAAATTTATCCTAAAAAAAAAGAAAGAAACCAAACAGCCAAACAACAGTTTTAGCAACAAACCTGAAAGCGTTTTTTTAAATCCTTCAGTCCAAGTTTTCGTTAGTTGTAAGCAAAAGTACTAATACAAGTTTATGCAATACACAACAATTGCACTGTTCTTAAGTCATCTCTTCTAAAATGCAAAAGAATGCAATTCTTTTCAAAATTCAGATAAAGAAAATCACCTACATATTTCAAGGCTTTCCTTTTCCACTCTGCCCACTAATTACAATATGAAACTTTTCATGTGATGGAAGTCCATTTGCAGTGTGTTGTACATTTAAACCTCCACTAGATAATACTGTACAAGAGACTAGCTAGAACATGCAACATTTGTTATGATATACTGTGTAGCATTTGCAAAAATGGAAGTGACTAAATAAATGACCAAATCTGTAAGAAGATAGATCCTCCAGGACAGTTTCTGAGTCAAACTACAAGTACAGAAAAGCTGAGGGTATGGCTTTCATAGTAGTGTCTTTAGCCAGAGTTCTTCAGACTTACACCTCCCTCTATGGTTATCCAATATTATATTTTTCTGCGATATTAAAATACCTGAATTATCAATGGTTCCAGTAATTTCTCCACTGTAAACGTCTGGATCTGCAGATCCTGAGGATCAATTTTCAGTTTAATGTTTGGCACTTTTGATGACATTTCACCTATGTACAAAAGGAAAAAAGAAAAAGCAATAAGCAATTATTAGCCATGACTGCAAGTCTCACTGCCCTCAGTCAGAGCCCAGGGACTGCGTACTGTAGTACTGTCTTGCTTCTGTATTTTATGATTAATATGAATTTTTCTGATTCCTTATTTCTGAATTGTAAAAAATACGCAGATGCTTGCATAAACTCTAAAATAATAGATTTAAAGCATAGAGTATTCCTTCTCTTCTCTTCTGGATTTCTAAATTGACCACATACTGAAAAAATACAGAAGGATAATTGCATTAGAAGACCTTTGAACATAAGTTCTCCAGTAATCAATAAAAAGGAGCTTTAAATTCAGTAATGTAATATATAATTTTTGCTTTATCACGAAACAAAAATGTTAATGCTACATGCACAATACCTGTATTTTATTCCATGTGCCAAATTACAGTAGCCATAAAGAACAAAAATATATACAGCAGCTCTTGAAAGGCCTGGAAATTAATAGCAGGAGAAAGCAACACATTTAGTGATTTTACACCCTGTAATAACAAATATTTTCTAAGTGTCAAGACAGATTAAGTCAAGAAAGCCTATTACAGAAGTCAGTAAGATGGAATTAAAGCTAAGTAAGGTCTTTAAAGTGAATAAATCATTCATTAGCAGCTTGGTCCAAAGTCCACTGATGTTAATTTAAGAGTTTTCACTGAGTTCACTGGACTGTGGTTCAGACCTTTAGCTGCACTGAAATGTGTGTGTGCCAACAAAGAATTATAACTGTGCTTTAGTAGGAATACAACTGATTGCTGCCCCCCCCCCCCCCCCCCCCCAAAAGACATTTTAAATTTTCCAGTAGCTTAACTTCCCATAAAACATAGCTCAGTGAAGCCTTTTTAGTCAATAAAGACTTCAGCCACACAAATAATGGATATATCTGTCCTTTTTAAGCAGGACTTACTATAACCATTGCTGCTGTATAATAGAGTAATAAGGTACTGCAACTGTACAGACTAAAGAGATACTGTCACCTTTCAGTGACCCTAGCATTGATTTAATACAACACAGTAGGTTTAGGGTTTCTATAGCACATTGGGTAGAAATGGATCCAAACCACAGAATAATTATCCAAATTTCACTTGTAAGCAAAGATGATGTGACTGATAATTAAAGAATTAAGGTTAAAGGTAATTTAGGATTTTGCCATTCTTAGTCCATTCTGTCCAATGAATCAGTAGCTAGGACAGTCCCAGTTTTGAAATACCCCTGCTTAACTTAACCCTCTGTTTGAAGGGAACTGAGCCCCCTCATCATTCATTGCTTCAGAAGAAAGTGATGGCTCCTAGTCAGGAAATGGTCTGTAGCTCTTTTACTAGCTCAAATTGTTATGCATCCTCCCTCATGTGATGAAGTTGTAGGTATGCAAGCCTACAGTCCACACCTCCTTTTCACAGGGCTTCACTGCAGCTGTTACAATGTGCTTTGAGATGAATGACTCAGTATCTTCTGCTGGTTCTGTTCTACTCGATATAAAATACTTAATTACTCAGAACAAAGCAGGCTAAAAACACAGCACTAGAAGCTGGTGGTTAGGGCATGTTCCCGCAAGGCAAAATAAAGTTTCCAAACTTTGGTTAACTGACGTTTTCAGAATTTCAGACCAGGGAGAACCACAAAAGACAGAAGACATCAAAAGTCAGCAAACTCAAAATATCTACAACCACGTTCAACATAATAAATGTCCTACTGAATCAGATCAGCAGTCCATCTAGCCCAGCATGTTTGTTATGGTCAGGCTATTTAGAGAGGGCACGCAAGCCCAGCCTGTGGTTCATTCTTCTAGTACTTCTCCAGCATGCATAACTGTTTATGATAGATGCTAGAGGACAGTATCCCTACTTAACATCCATTTAAGGACATATTGTTCATGATTTTGTCAAACATTTTTGAATTTCCCCCTTAAAAAACCAACAACAATAACAACAAAAACCAACCAAAAAAACCCCCACAAATTAAAACCACAGAAATTTGTCAGGATGGTACTATTCAGTAGGTCAGTAAATCAAGAGGAAAAGCACTGGCATGAAATGGTACAAATAAACCCTGCAGGATGAGCAAAAGGAGAACTGGAAGAGAGCAATTCTGCATCATCAAGGATCAGCCTGTTACAGAGAAGCAATAGAAGCCAACCCTTCCTCATCTGATTCATTGGGAACAGAGGGACTATGAATGCTTAGTTTGGTGGTTTATCAGTCCTAGCTCTCTACTGTGCCTATCAATCCACAAACAACTGTTTTGCATTCCTCAGCTTTACATGTACCAATTTCAGAGCCTTCTAAGACACAAGAAAAGTTGCCCACACAAAAGCGGTCTAGAAAGACAGGATCGGAACTAAAGTGCTTATCTGTTTGAGTACAGTGACACCATGCATGCAATCTGACTGGTAAAAACATAGTATGTGCTGGTTCCACACACTGAGACCAACACCAGAACTTGTTTACCAAAATGCTTTCATCATTTAAATCATCTGTATGCAAGAATATTTCCTAAATGCTTACATCTGAGCAAGTAGAACTATGTTCTCCTTATCCCTCTGTATTTTAGGAAGTAACCAGAGTGTGAAACCAGATTGTACCAGGTTATACAGATTAAACATCTGAAAAACTGTCAATGAGGGCAAGTCTCTATTGTCATGCCCATTCCTTATTTCCTTAGGAGTATTCAATTGTTTACACCTTATAAGGAGAGCTTCATACCGGCAAAAAATAACGGGCAACTACCTTGGCTGAGATACTGATTTAAAGTAATTCCAACTTAATCCCTTGATCCTTCTTTTCTGCTAAGACTGGTTTTGTTGTTTCAAAGCTCAGCTTTTGTTCCTTTCAGTTTTAATTCCAATGAGATTTTTGAAAACTAACAATGACTTTCTAAGATTACAGAGTTGCACTGAGAGTAAACTAGAGGTTACACACGTTATTCACATGGCGGTAATAGCCAATTACCCCTCCATTCATTTTGGCAGTTCTTTCAACTTCATAACTTTGCAATTAACTATACACCCAAACGGTACAATAGTTTAGGTCACCATTGTCACACATCTTAATATCTCATTAACATTCAGTTTTGAAAAAGGATATCTCAAATAAAATATTTTAGGTTGTGGAGGCTCTTTGTTGGGTTTTGGGGATGAGGGATGGTTGGTTGGTTTCTGTTGTTGCATTTGTGATTGTTGGGGGTTTTTAAGCAAAGTGAATTCTTTAGGCCAAAAGCTTTATACAGCTTCTACCTGGCTGCATATTTTAGACACCATCTAGTCTTTATAGAACCATAAAATTGGAAGAAGGGGAAAAAAATTAAAAAAAAAATTTAAAAATTTTAATCAGTTCTTAATAATACGCTGTATACCTTGCAACAAACCAAGAATAAGGCAGGCTCTTTCCATCTGCTATTCAGTGGAGGAATCGCTAAGAGACAAATTCACAGTCACCCAGAGGGCTTCATACAACAACTTAAGCCACGGCAAAAGTGCAACACCGCCTGGTTTCTTTATAACATCCTTGATGAACTGAGCTCTGCAGCAAGAGCTTATTCTTACACCTCAGGCCAAAGACATGCCCGCTCTATACTCACACAAACAGGTTCTTTTTTAATGATTAATTTTATCTGTAGTGATCCTACCATTAATACCCACTGGTTATATATGGAAACTAAAAATGAAAGTAAAATCAATGTCTCAGCCATCTAGCTCTTTGGAAATACACTAAATACGTAATTATATGAAGTCTGTAAACCTCAAGAGTGAGACGTCTAGTACAAAATGCAATCTCAAAGGGACAGCAACTATTAACTGCATCATTTTATTGAACAATGAATATTCAAAAAGGCTCTGTGTCTGCAAAGTAGATTAAAATTCAAGCTTTCTTATAGCTACATCTACATAGTTATTTCCAGCAACATTTGCTATACTAGCAAGGGAGCTATCAGTAACTTGGAACAAGATTCACACCAACATTCAGACCTCCGCATGAGATCACTTGAATTCAAGACAGAAAACATTAACAGAAGATCTTTTTTAACTTATTAATATTAGGTTTCCCACAGTACTAATAACTTGCTCTGAAAGCCACCAACAACATTCACATACCTGCTCTTTTGGTTAGCTTCAGTTCCAAACTGCATTACTATTTAATGGCTTCTTAAACTGTGTCTCCCATAATAAAACAGTAGTCCATGCATTTTTGTTTGACTCTGGAAATAGCATGCCATTTCTGTGCCTACCCGTCAGCGTGCTGGTGTAGCCTCTGAACATACAGCAGAGAAGCATCCATGTTGCTGAAAAGTTGTTTCTCCTATTTACCCCTGAATTAAAAGGCCACTGAATTCAACAAGACACTATCTTCCAGCTTTACTGGGATTGCAAACCACATTATTTCACACTCTTGAAAAGACAGAAATTTTTTAGCATCTCCAATTCACTGGTTCCCTAAATCTTTTACCAACACGTCAATGAACCTACCTTTTATTCCCATTTTTTAAAAAAATAAAAATCTTCATTATATTGCTTGTTCACAAGCCTCCTAGTATATAAGTACTTCTTGAAATCCATCACCATAGTTGCAAATGCATGGTATCAATGGCACTGTGAATTTTTTTCTGGTCAAGACATAAACCAGTTGCAAGGGGACAGGTTAAGAACTGGATGGAGAGAACACTTCATGCTTCTACTGAGATTTGAAGAAATCACTAGATATTTCTTCTGCGTATACACTCATACATTAACTTTGTGCTGTCTTCCCCTGAATTACTTGATAGAAGGGAAATAAAACCTTTGCTGCTTGCAGCAAGTGCTGATCCCCATTCTCTCAGCACAACTTCCTATTTTGCAGGCCATCTACAACGATCACATCTTTTCTAAAGTTTGGCAGACAAAAACATAGCTGTAATGATGGTCACTTGCTGTTACTAGAGATCACTGTGGTCCAGAATCCTACCCCTGAACAGTCTCAAACTTGGGAAGTGTTAAAAATCCATCTCATTTTTGCAGATCAGAAAAATCTGAATCCATGTGCTGTGACTTTCCCTTTTCTGGGTATTTGTGTTGGGTTTGGTTTGGGGTTTGTTTGTGCTTTTTTTTTTTCCCCCCAGATTTTGTGGGTGTTTTTTTTTAACCTAAGCATACTGTGTAACATAACCATTTTCAGGCCCATAACTTATCAATTGAAAGTCAATTCCAAAAATGATTTTTTCTGGAAATTTCAATTATATTCTAAGGTATAAATAACCTACTTAAGGGCTCACTTGCTGATTCTAGCCTTTTAAAGGGGAAGAAAAAAAAAAAAAAAAAGGCAGCCAAAATATGAATTTAAGCTTGCAAGTCAATGCAACGAAGACTACAAAATTTTAAATAATTTTGATTATGCAACTACATATTTTTAACTAACCCGTGTTTCCTTACTGTTATTTATCGTGTTAGCTAATCAGTATTTAAGTGAGATTTTAGTTAGTTAGTTAAAAATCAAAGCAAGATTAATGGCTTTGAGCAACCTAATATAGTGGAAGGTGTCCCTGCCCATGGCAGGGGGGTTGGAACTAGATGATCATTAAGGTCCCCATAACGATTCTCTATGATTCTTATAGGTGATACAAAAATAAGCAGCCAGTAAAGATCATTCTGGGGTTTTCTCTGATATTTCCACTTAGAAAGTGAACTTCTGTCCTTATAGACCATTTTCATTAAGACTACAAATCCTGGTGCTTGCCTCAAGAATTGAGAATCATAGTCTCCTATTTTTTTTAAATGTGTCTGTCTACTCCAGTATAATATACGCTCTAATTACAGCAGGGATCTTGACTGCAAGATATTCTGGCTGCTACAACCTCATACTCATTTAAATTAACCTTTTCAGTAGGCAAGTTCAGCACTGTAGACCAGCAGCTCTTACAACACTTAGGATGTTAAGTATGTGTCACAAGATACAGTTCTGCTTCAGAAGAACCAGAAAAGCAACCACCTGCACACTCCTACCAAGTTCTACCAACTTTAAGACAATGAGAATTTTGGTTGTTCAGCAGATATGCCGAAACTGAAACTGCTGAGTCTTTTGGTGTAAGAAAAAAAGACGCAGGAGAAACAGCCAAAATTTGTATTTATCTGCAATATATAGTACCTGAAGCTTTTAAACAATCTATAAGTACACTATACACAGATAAACTAATTAGTGTCAGAAAGCAGAGCCAAAGATAATCTGCATAAATTAGAAAACGTTATCTTTAGAATCCATTTCTGCTAGATCATTAGAAAGCCAATAGCACATCACTCACCTATCCTAGAATATAAATGGTCCATATTCAGCACTAAAGCAACTGTCTATGTAATTTCCTTGTGTTAGGAACTTCAGTGCAACTGCTATGGCTCACTATTTGGCTTCTGAGGCATCTGCAAGGGACTGTCTGACAAGCTCTCCAGTGTATTTCAGGATGACTGACAGGACACAGTGGCTGCTGGAGGGGGGGCAGGGGGATGGGCATCCTTAAAGCTATATACAAGAGCACAAATATGTCAAAAAAATTTAAAGTTACAAAGCTTCTGAACAATTAGGTGACATAAAATATGTCATTACAGATACTTCTGGTGCTTATTCTTGTAATTTCACTACAGCTATTGTTTCCCCTTACATTCTGATTGTATGCCAACTTCTGCCTCATACAATGACTCAGTCTCAGACTTTCGAGCTGGACAGCAAAGGGATTCATAAGGCTCTCACACAGTAACTTGGCACCAAATTTCTTTTCTTTTTTGTTTTTTTTTTTTTCCCCTATTGTATGTTGCTCTACACTTCTGTCTGCAATACAAGAGCATGGGGGTTTTTTGCTTGAAGACCAGTTGTACTCTGTGGGCCAGGCCATGGCCTGGAATGGAGCAATACCTCTGACACCTGGGAAGGGTCTGGCCCATTTAGCACCAGGGAAAATTTATAATGCACCTCCCCAGTTATTTAAACTTCCATACAAAGCGGTCAGGTTACAATCTAACCACCCCAGATTTTATCATTTCTTATCACTAGTCACAGGAAGCATGTCTGTCAGTGCAAAGACACCACAAAAGAAAGAAAAGCTGGAGAACTGTGGAAGGTAGCAAGATTAAAATCTACTAATAACATTTATTCACTGAAGGCTACTTAATTTAAACAGGTTTTGCATTTAAGTGTAGATTTGCGGTGAAGTAACTGGAAGATAATTTGTAACGCTGAGAGCAAAAAAGAAAACAAACAGGTTTTCTTACATTCCTTTTCAACTTCCCTCTGTGCCTACTTTCTCCCTAGAGCAATTTTTTAATCCATTGGCCAACTTCAACACATCTGAAAAGCACTTGAAATTCTCAAGGACACAAGATTTGCACCAGGTTCTTCATCATACTTCTCTGTGTAAATAAAATCCTACGTCATCCCTTATAATGAATCTATCAAGGAAAAGAACACAGCATAAGCCTAGTTCTTATTGGATACCAGAAAATCTGTGTGCAAAGGAACAGGTTATGATTGACCTAATGGCATGAAAAGCTTTAATTAAGGTTTGGGGAAAAAAAAGTTTGAGATGGGGAAAGCATTACACCTGAATGGACTTGTCTCATGCAAACTTTCTGATGTCTAGTGAGATAGCAAATGAAGATTTTTTGCCAGGGTTATAATATTCAGAACATGCTATCTTTTCCTTGTTTAATAGTCATGCCTGCTTTTTCTACAGCGCATTCCATCAAAGAATGTTTTCAAGCAGAGGTCATCTTCCAATGTCATGTAAGGAAATAGAATCACAGAGAAAAAAATTATTTACTCAAGATCACACAGAATGCCAGTAGCAGAATCAGGAATAGAATTCTGGGACACAACCACCTAGTCACTAAAGCACCTTATTGACACTTTCTTTAACTGAGGCCAATGAACACAGGCCAAGAAGAGTAAAATGTTTCCAAATAAAATTTACACTATAAATCTAAAGAGCATCACTCATCTTCCATACTCATGTCAAAAGTTACCCAGATACTAGTATTTCTTATTCTTAGAAAAGTCAGCTAATACATTCTTCTCCCCTAAACACACTATCAAAATTACCGCCTTGGTTCAATGCATGTATTTCTGGCCAGTTGCGACACTGACAGATTCTAGGAGAGCAGCAGAAGTGTGAATCCTACAGCCTGACCACCTACAGAAAGAACTTTTGGCTTTGTACTAGCACGCCAGACTCTGCCTTTCAACAAAGAGCTATCCAAAGATGTGTGTTCTGGTCCTGAGCCTACAGCCACAGCAAGGAAAACGTTCTCCACTTCAGTGTAACCATGGAAACTTTTGAATCTGACAATTCTCTCACTACATTAGCAGTAAACTAAATAATTCCACTGATATCAATGAAATTCTAATGGACATGCACCATTATGGGTGACAGCAGAATCAAAGAAATCCTGCTTGGTATAGAAATGCTTTACCAATCTTACCTTCATACCACTTCTTCCAGGTATGGTTTTGAAGGTACTGGAGTTTTTGGTCTCAAAACTGCAGTTGTAATATTTAAGATATTGAAAAAGCATTTACTAAAAAAAGACCATTTACAAAAAAAAACAAGGTTGGGTTACATCAGATGGCAGCATTTCATTAAAAAAGAAAAGGTTTTCATTAATACGCTTTGGACCCAGTTCAAGTTCTTAAAGCAAAACCAGAATCTTTCCACATGAGTCTCTGTGCTATTTTCACTGCATGCACTTCGAGCACGGAACCAGGACCCCTCTCTGTTAAGTGGCACAAAGTTCATACATGGATGGCTATCCTGTGCTGGTAACAATAGGTTAAGAAGGTCTGGCTCCAAGCCCTCCCTTTTGTTATCACTTTTAAGTGTTCCTATCTCTATTCAGAACCAGAGACTTTGTTTAAATAAAGTTCAAGTTGACCTTCCACTAAAAATAGGACAAAAAAGACAACAAAAAATTCCATTATGTCCTACTAAAAGGATTTTAAATTTTATTTTCACTAAGTGTAATCCCGTTGTTTCCCCTTTTTGTTATTTGCTGAGTGTTATCTATTGCAACATTATACTATATACTATACCGTTTTGCTTGACAAATGTCTCTCTTACTCCATTGCAATGAGGTTAAAATATGTGGGTTTGTCTTCTCTTCGTAGAGCTGCTACTCTTTCCAATTGTTTTCTTGTTTCATACCCATGCATTATCCCAGGATGCTTCACTATCACATACCATTTCATACAACTATTTTCAAATTGATGGAAAGGTTTGCATTATTTGTTTTGGTCAGTGACACAAACAGAATAATTTTTCTCTGTTGTCTACAAACACACACAAAACAACTGCAAAATTAAGGGTAGCATGTGATTGATACTTCTTAAGTATATACTAAGTTTGACAAATGCATGAAAATGGTTCTCAGAAACTGCATAATTTCGGATGTTGTAAAGCAGCTGGTTAGCTAGGACCTACAAAAGCATGATCCAAAAAACAGAGGACAGAAGAACAATTTTTAAGCAAAACCATAATCCCACCATGCCATGCTGGTATACATGGACATAACTCTGACACGCAGATTAATTCTTCCAATGGGTTTCCTGATGCTGCACAGCACCCTATTTCCTCTGTCAGATAGAGGAACTCAGATAATTAGTTTGAAATCAAAACAGAAGAAAAGCCCTACTTAGTTGATACCTCATTTCTAGTGAAACAGCTTCAGCAATAAAGACTAAAAACATTCCTGTCCAAACATTTTGACCTCCACTCGCATTCCAATTCAAAGGATTTGGCTAAAGAGCAACCATAAAATAAATTTTTTAAAAATTAAAAAAAAAACCCACAACCAAAAACTACATTTAAAAAAAAAAATAAAAATAAATCAAAGAACAAGCCAAGCACCCACACCAAAACAACGAAAATTTTGTTCCAAGGTGGATTAGTTTCCCCACATCGATCTACTGATTGGGAATAGGACAGAATAGCAACAGTTGAACAATTTATGAACAGGTGCCTTTTATATTTTAAAATGAAAAATAATTGTATAAAATTACCTTGTACAGTAATTCAGTATTTTCAACACTAAGGTGGTAAATATGTTTGCGTAAACTTTCCTTACCAGGAAGTAAATCAAACTTTTAAAAATAACAGTATCCATGCAACGTTTTATCCTTCCTTTTCCAATACTTCCATGGTTTTTCATATTTGGAAAATATGCACAACTTTGGCTACTGGCTTCAAATAAGTTTATGATGATTAAAAACACTCAGAATATTTTAAAAATCGTATTTAAAAGTTCTTTTTCTAGAAACTTGGTTAAGAAGACCAGCTTTTTAACTCAAACTTTTGAGACAATTGATTAAGCAACAATAGTTCCAATTACAGCTTCATATTCTTTCACTAAGTGGAAAATTCCCTTCATTCTTCTTCAATCTTACCTTTTGTATCAAAAATCTAGGAGATCCTAGAAACAGCTCTGTGAAGAACTTTGATGCAGCTTGACTCCAGAGGCACTGATATGAGACAGCAAACGGTTGCCTGTCATTCCTAGTCTATGAGAAACAAAATAGGAGGAGAAAGAACTCAAAACAGGGAGGGCAATCCTCATTTGGGACCTCCTCCTAAACTATTAGTTCCTGACTTCACTGACAATTTACTGCTGAAAATGCCACTTAAAGAAACCCTGAGTTCATTCCTGATCTTGCAGACATACTTTGGCAACGAGATTTTAGATTCTAAATCAGACACCACCTGCTCAGAAATCAATGAAGTTTAGGTTGAACATGAGAGGGAACGGTGAAGAAGGCAAGCAACAGCCATTACTGACAAACCCAGGTCAAATACAGTTGTAATGTATATACCATAAGAGCTCATACAAATAATGCTGTACGTTACAATCTTCTTCATTTACCTTTCTAAAATACTCAAAACATGTTTCCAGATAGATAATCCCACATTTGTAAGATTTTACACCAAGGCAGCCATTTAAGAAATAGACATGAGCAAAGTATTGTTAATTCACTGATACCCTTAAGTACAGTACAAAATAGCGCTCGTGTAAAAAAAATGCTGGAAACTCTGAAAAGGCCCAAGTTGCTCAATACTTGTATCTATTCTGCGAGAAACTCTCTATTCAGCTACTTAAGATCTTAATGGTCTTAAACCATTCAGTCTGAAAATCTGTATGATGTCCATGTGTGAGATAGAATTTTCTTTTTGGAAAATTTTAACCACAGCAGTTTGGTTATTTTTAGTTGATTTAGAGGTAAAAAGGGCAGTGGCAGCCTGAAGGTTGAGGTAACCTGACACCATCTAACAGCATTGGAGAGGCTCAACTAGGGGAAGGAAAAAAAAAAAGAAAAAAAAAGAAAAAAAAGAAAACGAGAGACCCGAGGAAGGAGTACATATTGTAACTACTTACAGGTGAGGAAAAACACCAAGATTTCGAGAGACATAAGAGACACTGCTGAAATGGCCAAAAGGAATAAAAACAAACCAAAAAACAAATTCATATTTGGGCCTTATGCAATGGCCAACCAATTTCAGTAGCATCTTATGCACTTAAAGCTGCATAGAAGGAAAAGATCTGAAAATCAGACAAAGTTACGTACAGAACTTCTTACAGAAGATTCTGTTCCCCTACAAAAGCATTGAATATTATTCATAGAAACCAAGCAGACTTTCCTAGATGATATAATAATTTATTATGGTGAAACGTACCTGGTATTGCCATGTTAAACTCACAATTTTATTCATAATTCATTCTTCTCAGAATTTTTTCAAAGTTCAACCTTGAAGGATACTCCTTTCTTTGCTCATCTTCAGCTCATGAATTCAGAAGGCCTAAACAACAATAGCTAGAGATGGAAGCTGCTGGATTAAGAAAGATTTAACTTTCCAAGTACTATACTAAAACTATGTGATGCAATCCAACTCTAAATCTTACTAAATGCAGTTAGTATTTCTTATCTCTCTTATTTACTTCAAGAATGTTATTTTTAAATTAGGAACAGAAATGAAATTTACTTAACTGCAAGAGTCAACATATATAAATTGAGTTATATAGCTTTTTTTTTTTAACCCCTTTTTTGAAATCATTAGGTCTTTGTAACTATATCAGTGCTTTGTTTATGAAGCAAATTACTGCAGTGAACAGAGATCCTCTGTATTTTAATAGGTATGCTAGGGAAGGGTGTGGAGAGGGCTAGTTTTACTTAAAGTTCTTTGTCCTGTCATTTACATTATCAAATGAGGAACAGGATTCAGCTTGTTAAACTAAGCAGCTTCCGCCATTTTAGATACTGTAGGGTACAAGCACCTGGAGTACCACATGTCTCCCATGGACTTCAACCACATGCGCCATGGCTGAATATGGGGGATCTGGCCATAAATGTCTAAAATGGCTCTAGACACATACACTTAGGCACCTGCATCATTCCCAAATTATCTTTATCTTAAGAAATCCTCCTATTAATTTTTTGCTTATAGCATTTAAGTAGGTCACCTATGAAATAAAGTACTAGGCACATGTAATTACCAGAAAGCACTGTGAATTTTGAAGATTTGCAGTATCCACTACAAATACAACTGCAGCACCAATTCTTAAGTAGAGTTAAAATATTCCATACCTGATATATAAAAATATGTTAATGATATAGATTACTGTAAACTACTGTATACTATACTTTTCTGTCTTGCCTGTCCTGGATTGCCTTAACAGTCTTCGCATAACCTTTTCCAAGCCTCTTTAACATTTTTCTCTCTAATAACTAGCCGTAACTCCTTATCTCATAACTTCACATCTTGCTAAATTTAATCCTCTGACTTCTGTACCTAACCCATCTGTCATTAGCCTCACTGAACAGTTGTTAACTGGTTTTGCACAATGTTTTGCTGGTCAATCAAATCCGATGGCATCTACACAGAAAAAATGAGTTTTCACCACAGAAATACCAGTCATTTTGCTGTGAAAACTACATTAAAGTAACCATGTTGGAGATTTTATTTCATTTCCTTGTTCTATGTTTATTTAATAATAAAAAAAGAGTGTATTTTCAGATAAAGTTATTCTTTTGTTCAAAGATTTGTGTACTTTCTGTTACATTTCTAAGTTTACAAGTTTACTCTTTCCTGTACTTATAGAATTCAGTAGCTTCTTACAGGCCAGCAGTTTGGCAAGTCCTCTGACAAATTAAGAGCTGTATATGCTGGAGTAGTTTCATCCTCTCATACAAAGGGGGTTTATTCTTCAGTGTTTTAAAATAAAACAAACCACCCAAGCAGTATGTCCACTAAGCAATATCAAAATGTTTAACCCCATAGACACAAAAGCAAAAGAATACAAATCCTCTTTCCCTCCATTTCTCTCTCCAATTCATGGTGCTTGTTCAGAGGGATTACCTCAGCAGCTCTGGTAACTTCAGGGCTGCAGTCAAAACTGGTAGGTTTTGAACAAGGACCTAGCTATCCCAAGGAAATAAAAATAAGGAGGTTATTACAAAAGGCCCTGAAAGCACTTTCAGATTTTGCTGGGAAAGGTGGAGAGTAATGTTAGTACTAATATTCCAGAATAAACTGCAGAGGTGAGCACGTTTCCCTGACAAGATGGACAAAAGCAGAAGACAACTACACTAAAGGACATTTGTCAAAAGCCCTCTATTTTTAATACAATATATATTTTTTGCTTACTTATATGCTCATACCATTCATGCCACAGAAGTAATTTTAAAATCCCAATACAGCTCTGAGCAAAAAGCAATCAGGTCCATGATACACCAGAGCATCTAGAAATGTTTCTCTGGGCCACACTGTCTTTTAGGTAAGAGGGGACACTAATATACCTCTTTTTTTTTTTTTTCCCCCGAGTCTTCCCAAATTCAAAGTAGAAGAAGGATGAGCGTCTCAATAGCCTGTTGACGAACCATAGTCCTCTTACAACTCGCATTCTAACATGTCTGCCCCTTCTTCCACCACAGGTGCTCTCGCCCTACGACTTGAGGCAGGCACGAAAGCCACACGCACCAGAGACGGCTCTGAGAAGCGGGGAAGCCCACCCGACCCGCTGCCGCACTCTGCTCCTCACCCCGCTGCGGCCCCGTCTGGCAGCCGATGGGGAGCGGGGGGATGAGCCGGGCTGCTGCCCCGCTGACAGGAGAGGCGGGAAGATGGCGCCCGAGGGTTCCGCGCGCGCCCCGGGCAGGCAGGCAGCAAACTGAGGAGGCCCTTTTCTTCCTCCACTGCCCAGGTAACCTATGAGGGAAATCTCACTTTTTTAATTCACCCGCTGCCCGCCAAACTGCTGTGCGGTGAGCAAAGTGTCTTCTCCTTCATCGTGCAATGAAATGCTCTCGTTCTGCTGCCTGCTGGCCTACCGAGAGAGCCGTTCCCTGAGGAGGCCTTGCTGCCACAAGGCCACTGCAGCTTCCCCAGAGCAGAAAATGACTTTTCAACAACCAGATGCTGCTACTGGGAAATGTTTTGGCCAGATCCACTTCCCAGCAGTAGTTGTGAGAATTCAACATGCACATGTACACTAAGCCTATGTGGAGGGTTTTTTTTAAGTTAAATCATTTTTTGTTGGTGTTCATGTATCACATCTGACATAAGCTATTTTTTCAGGTGGTAGGTTTCTCTGTTTTATTAACTATTGTGATTTTTTTTTTCATTTGGCTCACAAGGCAAGCTCCTACTTTTGTATGCTCTGCTATAGGGCTCTGGGTAGAATTTCACCACTTTGAATGAGAGCAAGACCTCGTAAGACCCAACACTTCTGGCAAAGCACATTGGAACTTTAATAACAAGGTATCCATAAAAATAAAAAAAATTCAACTCAAACAAGGTATTCGTACCTACATTGGATGGGCACAATCTGTAGCGCATCCCCATCTTGGTCCATGGTCATCCACCCTGGCTGATAAACTTCAGGGTTTCATGCATCTCACATACCTGGATTGCATTCTTTTAGAAGGCAAGTCAAAAAGTTTTAACTGGTGAGTGGCTGAATTGTGCCCCAACATGGCATTGGGCTATGGAAAGAGTGTGTGACCAGACCTGGGACCTCAGACTTATCCCTGTGTCCACCAGTATAAGTGTTACCACATTTCCTTAAATAATTTAGACTACGCTAGGCCAAAGAAAATTTCCAAGTCAAAATTTCACACTGCTACAATAACTTATGTTAGCTGCCACTTGCATAATTTCAGAAATAAAATATAGTTTGCGTTTTGGTTTTTTTTTTTTGGTTTGTTTTGTTTTTTAGAGACAGCACATTCCAGTATTCTGGCTGTCCATTTGCCTTCAACTACTATCTGTAAGTAATTTCAGTAACTTCTTTCTATTTTCAGTTGCTTTAGTAATTTATTTACTTTTAATGGAAGTACTCAGCAGAGTTAATCTATTTCATATTTGTACACCATTATTTAATCAAACTTGTCAGAAGTGTAATTGAATCCATAAACTATAATTTTATACAAACAATAGATAATATTATTTAAAGAGAAAACTGTAAAAACAGCCTGCTTACAAGGGATTGCTTTCACTACTACTGAGAAGCCATGCACTATGAAATAAGCAGTTTGGAAGCTTCAATTGCAAAATTAATCATACCAACACGAGCATGAGCAATGAAACAGCAGTGCCTGCCGTTCTTGAACCCATGTTTAGGTCTTCTCAGGATCCACACAAAGAAAAGAAACAAATCTCAAGATTTCCACTGCTTGAGGTTTATTTCTTCAAACTATAGTTTGACATTTTCACATGGACTATTTTTGTTAACTAGGAAATGTAGGCCATAAAGGTGAGAAATAAAACAAAGATCAACAAACATTAAAATATTCATGAAGATGACAAGGTTCTCAGACAATTCAACAAAAGCATCTTACCTGTGTTTCTCCACATGCAGCCCAACAGTGACAGAAAATCAAACTGGTAACCATGACTGCTAATACTGTATACCATAGATTTCTGCACAAGCAAAATGCTAACTGTAAATGTGTAATTTGTATGTCTTAATACTGTATAACAATGCATATGTTGAAACTTAGTTTGAAACAAAGACAACATTGAGCTGAAAGACGCATGGTAAACTGACTTTAAAGAGTAAATCAAAGTTGCATCTATTCTATCTGTTATGGAGTTTTAGCTTTCCTACCTTGGAGGTCTTATCATTAAAAATAACAAAGTATTTTATTTGGCATGTATAAGGAATTGTAAAGGTTTATTGCTACAATCTATCACTGAGGCTTAATAGGACTTAGAGTGGTCATTTACCCAGGATAATTGCAATCTGTCAATACTACAAATAGATTTTCTGTTTAAGCACAAATGTGTGTTTTATGGTTAAGCCAACTACTGATTAACAAGATGTTCTGATGAGGGGATGTTTTCAGAATTGCCCACTACCATCTCATTTAAGCTTTCTTCTAAAGCATCTGGTAATATGGTAATAATAAATACACTAGATGCATGTACTGGTTTTATCCAATATTCGTCTGTTTGCATAGAGACAATGAGGAAAAATAGCCTGTAAAACAAGACAAAAATCACAGGGTTTAATTACAACTATGAAATAGATTATATATATTATTTGGGGGTGGTAAATATTTACTCTATATACAGCATGACAGATGCACTGTGAAAACCAGGCCTAATATCATTGAGGGTATTTTTGGCACACAGAGTGGCATTTGCATGTGATATTTAGCATACTCAGATTTTGAAAGCATATCCACTTACCTGCAACATTAGAGGTATTTGCCTATCCATTTATGGTCTTTCTGTTTTCATAAAAATGTACTTGTGTATAAAGCAGTTGCAAGTAGAAACATGGAATATGCTTTTTGTAGAAAACCCAATAAATCTAGTAAAATTCCATGAAGGAAAAAAGGCCCCTAATCCAATAGTGCACTGCACACATGCCTAAATTTCCTATGATGATTTACTTTAAAATAAGAACGCAATTAAAAATCTGATTGCATTGACACCTACAATGACGTTCAGTGATACAATCTGATAATCTTGTAACACTGAACCTATAACTTCATAACAAATATTAACTACTAGCACTTGTCTAAAAAGGAACCATTACTAAATACATGAGAAGACTAAGGGAAAAGCAGTCTCTAAACAGTCTTACAACTTCAAGAGTCAAATTTTCAAGAGTTAGATGAAAGCTTCAACATAAAATTGCACACCTGTGTTTGGGTATGCATGGATGTTCAGGCACCTAAATTAGTATTTAGCTGCATAACTAGGATTAGCAAACAGTACACGTTTATTCATATACTTGTGTTGACAGGTGTCATACTTCTTTTTTTTTTTTTTTGAAATGTTGCTTTAACTAAGTTGATTAAGCATCTGTGAGCAGAGCCAGACAGATGCACAGGAAGCTGCAGCTATGTTCGCACACAATGAACATGTCAGTCAAAAGCATCAGCACTTTTTCAACACTACGCTGCCAACAGCTTTAAGTCCTTGACCAGAAAAGACTAGCGCTAGAAGAACCAGTTTTACAAAATTTTTTTTTGTAATTTTTCTAGATAACTTCTATAAAAATACCTTGTGATACCAAATAATTTAGTTTGCATTTCCAAAGCAAGTATGTTATAACTGCATTTTCAGTTTATGAAAGCTTTCTAAATACCCCAATCCTTGAAGACTGTCCACTGTAATTCTTATTGCCATCCTAAAGCAGGTATAATAGGTTCAAAAAATCTGAAATTAAGAACAATACATTAGTAAAGCAATGTTATATGCACGAATTCGGGAAACAAACTAATTCTTTGGCAATATCATTGTATGCAAGTTAACCATCTGTATTAACATTCCTAGTTTAGCCTGTGTCATACCAAATGCTTAGTAGTTTGGCTTTTAGTTAGTTAGGCTTAGTCTCATATCTAGTCCTCTTCAAGGCTGCTCAGTGACTACTGGAAAGTATTTCTGAAGAACTGCTTGTACCTTTCTGAAACAGGTGAGCTTACTCACCCACAGGCACAAGGCTCTCCCTCTCCAAGGTCTCTAAAAGATGACCTGAGCAGCTGGTTGAGGCATCTAAAGTCAAGTGCTTAACCTGAGTGCTGGAGAACCTCAATCCTATTCAATCTGTCCCAGACCAGTTTTCTTTTGACCTCTCTCTCCTAGCATTGCCTCAGCCTCTTAAAGATACCCAAACATCTTGGACTTCAAGGTCCTTAAGATAAGATTATGTAAAGTAGATAGCATGGTTTGTTAATTAAACACCTGTTCATGTAGAGGCTCTCCAGCACTTGGCAACAGACTTTCTTACTATATTTTAGGAATTTATTTCCCTTTTACTTCAATCTTGAGGTTTTAATTACTATTTTAGCTACAGTTGAGTTTTTCTATCTCATTATCTAGGACTTAACACTGCAATGCTACTAGCTGAGGCTTTCTTTAGAGTATTTTTTTAGTGATTTGTGTTGTAGTAAGATCTGCTTCTGTCTTGTGAACACAACAGCTTCATAGTGAAGTGAATTCAAATAGCACCCTGAAAATGATACCATTCTTGTCTTTCTGATCACTGCTCATCTTCAAAGATCATTATATGAAAGTATTTAAACCTGCTCCTTCTGCATGTGATACACATCCTATCTGCTCTTTTACTTGCAACTTGCGCAAAGAACACTGGAGGTCACTCTAACATTGCTCAAGCAATTTTCTCTAATGAGAGACAGAATTCAAAATTAAATGGAATGTAGTTGGTTAAATATAACACTTTGTGTGTCATTTACACAAGGCAGCCAGTCCTTATGACTTACTATGTTTTACTGAAATTGCACATCTAACTCAAGCCCTAGATTCAGGTGCATGCAAAATAAAGGCAAGTATCATTTAAAGGAAAAAAATGTTTCTTCTTAGTCCTGCTATGAAATAAAGGCTCCTAAATTCAAAATATAAAAGTTAGACATTACAAATTGTAAGACAAAGGGAACACTGAGTCTATTTCCAGGTTTCAACAGCTCATGATGCTGCATGTGCATTTTAGATGTCTCTTACAAGCCTGTGTTCATTGCAACCTGGCAAAATCCTCTGGACCTGAAACAATAGACTGTAAGGTTTCACCTTGCAAGGAAGGCCTGATGGAGAACAACCAAACTTAAATGTGCCCTCAAGCTCCAGATCTAAACCCCGAGACCTCAGTGATCTTAGAAACGTATTGGTTAGTCCTACTTAACCACCCAAGGATTCCCAGTGGACAATTTGTAAGTGGTCTGTGTGTCACCATGCAAAACTGTGCTCAAGTACGGAGTGCTCCAAAGGACATGGTCTTCCCATTCATGAGCCCAGACTGGTAATCTTGTTTTTGGTATCAAATAAGTTTGGTTTAAAGAAGCAGCTTGGATTTGTTAATAGGTAGCGGGCACATTTCCATTGAATCCAACAGCTGAGTAGTCTGAGCTCTGTATTCAGTCAGTGTCTAGAACCACCCCTCTCTTTCTTCAAGTAAGTTCTCTTGTTACTAAGACCACACTGTAATTTATTTTTGCTGTCCTTGTTCAGGTTTTCTGCATTTTGCATGGCTTCAGAATATATCTGTCTTTCCAGCAAATTTTCAGTAGATTTAAAACACGTCTTGACAAAGAGATCAAATACAAACTCAAAAAAATGGTTCCATAACTCTCATTTGATGCCAGTTAACTTCACTCTGAGGCTATTACAGTTTGGGGCAACTATTAGAACAGAGGTCAAATAGCGTGGTGATATAGGTCAAATACTCTGGTGATGTGAATATTTGTATAGTACAGACATTAGTTATACCATTCACATTAATTTTGCTTACTATCAAACCCATGTAAAATAGTAACAAACATACCGATTCCTCATTTTCTCTTGAATATTTATACAGCTCAAAACTTCTGTTAGATTAGTAACAATTTCCATATTTTCTCTCTCAGAAATTATTAGCCACAGAACTGTATTTTACATTTCAGTCAAGAAAAAAAAAAAAAAAAAAAAGAGTACTTAAAAGAGACTCTCCCTCAGTAAAGTACAGGAAAGAGTTGTCTAGAGTTCCCAGAAACCACTGTACTAAGTACTACCTTAGTACTAAGTACTACTTCAGTAGAATTAAATGCGAGAATTGCTTCTATAGTCTAAAAAATGAGACCATTTTGATTTAGAATGTTTTAATGTAGGAATCCCAGTAACAAAATGGGCTTTTTTTTTTACATTTCTTGAATAACAGAACCAGGCACCTGACAAAGCAGGGAAGACATGTTTTATGTTTCATACAGATAAGAGGAATTTTTCCCACTTCCGAACTGTCCTTAAGAAGTGGGGAAAATTAAAAATGTAGAGTATTTAGAAGTTTTCTAGGTAAAATACTTTGTGCAAGTAGCATAACAGACTCAGGTGGTAACATACCATTTATTGCATAGATCTCTAGGTCATTAAACAACCTTAAGTGGCAAAAGGCCTTTATTCACACCCAGAATGTGTCTAAGTTACTGCCCTTTACTCATCCTGGAAATGTCATCTATTCAGAATGTGAAGGCTTTTTGTAATCATCCAGGATTTTTCAACATACTCACTTCAAAGCTTCAAATTGCTTGTTGGATGACTGGAATTCTCAATCCTATCCATCACGCACGTGCTGCAAGGCAAACACCTGTAAGATGCATATGAAGACCAACACTGTGGAAAAATAACAGAAGCTCTGCAAGAAGGATTGAAAAGATGCTCAAGTGACATATGGGGTGTTGGAAAACACATATCACACTAACCGTCCTTTAGACTTATGCGCTCAACAAGTAGAACATTTGCACTTCGATAACATAGGCCTTCAATGGACTTATAGGTACCTTTTCAAACACGCTTGAGATTCCTGCCCTGCTGTCAGAGGAGACTAAAGCACAGGAGAAAACTACGCCTGCTTGAATGCCTGGAATACAGGGGCTTTCTCTCCCAAGGACTCTCTTTGCTCTGTGGTGCCTGCATCCCTCGCTTGTGTGCCTCTGCCCAAGTGCTGCTTCAGAGATCCCCCAGTCTGTGAGCTACTGAGGTTAAATTTGCACTTTGCCTTTCATCCATGGTTTTGTGGTTGTTCTTGTGTCCTGCCCATGTCAGCTCTCACCAGCACATATGCATAAACATCTGTTCAAGGGAGGAAAAAAACAAAACAACACAACCAACCAAAAGCCAACAGCTGTGGTTCATTCCCTTCAGGAACAGTTATACCCTTACTTGAAAGGAAACTACCAAGTCTGAACTTTGATGCGTTGTTATAATTCGGTTTCCTTTGGCTGTGAAAAGTAAAAATGTTCTTGCATTTCATAAGATCTGCCTAAAACAAATTACTTGTATAGATTTCAAGCAGTCTATTTTCCATAAAGGAAATTAATCTGCAGCAGATCCATTAGAAGTAAACAATTCTGGTTCTTGTCCTCAGATCAATTAAAAAAAAAAAAAACCAAAAAAAAACCAAAACACACACACACACACACAAATACTCTGTACTAAAAGCTCCAACTGGTCTTTTTTGGCATTCACACCTGAAAAATACTTGTTTCTCCATCAGCAAACACGATCTCTGACTTTCTCCACTTCTATTTCTGTTCTTTAAGTTAAAGTTTCCATTGGTTATAACATGCTATATTGAAGGCACTATTCCTCACTCTCCTCTTCACTTATCTGCTATTTACATAATCAAAATTCGGTATAGTCATGTTTTTCATCTTCATGTATATGAAAATGTGCCTCATTATCTAAACGACAGCGAGTGGCACAAGCATAAACTCTGGTTTGTTGTTTGTTTGTTTTTTTAATCTCTACAATAACACAAAAAGACATACAGGAGAGAAAGAATAAATATACAGCCAAGAACAAAAGTGGCATTGAACCCAACACAGTTAAGTGCAAGAAGAAGAAAAAAAAAAACCAGACAAAAAGCCACCACTAACATGTAGTATTAGGTTTTCTGTATTAATCCAGCCTTTGACTGTCTACTTTAGAAGGATAATTAAGTCTGTTACCACAACAGGCCTGCCTGCACCCAGTAACAGACTGTCCCTGTTTACACAAGCTCTCCAGAAACACTGTTGTTCTTATCATTATACCCTCCAAAAAGGGAGGAAAAGGAAAATTAATATTTTTATCAGCAGCAGATTCATAAAGTCAATTTAGATTTTATTTCCATTATACTAATGCTGACAGTTAACTCTGTGCGAGGGGAAAAGAATTCTCTGCAGTGAATGAATTGACATATAATAGTCACATGATAAGGAACTTTTGTAATAGTTGAAAGCTCAGAATTAATAAAAAAAGGGAGGGGGGGAAGAGGGGGAAGAACTACCACCGCTGTAAGTGCGATGCCTAACAGTTACTGTATTTTGTAGTAGTCACTGGCTGCTGCTGCACTGGGGAATGGCAGAGCGCTTGCCAACGCTCCCCGCCGCCTCTCATTTACAGCTTTTACGGTTCAGCAGCGCACAGACTGGCATTTGTTTTTCCAGAGCTGCACGGGAAATCTCTTCACGTTACTGCCCGTGCTGCCAAGAGCGCAGCGACCCGCACCGGCCATCTTCCCAACGGCCGGAGGGGATGCTTCACAGCGGCGGAGAGTCGCCCTGCGAAAGCTGGCGGTTACTGCAGCGGCCTCAGGCTCCTCCGCACCGCCCCGAGCCACTGAGGAAACCAGGACCCTTCCAGCTGGGAAGGAAAAAAGAAAAGGGAACAAACAAGACGATAGCAGCAGCTAACACGCCTGCCTTCCCACAGTAGCGCTCTCCAGTCAAAGCAAAACCGGAGCACAGCCGCCATTTTGACAGCGCGCCACCCCTCCCCGGCCGCCGTGCGGTGTGGAAAGGCGACAGCGACGATTGGCCCCTGTCGGAATTGTGGGCGGGAAGTTCCTCCGGTGGAAGGCTGGTTAAGAAACCCAAGCCAGAAGTGTTAGTCCCAACAGCAGCGATGGCCGAGTGGTTAAGGCGTTGGACTTGAAATCCAATGGGGTCTCCCCGCGCAGGTTCGAACCCTGCTCGCTGCGGCCCGGTGGGGTTCATTTTTTTCTGTCCTCAATGATTGTTTATAACGTGTGCGTTCTATTCCTCCTGTCTTTTCTCGCTCTTAAACTGCCTCTGCAACAACAATAGAGATTATGTAGTACTTATCCTAATGCAACTCGTTAGACCCTTGACAGAAGTCAAGACACAAAGGTAGTACCAAAGCAGCAATGGGTCCCAGTGCAAGCCTTGTGATAAGCAGCTTGGTAGAGATGGAAAACAGACACACTAGGATCCATGATTTTTTCCACATCTCATCTCGTGGGTCCTCTATGGGCAGGACAGGCACCAGCCCAGGGCAAGTAATGCAATGTGGTACACACAGATAGTGTCCTGATTTGCCTCAAAAGCCACTGTCCTGCCCCAAGGTCCTACAGCTGATCCAAAATTAAAAAAAAAAAAAATCATCAGCAAGTTACTTTATATGGAATGTATTGGCTCCATCACACCTTCCTGAAGGAAGCTTGTCTCATAACTCCTATAACTCCAGTGAGAGGCTCCTAGGTCATCTTTTCCTGTGCCTTATGGCTTTCTGCAAAGGTGTGAAGCATGCACCCGTACCCACACCCACAAACTGGCAATGAGGTAGGGAGGAACCCCAGAGAAGTTATTATGCAACTAATAATTAGAAAAAAACATAAGAACAAGGCGCTTCCCCCCTGCATCCATGTGTGCACACACACAGGCTTTTTCTGACTGTCTTAAAATGACTTCACTGCTCAGCTGTGTCCATCTCCTCCCACGTGTGACCCCAGCATCAGTGAAGAGGTGAAAAATTTGCAAGAATGAAAATACCAAAAAGGCCCTTTTCACAGAGGCCAAAAGGCTAGAGCAAGAACAACCATTTTTCATTCCTCTGTATCTTAAAGACAAGACAAAAATCCAACATAAACACACATGCGAACTCATTCTTTCTAGTTAGTGCAACTTAATGTAATTAGAAAGTGAAGGTAGGAGAAGAACAATTGAAATGTCCCTGCTCAGAGCAAAATAAAAGAAAGAGGGGACAAACAAACAATTGTTTAACCTGGCAGCAAAATGAAAATTTCCAAGTGCTCCCTAACAAAGGCTTCCAGGGGTTTAAGGTTTGGGTGGTAGTTTCTGTTCAGGCATTTGCAAGTGTTCAGGATAATGCTTTAGAGGGAATCTTAAACCGGTAAATAAGTGATGGTGGCCCTGTGTAATACACAACCATAACATCAGGCATTTGCCTTAAGTTCTCACATGGGAAGATATCTGCCAAGGAATACTGGAATCCGGCATCAGACATCCTAACTCAGACACTGCAGAAGAAACAGTTTCCAAATTCAAGAGTAGCGACTTATCATCCTTTGCTGTGGTGCAGTACATGTGCTATTCTCACTTTAGCATATTTGTATCCTAACAGCAGCTTAAAGTTGTGTGCTTAGAGCAGTACACGTTAGTCACTCTGCAAATTACCAACAATTTTAGTAAGTATGCACATTTCAGGTAACAAGTAAAAAGAAAAAGAAAACTTTTCCACATATAAGGCTTGATTTTGTTGAATCAGGAATTTAAACTCTTTCTTTTGTAGCTTGAAGATCCCACCCACCCCTGTAATGTGGAACAGATGAGGAAAAAGTCTATTTTGTGTAATGTAGTTTTGGTTACCATCCCAAACTAATAAAAAGCCAGTCAAAATACTAAACACAGTGACCAAGCTTTGCACAAGTCCTCCTTTTTCGCTGCATCACTGAAGAAGTTGCCAGGCTTTTTTTTTTTTTTTTTTTTCCCCCCAATTGACCACTTCAAGTGTCTTATTTCCAAAGTACATGTTTCATTGCTTTAATAGATCTGAAGATCTGAAGACAAAGCATCAACTCGATAAATATTTATTAGGAAGTTTGCAACTTCAAGATGTCCTTTTCACTAGGACCTTACTGGGGATGGAAATGTCAAATGACCAACACCACAAGATGTGGTTATTTTAAGTCTTATACTGAAAATTGAGAAGCCGGTCTGTCACAAAAAGCAAAAAAAAAAGTCTCTGCTGGCTAGGGAATTATTTGCATTCAGTGAACCTTTTCCCCATGAAACTGGTTTTCCCTAAGAATTGTAGTTGAAAAAAACAGAGCAGCAGCAAACACCCAAGTTACTTCCCACCCTCACCCTTCAGCAAGATTTATGAAAATGTTCCAATCAAGGCATTGAAGGGAAAGAAACATATGGTTTTAATTGCAGTTATTTTTTTCTAATTACAAAAAAAAGTAAGGCACGCCAAACAGCCTACTACAGCTATAGATGTACCAGCAGCACTAGTGTTCCAAGCTCAGTGCTCTCCCCTTGACTCCTATCACTTTTCCTCTCCATTTTGTAGCAGAGTTAAAGTGCGACTGCTCTGATCTACTTCCCTTTTTAATCCTTTGGTTGTGAGACAGAGCAAGTCAGTATTGAATCTGGTGCTGGAGTCCAGACTCCAAAAGGTACATATGTGCTAGTGCAATCTTCCATAAACCTGGCTCAGGCCCACTGCACAGGGGTGCAGGGATCAAAGTGCCTCTAGCCAGCCAAGAGGAGAGATGCTTAAGATGTCCAGGCTCCTTTTCATCATCGACTATCCACACTGAAGCAAGCGGCCTAGTCCTTTGGCAGCGGCAGGCCAAGGACGGACATCGGAATCCTGGGGAATACTCAGATCCTTCAAAAGTGAGGACCGCAAGTAGCAGAAAGCACCAAGGGCACCCAGGCCCAATCAGCAGGAAAAGTCTCCTACTCCTCTGGACTCTTCTGCGCGTTCTCCTGCTCCCCTGCCCATCAATATCATTCATGCAAAGTTGTTTAGGAGAAACAAGAGGAGCTGACAATCCTCTACCCAGCATAAATTGGGGCAGGGGGGTGAGGGGGAGGAGAAGCATGGAAACTAACTTCTAGTAAAGGACCAGTTCTGACAAACTAGTAAATCTAGTTTCTGTGAGGACTGATGCCCGAGAACCAAAGTACATCTCCTGAGGGGAGTTGTCAGCCTTTGGTGCCAAGAGCCCTGTGATATTTTCGGAGGAGCATTTTTGACAAAGCAGCAAGGAAACCATATTGTCCAAAGCACCAAGAACCACATCACATATCAAGACCTGGAAAAAGAAATTTGCTGCCTATGTTGGCAAGGTTTCCAAAGTAGCCTCTCTCCTTTACTGCCCCACCAAAAGCCAGGAAGAAGAGCAAACCATTATGAAAGTAGAACGGAAAGGAAATAAAATTTGTTTTCTCCAGCGTTTATGACCTATGACAGGTTACGATATCCATCAGAGACATAAAACTTGTTATCAGTTCCCAGTCTAGATTGTGCACCACTGTAATGACTCAAGGCACAAGTCTTTAGAAGCTAGGACAAACGGAGCACACACACAGAGTCTCATCTTCATTAACACAGGAGGAAGAAGAGACTAATATAGTGAAGGTGAAAGAACAAACGTATGCAGTATCTGCCATCACAGGGGGAGGCTTGGCAACTCCTAAAACAGCAGGATGAGCACGTACTGTGGGCTGCAATAAAAGTACTCAGCATAAACTAACTGATAAATATCACCCCATGTGACAGAGGCTGACAACTTACTGGGCTGCTTTATCTTTTGCTGTGTAATTTCATCAGCTTTACAGCAGCTTCATCACTTACCTTCCCAGCAGTCTTGTCTCTTATTTCAGGATATGAAAGTGTAAGATAGCAATGTTCATACTCAGGAAATTAAAGCTACCCAGTATCTGTTTTAATCATCAGGATACTTGCTTCTATTACAGAACATAAAAACAGCCCTTTTCTTCTGCCCTCCCACCTCAAAGAGGAAAACAAACATTCAGCAAATCACCTTACCTATCATTCAGCATTACTCAGCCCGAGATTTTAAGTCATATGCTGCCTGTATTCATCATCAAAGTTTGGGAAACATTGGCAAAACAACTTGGCAAATACTGGCAGAAGAAAAAGTTTGTGAAGAACTAGAACATTCTCAATCTTACATATTCAGCATTTGCACAATAACAGGAATGACAGCAGCAACTAAGTTTACACCAACCATACATATATATATATATATATGAATATATATCACGACTGACCCACCACCAGCCTCCCAAGCTGTTAAATTTCATTGTAAACAACAGGCTAAATAGTTGCTTAGTTTCTAGTATTACAGAACTGGTTGATACAGTTTCAGAGACCTAAAAACACAATATTAAACAGTGTGCCTTAGTTTATGTATTTTATCATCATCCACCTGTACCCATGTCTACTATCTCATGATTTCAAGCTGAAACATCATCAGCTCCCACAAGCCCCATAATGGCCAGGTTTAATTAATGCTTTTGCATAGACTCCAGGCAATATAGGCTCACTTAACAGGTCCATATATTTCCATACCAAGCTAAGTCAAGCCATTTTAAGCTACAACTAACAAAGCACTCAAACACGGTAACACTCAATTGCTGTATAGCACAAACACACACCAAGTCAGAAGCCAGACCCCTCAGACACCCAGAAAGTTTGAGACCCTTTGTCACCTACCTAAACAACTCACAGAGAGAAAACAGGACCTTACCATCCCTTGCAGGTAGCTGCCTTCCCCCCAAACTTGAGATTGATAGACCCTAATTCTAATCTGTACCATCTGGGGTTGTTGCTGTTGTTCCCCACCCTTACAGCTTTCCTTTTGCAGCTGTTTCCACTTTGCAAAGAAACAAATTGTTGGCCACTAAAAAACCAACACCTGCCTGACTCTATTGCCTCTTAATCACATGTCTGCAGAGCTTAAGGGAGCCACTTTTCAACCCCTGCTCCAATTAATAGTTAAGCATGTTACATGATTACCAGTGCAGAGGCCAAAGCACCATGTTAGTGTGGATAATATCATGCGAGACGTTTGTTATATCTTTTCACACTACTAGCAAAAACCCTGAAAATACTATATATTTTATTAAAAAAACCCCAAACCAAAACCTGCTTATACTTGGGGAGTAGGCCCTGGGTGATCTAACACAGTAATTTCTCAGGTGCTTATTTCTTTCCTTTCTAACATGGGAGACAACTAGGCTGCCAACTTATTCCAATTAATTGTTCTTACTAGCCAGAGCAGGTCCCATCAATGCTGTCCCTAAAAGCAAAACAGGCTGCACAGTACACCTGGGTTTGCTCTGCTAGAAATAGGTTAAGTCAAGTCTATTCAAGAAATACAGAAAATTAGACCATTTCAAGTTAAATATATACTTATATGCAAGGTCTTGCGCCTGGGTCATGGCAATCCCAGGCACAAATACAGGTTGGGTGGAGAGCAGACTGAGAGCAGCCCTGAGAAGAAGGACTTGGGGTGTTGGTGGATAAGAAGCTCAACATCAGCTGTCAATGTGTGCTCACAAGCCCAGAAAGCCAACCACATCCTGGGCTGCATCAAAAGAGGTGTGGCCAACAGGCTGAGGGAAGTGATTCTACCCCACTCTCATGAGACCTCACCTGGAGTACGGTGTCCAGCTGGGAACCCTCTGGAGCCCCTGGATGAGGCTTTGAGCAACCTGGTCTGGTGGGAGATGTCCCTGCCCAGGGCAGGGGGGTTAAAACTCAATGATCTTTCAGGTCTCTTCCAACCTGAACCATTCTGTAATTCTACAGTATACATAAATAGACAAAAATGTTCATGGGTGTACTAGAGCACCAGATAATAACCTGTCTGCTTCACTAGGGCAAATACAAATTAGAGAACTGATGTCTAGCAGGTATGTCACAAAATACAAGTTTTGCCATCAGCTTTCACTGGGCTAAGAGTCTTCCAAATGTCTGCAATTATTTATCCAGAACAAATATCTAAAGGTGGTTTACCAAAACCAACTGGGTAATAATTAGCTGATAATGATATCAGTTTTAATGATATGAGAAATGAGTTTGCTGTTCAGAGGTTTGCTGTTCAGAGGTCTATCGTATACTCACTTCTCAACAGAAAGCAGCTGGTTAGGTGCTAACTCATCCACTCAACTACCCCTTTTACCTGTATAAGCAAGCAAAAGAGAGAGTCTGAGCTGCCACCTGGTTCAAAGTACCGCAGCTGGTTGCACTTCCCTCTTTTTGTTCAAGAGAAAAATTGTACCCTATTACATTGTGTCCTTCGCATGAACTAGAGTTTCTTCTGCTGCTCCTGTTTGACATCCTTTACAGTCCCTCCCTGTAAAATGGATTGAAAGTCTTCCTTGAGCAAGTACCTTTATATAAAGTAAAACAGTACATGCATCAGAAGAAAATTTGTAATTACATTGAGCAGATATTACACAATTATTAATTTCTTCTCTATAATGTTCTCAGCTACAAAATATGCAGGAGAAAGGCATGCAGAATAATAATTCAAACAAAAATAAATTTTTGGATAAGCAGGACAATGTGCTGACAAAATAGCTGTTGCCAATGGTGGCATCAAATCTAGGATCAGTGTAGCTGTATCAGCAGAACATCAGCACTTGAAGCTTTTATAAACTAGTACAAACACAACCAGTGTTAATGCTGGTATCATCTGGCACCAGAATAAATATACTAATGAGGTTAATAAGATACCCAGATGACCCAGAGTTGATTGGCAGGCGCTTGTGTTACAATTTGTGCCAATTAGCACCAAAGAGGAGAAGCACAGTAGGTCAGTCAGCACATCACACCCCTACACAGTACAGCCAAACATGTCACTCCAGGGAGCGACAGACACGTTGGGAGTTTCCAGATCAGACTTCCCGTGGGGATGCCCAGGATTGATAAGGGGACTCCTTTAACCTTTTAGCCACTGAGACAAGCAACAAGAAATTCAGAAGGGATCTCTCTAGTGGGTAGAGCATTTCAATTTAAAAAATGAAAACAACCCTTTCTGCATGTATGCAGTTTTATTTGTTGTTGATGGAATTACTTGCGTGCACAGAAACACAATGCCACATTGTTCAGGTTTACAAAGAAAGAGCAAATACAAAATAAATAATGTAGAATTTGCAAATTTGCCCAAAGTACCAAAAACCTTTCACATGAGACTTTGTACACACTAATGATGACTGGCCTGATCCTTCATTACTCACCATACAGAACTCTGGTAAGACCCCATCTACAAGGCTAAAACAGGGAGGGAAATCACTATTAGGCCACAGGACAATGCTGGGACATACACAAGGGGTATCAGTTTCCACCAATGAATCTTAAAATTAAGAAAACTGCTAACAGGAGAATTGAAGTTGTGGAACTGCCTTCCAAAATAAATGTGTGGTGCAAAAAGTATACTTTTTAAGATAGAAAGCAAGTGATTTTTAAGAGTGCTTGATCTATCACAGTGAGCTTCCTGGATAGTAAGAATATTCTTACTTCATCTGTATTGTAAGATCACAATTCTCCAACAAGTTTGTAATAGTTTTGTGCATGCATACATTATAAATGACTACAGTAAGTACAATGGAACGGGAAAGTGCATCATTTAGAAATAAGCACAGTTCTGGTTAATGTTCATTGTCATAAAGCTTTTGGAAGATCATCACCCAACAGGATGATATGCTGGAGTCTAACATTGACTTTTGTTTCTACCTAGTGTACAGTCCTTATATAACATCACAGTATTGAGAATAGTATTATTCACTACACAATATTTAAGAGTACAAGAAACAATATGTAAAATGTTAGATGACTTCACAAAATCCCTTTATGCTAATACCAAAAAGGGCTTTGCTTATTAAATTTGCTTATTAAACAGAGATCTCCATCTGTAATGCTCATAGATGTGTGTTAACGAACTGTTATGAAGACATTTCTTCAAACATTTCACATCACAATGAATGAATACAAAAATACAAATAACTTATAACGGCGAGCAAAAAAAAAATGAATTGTTGACCAGACGATCTCTCACTCTTGCCTATTTTGCATTTTAGATCTCATAGTTTCTGAATTTCCTCAGAAGATCTGACGGAGCATCACCTGACCAGCGGAAACGCAAGTGCCAATAATTTGCCTCTGAAAATCCTGAGAATAAAAGAGAAAGGCAAGGACATTCTCATAAACATGTATAAAACTAAGTTGTCTAAATTCATACTTAAGAGTCTTCCCCCCAAAAGTAAGTAAAAAATTGGTCACTTCCAATGCTTTTGATAAGCAGGGCCAACCTCTGTATTCTTGGCACCATTTGAACAAGAACTCAAGCAAACCACGAAACTTCAAAGATATATATCTGCCGCGAAGAGTCAAAGGAGAATAAAAGAATGATGCCAGGCCAGAAAATAGGACTTAGAAAGAAAAACAATTTGAACAAATTGCATTTGCTTCATCTAAAGAAGAGACAGGCATGGTAAATCTCCAGCTACGTGAAAGGCAGGAGTGCGGAGGGAAGGTACAGGTGGCCCTGTCCCCACACAAAGGAGTAAAGGAGTTTTTCAGACCCTGCACTGTTAATACTAAAAAATGTGATCTTCCATATCAGGAAGCTGAAATCTCTTACCAGTCTTAGTGTTAAAATCCCTTATTCAGGCTGAAAAAGCTACATAGAGTCGTAGACCATAATTCTGACAAATCAGCAGACAAGAACTGAAAATCTCCCAGTTTAAAAATAGAATCCAATATAATAAATTTTCCTGAACCAAAACAAAAGCATTATCAACATCCTAACATCAAGTACAAATATTGAAGTGCATACAGACCCTGTCAAATAAATAAATTCTGATATGAACATTTATTGCTATAAATATATGTCCGCTGGATAAATTAAGTAGGCATTTGATCGTTTGATATTTTTCACATTTCTATGGAAATTAAATTTAAACTTCAAAAAGATAAAAGAAAAATGCCTGCAAAGAAAGCTCACCATTACAAGGAAACAAGAGGATGTCTTCATTGAAATTTTACTACTTTACAAAGCATACAGTGATGATGTAATTACACAAAAAATAGCAAATAGTATAAAGTTATAGACCATAATTTTTAAATACAAAATTTTCAGTTATGTCTCACCTACATTTGTTTGTAGAATTTTCTCATCTATTTTCTGCATTCCACAATATTTAGGATTAAATTAGGTTTTTCTACCCTCACAGTTCTACTTAAATTTCCTATTTGATCAAGTTGGGAAGAAATGACAGGCCACTGTTTAATAATAGCTCTGTGATAACATAAACCTAAGAATATGAAATTCCCGAAGGATCAAGCAGAACAGAAGGTGGCTGTTGTAGAAAATAAATTTTGATTCAGGCGTACTAACCTAAACAACAGACAGGAGATACTAATGGGCCGGGTGACAGCTTTTAACATACACACTTACTCTACTGCATGCACTATTTTAAAAAAAAACCTATTCAAATACAAAAGAAGCCTTCAAGTCTCTATTTTTAATCCTCTTTAACTCATCAGATGTAAACTGTGCATCAGTACTAAATGCTACATTACAAAAAAAAAAAAGACTATAATGCCTAAGTGTTTTATCTAACATTTTTAAAGTTATTTATGAAAATCACTGAAAATAATTGCTTGCTTTTTTTTTTTTTTTTTGATGTAGCAGCAAACCTGAACTTTCCATTTGGGTCTAGGACGATACTTTTAATTCCTTCTCCAGGTTTTGGTTCTACTAGCATAAAAGTAAGCAAACATGGAGTAGGAAGGAAGAAAGGTCTGAAAGCTTCACAATTAAATGAATATCAAACAACACAAACCCCAAAACAAAACCCCAACCCAAAACCACATTTAAAAAGTTACCAGTTAAACATATTACTCTGGAGAATTTCTCATGACTAAAAGCCTCCGTTTCAGGCCAATCCCTGGATACTGCAATTTTCTGTAACTGCTGGTTTCACTTACTTGGGGAGTCTGGACTCTTTGAAGACTGTGGTTTCACATCAGGAATTGCAACATCTTCTTGCTCCTTGTTCCCATCTGACAATCCATCTTCATTGTTTTCCGTATGTTGGGTCCAAATCTCATTAGTTATGTTGTTGCTATTATTCAAGTCGGGAGCTTCCAGCATTTGGTCCTTCTTACTTTGGACAGCCCAGTGCATTGACTACAGAAATACAAAATATAACAAATAAACAACTAATTCCTATTCTTTAAAAGATTTTTAATTATTTTCTCTTTTCTTCCTTATATTGTTGTAACAAATGGTTAAAGAAAGCACACAATAAGGACCTTGCAGGTCAGTAGGACAGGGGAAAGCATAGTTTTATATGGCAAATACAGTTTGAGAGGACAGTTTATGTCAGGTGTGGATGACAAACAAAATGTACAAACGTATCAAACAATTATAAGGGTCTTTTGTCCAGTTTCTTCTGTCACTTCTCTAAGAAGGCTTGAGTGACTTAGAAACTGTCCATTTTCAAAGCTGTCTTTGACTTCAAGGTGCCTTCTGAAAGCAATGCCATTTGGAAAGTTTTACTATTAAAGTCTGTGGAATGACTTCTGTTTGGAACTGAGCTAAGTTTCATGGGATACTTCCAGCAAACATTTTAGCTCGGGCATAACACTTGAGCTGAAGAGGCCTTCAAACTTCTTTCACAAGCAGAATTCAGGTCAGCAGAATTGACAAGGGAAACTTTTATTCACTGCCTTAAAATCTGCCCATGTAGGCTTGTAAGTATCATTCACCCTGATGAGGCACACACACACACAAAATCAAACATTACGGAATTAGGATCTACTAGGAATATGCTACCAAATCATCTCACTAGCAAAATTAGGAGGGCGAACAACCCTTGGAACATCTTCCTCTGTCACAAATCATCCCCCTAGCCTAGAAGGGCCCTTCCAAAGTCTTACATGAAGCCCAGGTTCCAACGAACCTACCTTCTAGATTTTGTAATAAGCTCTTTATTTAATCAGATAGAACAAAAACCTAATAAGCAATATACACCAAAAGGAGAATGTATTATATGGAAGTCCTAGCTTTGAAAATAAATAAAAGGTTCCTACAAAAGCAAAGTGCACTGAAGCATTGGAGAACAGCCCTTAAGTGACTATAGTCCTCCATTTTTTTCCTGAATTTCCTTAACTTCTTTCGCGCAGGAATCATGCTGCACTCTTCCCACCCCCAAAACCCACCACTGCAGCAGAACTGGTGTAACTCATCCCCTCAGTCACTGGACCATTTCCTTTGGACCAGCTTTGTCCCTCGCTCCTCCTGAAGGCCCAAGCTTAGGCAACACCAACCGTTTTCACAGAATTGCTGAGGGCCTCCCACTGCTGGAACGGAATGGTGATTTTGCTTCGTCGCCAGTAATCATAATGTGCTCGACTCTCTTCATTAGAAAGAATCTCCTTAGCTCGCTGTAGCTTCTGGAAGTTCTCCACTAGAACACAAACCAAAAAGACACTGAAGCCAGCATTTGTTTTCAAAGAAATTAATTTGGAGGCAAAAGTGGAGCTACCAACAATGGCTTATAGCAAACAGAGTAGAGGGGACCGAAGGAGAGCTGAGTGACAAAGGTGTGTGGTTGCTCTGCTGACAGCTTTGCACAGTTTTAGCTGCCTTTAGGATCATAGCACCTTTGGCAGACAACTGACATCCTTTTCAAATGAGGAGTAGAAAGCTCATTTGTCTTCTGGCTTCAAAAGCACCTAAATTTAAGTTCAGAGAATCTTACAGAGTTCAGCAGGCAGCAGGCACGAGTCACCCTCTGTAGACAACCTTATAAAGGGAACTTGAACCAGAGTGACAATGCTCAGGAGGGATGTGCTCACATCCACAGCAGCAAGGAAGTCAGAGCAAAGCACAACACCGAGAAAAAATGAAGCGGGGCAGGGGGGGAGAAGGGAAGAGAAGAGGATAAGCAAAAATTGACAAGCAAGAAGAAGAATCTAAATATAGTTTAAATTAACTAACCTGTGTGGTTTTTTAGGTATGTTTTCAGCATATACAAAAATGTTATCTTGAATACCAGCCTGCATGAGTGACAGCTCTTATTTTTCCCTACAGGGTAATTTTCCATGAAATGGTTTCTAAGGATGCAGCTGCACATCACTATTTGTAGAGGGTTATAAAGATTTAGATTTTATCTATGAGTCACCTATGTTACAGTGATCTGTCATCATTATTATTATTATTCATTTATTCCAGTTTACAAATTAGAGAGATTTCTTTTGAAACACACTGAGCTCAAACAATAATCAAAATTGAGAACCATAAATCAAACAACAGGCAGGAGGATGAGGGGGCAGTTCTAGGTTTCCTTTTTCTAGCGTCACTAGTTTTCAACAAATAAAAAGTCTACTTTATTTACTCTTTACTGAACTTTATACTAATGACATAAATAATAGAGACTTTCACCAGTACCGCAAAAAGGCATTTAAAGTAAATACAGCATATTCAGGTAAATGGAGCATAATCTATTTCTTCTTGACAAAACCACTCCGATGTTTGGCACTTTGCCTCCTTTTTCACGTTATTTAGTTTCACTTAATTGGGGGGAGGGTGTGTGGAGGTGATGGAGCAGACAGACAGGATCACGCACTAGAATAGTCTCTTGTTTCCCTGCTGCAATAGTCAGAATTTTCTACAGAGAAAGTCGGTTCCATTGGTATCATTTAGAATAAATGAAATATTAGTGATCAGGTGATTGTTAACAGGCAGTAGATTGTCTCTCAAACACCAGATCTGAAGGGGTGCCTTGTCAGGAAATCTCAAAGTGAAGAATCCCACCCACTTCATCATTTAGCCCCCGCCTTGTTAGCTCTCTGATATTAGGCTTGGAAGGTACACCAGGAAGGAGAGCCAAGCCCTGCTGAGCACTGGTGGAAGCAGCAGAGTGGGAGTCTGTAAGAGGAGCAATACTCCCAGCTCTGCTCTCTCAGAGGAGGCCGTGGGTCAAGTTAAACTCACACAAGTAGGCAGGCTATTGTGCTCAGTTTATGTTTATGTTTTTCAGTTTATAAAGGAAAAATTCAAAGGAGAAAAAAAAAATGTGTATTAACCAAAATAAGAGGCATGCTTAATTATTCTACAACAATCTTTTAGTGGGGACCCTAATTATGATCAGAACAACCTTCATTATAAGAATATAAACTATTCAGACATTGGTGAACACTGATTAGAGCTAACTGATGGTTATGAATGGGTAAGACTGTCTCCAGATAACTCAGGTTCTGCTCAGCCATCACAGGTGTGACGAACTGCACGCTTTCATAAATGCAAATGTTAGCTGCTTGTCTACAAACAGATGGCTACTCCTGTGGTGCTGGCTTCCCTTTATTTCCATTCATTAAATTACATTAAAAGAAGCTAAAGTCCATTTAGTGTGTTCCTGATGGGCTTGTTCATGAAAGCAAATTAACTAGGTGACGCAAGTATGACACTTGAACGCCACCGAGCATGGAAGCAGGCCAGCTTCACAGGTCTAGAAAGCAATATGCTCCATAAAAAATTTCTGGATTAAAAGATATTTACCATAGAAAGAAAAAAAAATTAAAGTCCTAGGGGGAAAAAAAAGAGGAAAATTAAACAAGTGTCTTCCTGCTCTACCACCTAGGAGTGCGCAAGGCTTAGAAAAGAATATTAAAGCTCACTATTTAAAGACAATATGCTTAAAATACACAGAACAATTAAAATACATTGGGGGGAAAAGAATATTTAATAAAGTTTTAAGTATGAATTTAATAGCTTAGTAGCTTAGTCATGTTAATATAAGACAAAAATAGATTGCTTTTTAACAGGGAAGAATACGTACCTGCTTTGGGGTTTCCAGGATGTTTGTCAGGATGACATTCAAGGGCTTTAATCTTAAATTCTGCAAGAATTTGTTCCACCTAAACAGAATGTTGAGATTTAAAGTGAGCAAATACATATATGTAGATAAGATTTTCAGATTTTCTTTTTGAAAGGTGGTGGGAGGGACAAAGAAGAATGCTGAAAGATTTTTTCCTATCCATTTTTACAAGCTTTATTTTACAAGCAAAATAGAAGTAATGACAACCATCTGTCAGTGGCACCACTTATTTAATTTCATTCTCCATGTACTCATTGTTATTTTTGTGAAGCTCAGTCATCCAATAGGGCAAGTTGGCTTTGAGAAAAATGTGCAAAGATGATGTGTGCAAAACCCTTCCTTCACATCTGACCACATAGGCAAAATGCATCACTTCAGTTGCTCTTTGCTTTGTTCAATCAACTCTATGTTTTAATGAAATCTCATTACAGGAAGCAAAGAGGTTCTGTATTGCTGCAGATCAATTTGTGGGATTGGGGTGGCTTCCTCCATATCATCTTCATAGGAAATTTAGCCCGTACCAAATGATTTTTCTGTCTCGGATACCACAAAGCTGCACCACATTCTTCCCATCAAGTCAATTTTCTGCGCCAAAAGGCTAACTTGGAATAGAATAAATTTATAATCAATGTTACAATATTAATTACAAGTTCCCATATAGTTTATAGCACCATAAAGTATGACAATCACTGGGAAAACAAAGGCATAGCAACAGTTAACAAAATACAAGAAACTGCTGCAGTGGGCATTAGATTTTCAAACTTTCAGATTTTTCAAAATATCTTGCTTCTTATAATTCAGAAGCCAAAGCTTCTTTTTATCTTTCCAGTAGAGCCTAAGCTCTTTTCCATGCTAGAAAGGCTGTTCACATAAATCCCTCATCCTTCAAACCCGGATATCCATATACAATTGAAATTATTTATTTCAACATTAAGGCTTATTACCTTGTTTTCTTTAGAGTAATATTACAGTTCACTCAACTAACTCAACAAATTTTGTTGTCATATGCTGGGAAAAATGTAGTCTATGGTAGTATTTTAAGAATTCTACACTTTTTCATCTTCTCAGTATCTTCTTCCAGAAGGACAGATATAAAGTGATATATTTCTAGGCAGAAAGATACTTGAAAATATGGACATTGTACCAAGAACTTGTTAAAACTGGTTACTATATATAGCTAGCTACCAACTTGGTTATATAAAGGGGAACATTAAAGTTAAGATACGTACTGTAGCAGAGGGGTAGCGAGGAAATCTTCAGTTTAAAAAAAAAATAATTCAGTAGAAGTTTATAGGAAGTTTTTACAAAATATATGAAATATATATGAAAATACCCAGATGTTTTACCAAGAAAGGTATGCAATACCCCCTATAGATGAATGACACTGAACTGGGTGTCCATGCACTCATTTGTACAAGCCAAGAATGAATATAGGTGTTTACTTGAATATAGGGGAAAACCCATAAAACTTAAGCCTATTTGTGCTTAAATTTAACCAGGTCAGGTCAAGACCTGTATGTTCAGCACCTCAGGTGAAAGTACTGGAGCTGGGAGTGTGCTGTGCCTGAAGAAGCCTGTGCTGCTGCTGCTGCAAATACTTAACTGCACCTACAGAGTAATGTGAGTGCAAAACACCTGTAACACTTCAAGTTTCTGTTAAGCGTCAGAAGTAGTTGTGTGCAGCATCCTGAGGGAAGGCAATCATAGTGCACAGTCAACTTCTCATCTCAGTTCCTACTCCCGTGTCAGAAATCATCTAATGACATCTGCTGCTTCTCTCAACAAATAATACTTGACAGAGTATTTTTCAGTACCCATCAGCATTTATTCCGTCTATTTCATTTAATTTTGAAGCAATTTGAAAAATCGTTGTCATACATACTTGAACGATTCATTAATAGCTAAATCCTTAAAGAATTAGCGTGAGGTAAAAAACGAGAAATAGGACCTACACAGGAACTTGAACACTGCCCTCTGCTGGGATGACTTTTGGGAGATTGCCCAGGAAAAGCTTTCAATTGCCTGCTGTAGCAGATGGAAGGGGCTGACTAGAATGCTTTCAGTGACAGCGAAGACAGAGGTATTTTCCCAGCATTTTCCTACTAGGACACATGGAGAGCACCTGATTAAATTTACTGAGCAAAATTTTTATCCAGCTCTGAACACCTTTAATCCAGCCTGAATACAGCCTTCATTACAGCAGTCAAACTCCTCCAAAATCAAAACACAATTCCAGTTAACACAGCAACTTGTTTAAAAAATATTAGCATCCCACTAACTCAAACTATCAAAAAAATGTTACACGGACACCTTTAGGAAGAAGGATACCTGTTTTAGCTACTAATTGTTCAACAATTGGCTAGCTAGATCTCTAAAGTATGAGACCTCCTCCCAAAACAAATTAGTAGAACTAGTATTTGAATGTCATTAAAATTAGCTTTTAAAACTCATTAATAAGGTGAATGAAAAAGAGGTATTATTTTTGGTTTTCTCCCAACCAATGAATACAGTTTTTAACAAATTCAAAAAATATGTATAAAACCTGGGAAACTCAATAGTGTCCATCAGTGACCAACAGCCATGAACATTCTTCGTATTAGTTGCATGTAAATAGCTTTTTTTCATCTTTTAAAATTGAAAATATATTCCAACATATCATTTGGATGTCCTCAAATTGATGCAGTTGGCTCATGATTCATAACCACATCACACGTTGAACTAAACTAATGTTATTTGGCATCTAATGTTATTGCTTCTTCTTTTCATATACTTTATATATTTCATAATCTTAATCGGCTAGCTGAACATACATTTAAAAAAGGAAATTTCAGGTGATACAACCCTGAAGAGAAAACAGTGGGAGACAAGTATTATATGTAGGTCTATGAATAGTTGTCTTTATAACACAGTCCTTTTTTATAAGATATTTTTAATACAAGCCATATTCTAGGATCTTAACATCAGTATAGAGATCAGAAAATCGAGCTTTGCAAAGGGAGATACTGAAAGATAGAAGTGGCAAGAAAGTAGGTTCACAACGCGTTTCAAATAATCCTGCCTGTAGCGATAAACAACTTCAAACCCCTCCTGTAGACAGACAAACACATTCAAAACGTTATTAACCTGGAGGGGAGGGGGGAGAGGCTCTTACCGTAGAGAGTTCATCGCATCCCAGCAAGTTGTAGTAATCTTCCAAGTCATCCGGCTTGCAGTTGAGAATCGCATCCATCCCGACTAGCCCAGCAGGCTTCTTCAAGCCGAGGTGCAGAGGGTGTAAAATAGAGGATCAATCCCAAGTGCACACAGGGGTTTCGAAGCAGCCCAGGGAAACAGGCAGTTTCCACTCAGGTCTACAGCTCTCCTCAGTCCTTTTTAATACTGGCAGCTGACACACATGAATTTGCCTGAACTCTCTGCCTGCCATTGGCTCCCGCAGGATGCCAATCCGGTTGCACAAACCTGCTCATGGCAATGCTCCCTGGGATTTGTAGTTGCCAAAGTCACTTCGACACTGAACTCTGGATGTCATCCAGACCAAAAAGAATTCTGGATACTAACAAAAATCGAGCTGTATTTCAGATTTAGATCACCCCCTGACGTGTATAGGCACTTAAAATCAGACACATGCTTAAAGGGTTTCCTGCAACTGAGGCTACATACACTAAAATGTATTTTCTGCTTAATCTTTAATTGCAAATTTTGCCACTGTCTTTGACAAGGGGATTATAATGGTAATTAAAGAGTAAGGACTACTTCCAAAATAAGGATTACAGGACTGCAAACTTCTGAGAATGAAATACCCTCCTTGCCAAAGCCTCTCAGAGTTCTATCAGTCACTTCAACAGGAAGGCGTGAATCTTTACTCTTTGAAGGCCACCTAGGATATATACGTACTATTCTTCAAAACCAAACACAACTGCAGGGGTTGGAAGGGACCTTTGGAGATTATCTCCTCCAACCCCCCTGCCAAAGCAGGTTCACCCAGAGCAGGGTGGACAGAACACATCCAGGTGGGTTTTGAGTATCTCCCCAGAAGATGACTCCACAACCTCTCTGGGCAGTCTCGTCTAGTCTCTGGCACCCTCAAAGTAAAGAAATTTTTCCTCATGTTGAGATGGAATTTCCCGTGTTCCAGCTTGTGCCCATTGTCCCTTGTCCTGTCACCAGGCACCACTGAGAAGAGTTTGATCCCATCCTCTTGATGCTCATCCTTTAGGTATTTATAAGCATTGATGAGATCCTTTCTCAGTCTTGTCTTCTCCAGGCCAAACAGACCCAGGTCTCTCAGCCTTTTGAAAGTACTGAGTACTTCGGTTGTACATCTGACAAAATTAAGACTGTGAAAAGACAACACAAAGTACTGCCTACTATCACATTAAATAGACTCTCATGCTAAATTACTTTCAATTGAGTCTTGGAGGTCTGTATTGTGTGCAAAACACACTCCATGTAAAACTCATTTTACATTGAAGTGAAACACCTTTAATTTTGAACTGTGATTAACGATCAAGGTCTTAGTCCAACAAAGGCTTCAGATACATTTAACTGCAGGCTCTCCTATGATCTATTGATTTTAAAAGATTACTTGCTAGGTGTAATACTAACAACTTGCTGAAGTCTTTCCTCTGGAGCATAAGGAGCTCTATTTTTACCTTCCCCATCCCTGCAAGAGCTTTCTAATCCAAGATGTTTAATGTCATTAAATATTGCTGATTCTTTAAACTAGCACTTACAAACAGATGCCTTGAACAGTTACACAATTTTAGATGCAGTGACCTAGTGCAGAAGAGTCTATGCAGAACAGATATGTGAGGTGTGACCGAGGCCAGAGCAGGTGTGCATTAATCAGCGGAGAACCTAGTGGCCATTCAGAACTGTTTAGAAAATAATTCCTGCATCTACAAGTGCTTTATTTTTTATCTATGATATCAATCTTTTTGAAATTACCTACATATAATACTTGTCTCCCACTGTTTTCTCTTCAGGGTTGTATCACCTGAAATTTCCTTTTTTAAATGTATGTTCAGCTAGCCGATTAAGATTATGAAATATATAAAGTATATGAAAAGAAGAAGCAATAGTATTAGATAGCAAAGCACAAGCCCCAATGAAAACATTTAAATCTGTTAGAAAACACTGCTACCGTATTTATCTGAGTAAATAAAAAAATAGATACACTTTTTCAACAAAGTGGAAGACCTGGAAATTACAAATCTCTGCCCCATTCATAACTTAATAATAAACCAGAGAAGTATAGGAAAGAAAAGCAAGCCTTTTTGTAAGAGATCATGTAAATATTTAAATAGATTGTACTTTGGGAGAGGATAAAAAACAAACAGTTGTCCCTCTTCCCAACAGCACTCCTGACATACTGTTCTTGTCCAAGTATTTCTTGCATATTTGCGTAAGGTGAAAGGGAAGGCTCTTGAACCCTTTTCCCCTCCAGTTTTCAGTGGCTATTTGTGTGCTGCAAGCCAAACCACAGGCTCAAGAGCTGAATTCAGACAAAACGCTGAGACTTGCAAGCTGCTTGCTCACAAGGAATTTGCTCACTGAAGTCTTGGTCTCCTCTACACTCTTGTCCATTTAGACCAAATAAACAAGGGCTTTGACCCAAACTGCAGCACCAACCATACTTGTGTCACCCCTCTCCCAGAGATTTCCAGTGCTTGGGGCACAAAGTCTCACAGCACAGCCTGAACGTTCATGTGTGCAGGATGCAAAATACTGATACTGAATAATAACTCTATTCCTACTCCAGCTGACTTCAGTGGGATAACTCACAGAGCAAGGTGTCATCCAAAAAAGGAGGGCGAAAGAATCTGCAAATAATGCACAGAAAAAAATACAAAGATTGCCTTCAGGACATAAAACTTTATTTGAAAGAGAGTCACTGTGCAGGAGATGGCACAGCTTACGTGCCTATGCGTGTTTTGGTTAGTATTGCCCAGACCATACAAACAGTACTGGAAGTGAGGAAATCTCCTATTTGTTCTCTGTACCCAACCTCGAGCAAAACGTTTCCATTCATTCCTAACACATGATCAACAATTTTGCTTGTTTAGAGCCAAGAGTGAAACCAAATTCTAGTTCAGTGCAACAGGAGGTTGACCATCACCTTGTAAAAGTCATAAATGGCCTTTCAATTAAGCAAGGCCCGGAAATCTCTATTTGAGTTTATCCCCATAAAATACATCAAATCATGCAGTACCAGTTCTTCTCAACTGACTTGAGATGTTTTGCTTCCCAAGGGCAGAGTACACATTTTCAAGAAGTTATAGGCACAATACAACTCAAATGAATTTTGCATTTCATGCTCCATCCTTGGCCCCACAAGTGCTCAGAGCTGCAGAAACAAGGGGACCAAAGCACCACCAAACCGACTTCCCGCTTCAGGGGCAACTGCTGCAACATCATCATTCACACGTACAAAAGCCTGCAATATCAGAGTCCGCTGCAGGATCCTTCAATCTTCCCCTCACCAGTAACTTCACAGGCAGCTTTAGATGACACATCAGTATCATTTACACATTTTTTAACTTAGAACCTAATTTTTTTCCTTAGCACCAGAACAGCAATATTAAAATAGTCACACCTCTCCTTTACATGCTGACAAAAATAATGGGCTTTTAAAGAATGTGAATCTTGTCTCAGTTTCAACAAGGAAAAAGGATGCTTGCGTGCGAATTTGCATAGAATAATGAAAAAGCTGTTCCAATTCACATCTGATTAGTTCATGGCTTCTTTTTGAGACATAGGTAAAGTACGTAAAATAAGTAGTGTAAGAAATGGCATGTGTATCTTTTGAGGGGTTAATACCCGAAAAAAAAAAAAAAACAGGAAAAAAAATTCCCCCAATACATATACCACCTCTAAAGTCAGTATCTAGAAAATAATCCCTTTTGAAGCAAAAACACCCACGTATTTACGATTTTAACCCAATGGCATTTTAAAACGCTGCCATTATCAAGGGCTGAAATGGAGAAATTCTACCTGTCATTAGAGCTCTTGCTAGAGGAGGCAATGAGTAGGGTGGGAGTGGGGAGCTGGTGTGTGAGACACAAGCTCCGCAGGAACGGGCTTCCCCGGGAAAGACACCGCACCATCACGACGTACAAACCCGGGTAAAAGGCCCCTGACGCTTCCCTTAGGTTCGGCGGCCCGGNGGCGGCGGCGGTTGCTACTCTCCAAGATGGCGGACGAGGAGGCTCCGCTCCTTCGGCCCCGCCGCGGCGGCCCCGCCGAGAGCGACGAGCCCGCTCTGAAGCGCCAGCGTCTAGACTCGGAAGACGGCGATGGCGGCCTATGGGGCGCGGCGTTCGCACAACGCCCGACGCGGCCCGTCGCCGCTGCTGTGGCGGCTGAGCTGCCGGGCGAGGAGGAGG